>JAOEGL010000001.1:105336336-105926336 GCA_034509955.1 Urosaurus nigricauda
TACTTACAACAGGAGGCTAGATACCTGCAATAGAGGGTTGTGCACACCAACCTAGAAAGCAAAAAAAAAAAAAAAAAAAAAAAAAAAAAAAAAAAAAAGTAAGTTTTTTGAGGTGGAGATCAGCTCTCCAGGGATCCTGTCCACATCCACCGGCTGCACCAATGAAGAATGCTTTAGGTAACAAAAGATGAAGACATGTTCCCAGAGATAAAAAGATCCACATTGGCACAATGCATTTTCACATCTGTAGCCAGAAGGCCAAGCTTCTGAGTAGGCTTGACTTCCTGGCATTTCAAACAGAAAACAGCAATTTCCAATAACATCCAGCTGCCATGGTGTATTTGCAACTAAGAGGAAATTTGACAAATAATTTTTTGAACTGCAAGAACAACATGGCAGTTGTCCAGAGAAAATAAACACAGATTGCCATAATACCATGTTTAGAAGGTGGACATGTGTAAAACTAGTGTTAGTCTTGCTGTCAATTCATTTGTAAATGTTTGGTCTTTCTCTATAATATCCCTAGTGAATATCCCTAGAAACTCTAGTGAAAATAAAGTATTGACTTCCCTGAAAAGAAAGGTATTTTGAATTATAACTGCAGTGATATTTTCTTTGGACAGATATGTAAAAATATTTCTTGGGATAGCAATTCTCCAATCAAATTGCCCCTGAGCTCCCGCAAATCTTTTACAGAGATGTTGAGGGATAGTCTGGTGGGGGGCTGAAGGAGGAGGTGGGGGGCTGCAGGAGGAGGAGGGTAAGGAAAATGCCTGTTGTAGGTTTCCTTGTATGATGTTGGGTGTAGGTCTGTGTCACTCAATATTCTGACAGTATGACAAGGAACTTCACTGGAGGTGCTCCCAGACAGATGGCCACTAACTGTCCTGATCAAAAGACATTGTGAGGCCAATCTGCCCTCCCACCCCTAGCTCCTTAACCATTTTTCTTCAAGGTGAAAAAAACATGGGAAAAATGGTAGGAGATTCAAGATTGTTATAAATGGGAAATTGCTTTCGAACACAACACCCACACAACCATTGGGCCATTTAAATTCCATTATATAGGCAATACAGTTGTAGAACAAATACTTTCTCTGGAAATGTCATAGATCATAGAGGATGTTCCAGTATTTGTACCTCTTCAAGTTCCTGGACATGAGTAGCATTTCCCAGAGCATCCAACTGACACTTTGCCTCCATTAATTTTATTATTAAAGGAAGCAATGATTACTTTTAGCAATTTTTTTCTCTTTGAAAGGAAGTCTTTGAAAACTGTTCTGTTTTTGAAGACTATCCACAGTTTGGGACATATTCTGCACTAAATGTGCAGATTTTGTGTGCACATAAAATAGCATTTGTAGAAATATTCTTTTCTGAACAAAAAATGCTGTTTCTTGTGGAGAAAATACTGTTTTGTGTTTACACACACACACAATGTCTAAATCTTGTACTGAATAAGTCTGAACTGCAAAGATTCTTGTCAGTTCAAAAGTGTGTCTGCACTGACAGAAAAATTTATTCCCTCCTCATAGTCACAACATATTTTCCTAGTCTATTGCAACCCCCTTTAATGCCACACTAAAGTGGCAAGATTGGAGTAATCCACCATACATTTCCTTTAGGCAAATCCACTTCAGTATAAAAGGGTAGGGTTGGTCCTACAATGACCATGTGTCCTATTCTTCACATAATTTTGGCCAATGGCTGCATCTGCTCCACAACACATATGATTATCCAGATTTCTCAGACAAATGCAGAGTAAAAGACAGTTCTTTTGAAGGCATAGCTTTGCATTGCCTGCAGATCATCACAAATGTTGTGTACCCTGGTTATAGGGGCCACAAGATGAATACATTGGGAGGGGTGGAGCTGGTGTAGCCATATACCAGGATTGTTCTCATCAGGATTTTATGTCACTTGAGAAACAAGTTAGGTTTTGAAACTACTTTTGAAATATTTAAAACATTCTTTCCATCCCTAATTGTTTAAGTCTTCTGAACTACCCAGTTATTTAAGAAATGACTAAATTCTTCTATACTGGAGCCTCTCACAGCCTCAGTGTTGTTCTATATCTTTATTCTCTGGGGGTAGCCTAATCCCCTATGAACATCATTGAGTGGTTCAGTTTTCTTTGGCTATGTTAGATAATTGGGGCCTCAGAATCTTTTGTTGAGATGGAATCATAATGGCTAGCATTAGACTAGTTGGCAGGGTGCAGTCAAGAGGCCACACATTCTTATTCATGACAAAGGCTTAACACTTTCCACACTGCATTTGCATTATGCACAAATGTGGGATTGTTCACAGTAGTGAGGAAGAAAAATAATTTCAGAAGATCTAGGTACGTGAAGTTCTCGGCACATGCATTTTAAAGAGTGCTTTACGGAATTCTGAGACACCTGGGAGCCTTATTAGGGGTTACTGAATAAGTAGCACTACTGTTGTCTTAAGATTTCCTGAAAGGCAACCTGTTTAACAATCCATCTTGCCCTTTTTTAGGATTCAATCCCATCTGTAGTGCAATAATGGTAAACTCTGGGAGACTATGACAGTGGGCCTAGTGTACCTGTACCCCACAGTTTGTCTGAAACATCTATGCAGAGTTTGCTCAGCAATTACCTTGAAAAGCATGGGAAAAGCAGCCTTCAGGAAGGGAGACACCAGCAACTTGGACTGCCCAGTCACCATTACAAGAAAGATAAAGACTTCCCTAGTAGACTCTTATGTATAAGCAGATTTGACATTCTTAATGTAAGTATCTCTTTAACTTTCCTCTTAATGTTCTGAAAATCACTTGAAAATTGTGCCATTGTTTGGACTGTATGCTTATGAAGAGTGTGTGCAGGTGTGAATGAAGTGGCTTATCACAAAAGCAGGCTGTCAGAAGCGACACTAAATCAAATTGTTTAAGTTCTTCAGATATGCAGCTGAAGCTAAACAGCACTGCGGCATATGATAATTCAAGTATGCTAAACTGTATATGCTGTATTGCTAGTCTTCAGAAATGATTATATGGAAAGCATGCTCTTACTCTCCAGGAAAGTATCAGCCTATGAAGGCTTTTAAAAACTAAACAATTTATTTATTGTATTATTCTTTAATACATATTTAAGCAAGTCATTCCATTGACTCTTGTAATGAATTACTTTCTCCTCTCTTTCCCTAATCCACCATTTTCTAAAATTATAGCTGTAATCCAAACTGCCAGCAGCTATTTGTTTTCCAATTTAGAGTCTAAACTACACAGTCAGCAATGGAAGAATATACACAACAGAAGATGGTGCCCTAAAAGGCCTGGCAAGTAAAGACAAAAATGTAAAAGAACTCATGAGCATTCCATTCCAGCACAGATAACATACCATAGCTTTTAACTTTTACTATATCTAAAAGGTGAACTGCTGTACAATTTGTATAGTTTCTATTTGCTGCATATTTTTAAATAAAAAGTGAACTTTATCAGTTCCTTCTAGAAATGTGTTGAGTTTTCAGATATCCTGGAGGATGGATATCTAGTTCGCCTTTCTACTCAATGCAGCATCTAAACAGAGGATGTGACTGGCAATTTAGTGCTTAAATATCTGTGGCAAAAGAGAGCCCTTCACTTATCAAGACAGTCAATTCCATGTTGAAACATTTCTCATCTTTAGGAAGCCTCTCCTAATATTAGCTGACTACCACTTATCTGCAATTCCCATCAATTGGTTCTAGTTTTCTTAAGTAACAGGGAAGCTTTGTTTAGGATGAATTGCATGGAGAACTGTTGCATACAACTATTCTTACTGTTTCATGTGCAGACCTAAGAGAAGGGGCTTTTTAACATCCTATGGGCACTACTGTGCTACTCTTAATACAGTCTAAAATCTCACTTACTTTTCCAGCAGTGGGAACCCTACTGCAGGCTTATAATTGGTTTGTGGTCCATTAAAAAACCAAGCTTTAATTTCCATTTGTGCAGACTCTAAATCAGGTTTTCTCTGTTGCATATTTGTGAAATTGATCATAATTTTTAGACCTAAATTTCAAACTGCCAGCATGAAAATTCTTGAAGTCCTTTCTCCCTGTGGGCAAAGCCTGGGATTTACACCATTTTATAGTTAAAATTGCTGTTCAGGATATGCAGCCTTGAGTCTTGGAGAAAGATGGGATATAAATAAACACCACCACCACCACCACAACAGCAACAAAATGTAAGGATAAATGATTAAGAGCATGTACTGTGATATCCTTTGTCTGTGTATATTCTCCCATCAGAATGACAGAAATAAGTTGTTGGGCCCTGAAAGACATTAGGGCATGAGAAAATCTTTTCCTGGCAAATTCTGATTTTGAACCAAGACAGCAGATGGAAAAAGAGAAATGTGAATCACTTACTCTTTGGGTTTTTTTTTTTAATTACTACTTCTCATAATGTGTAAAGGATCCTTAACAAACAGTTGTCTCCTAAAAATAAATAAAAATAAAATGAAAGTCTGGCATTTGAATTTGAAATACCAGATGCAACTCTACTGTATTTTGTAAATTTATTTCAGCTTTAGACTTTAACATTAGTGGACTTTGCTGTATCACATTCATATTTAGCAACCGAGACTGATTTACATTAAAAATGAAACGATTACTGTGAAACATTTTCCCCCTGATATCAAACATATTTTCAACATGTTTCCTTTTAGAAAATTTGAGGTTCTACATTTCTTTCAGATCTCCCCCCCCCTTTTTTTTTTTTAAATGTCCAGATGTTTTCCTAAACATTTTGGAACTTTATTTGAAAAACATCTTTCTTTTCAGATGAGGATATATGCAAAATGTAATTAAACATGTTTTTCCAACTAAGCACACTAGTTTATATCTTGTGGTAGGGAAAGATAAATTAGCCAAAATGAAAACAAGCTGTGACTTAGAAGTGATTATATAGTAGTGTCCTCTAGTTCACACCATTTCACAATTTAAGTTCCAGAAGTTGCACCCACATTGCACAGTTTGTGCAAGTCTTGGTTTTCTGTGTTCTTGTATGCATTCATTACTGTTTTTAAGATGACCAGTATTTGCTGCCATTTAAATACAGTATCAGTTAATGGGATAAAGAAAGAATTAAATAATACACATCTTGTGAAATGTTCATGAACAAATGCCTATGTATTCCCAAGTATCCACATGTTTACACAATATCGTGATGTTATAGGATCTTAATGAAACCTCTGTACACTTAATTACCTATAAAATCTTGCATACTGTTTCTCTTTCACATGGGTCTCTCAAATAGGTTTCAAATATCTGACATGTTTTCAGATAGCTGAACAATACTAAACAGAAGTTGTATATGATGAACCGTGTCCAAAATCCCCCTAAATCACATCAACCAACTTGGAAGTCACTAAATATGCTTAAAACATGCCTCTCTTGGGTCTAAAATGGCCCAGAGGGGAAAACATGTAGTGAAAATAACCATATACTCCCAAGAGGATGCTCCCAAGAGGGGACAAGAATCTGAAAAAAAAATCATAAAAATGTTGACTTCATGTGGGTGAGGAAGCCATAAAAATACCCCTAGCATCCACATGCAATAAATAGACCAAACATTGCCATTCTAGAGGCCTAGAATTTTCTTGAGACACATTGGGGGCCATTCCCCCCCCCCCCACCATTAGAAATGGATTTTTAAAAATATTCAAAAATTGTGTTAAAATGTGAGAAGAATCCTGGATTGATGAGACTTTGTGAAGTTCCAGACTCATTCTGTGCAAAATTCGCATGTGGTTTTTTTAGTGCAGAAAAGAAAAGAGCAGAAATATTAAGTCTCACAAAGAAAATACCATTTTCTATGAACAAAATGGGATTTATTTTATGCAAAATTCATACATGTTTGATTTGCATAAGAAAAAAAATTCTGCACAGGGAACAATATTTTCTATGCTGGAATTAATTACTTTATTGAAATTCTATTTTCTCCTATTCTGTTTTCTGTCCAAAGTGGCCATGTGCAAATTTAATGCAGAATATATTCTGAATAGCTTTTGAGAACTCCATGATTTTCAAAGATTTTCTTATGGTAGGAGGAAAATTTACTTAAACTACTTGCTGCTACCTTTAAGAGGAAAATTGGTGAAATGGGCGGGGGGAGAGGGAAGAGATTCCATCTGACTCTAGCCCAATGCAGATAGACCAAAAGAAGCAGTTTCAGGCCTCTTTGGGGTGTATGGTGTGTAGATGATTCACACCTTTGAAGTAGCCTGAAACGGTGCTGTGGCTGCACTATGGGGGGGGGGGGGGGGGGTAAAAGACTAAAATGAAGCGGAAATAAACTGACCTAGCCCAGAAAGTGTACATCTTTGACCATGCATGTAATGCTCTGACACCTCCGTGGATGTAATTAGAACATACACAACCCAGACAGTCAAAGAGGGGGCATGGGGTGAAGGGGAGGTGAAATGGGCATGTCTGGGGGACATGATTGTGCATTGCCAGTATTTTACTGGGCACACCTTTGATGCCCTTTCCTGGTGGAGGATTGCAGGTGTGACTGTGTGCATGATCAAAGGGAGTGGACATCCAATGGGCATCTAGTAGCAGGCAGTCACCAGTGGTGTGTTTGAGTGCTGGTGCACATGGATGGTGGGGAAAAATTACCAAAAAAATTACCCAGCAGTGTGGCTTAATGCTGGGGCATGTAGTTGTCCCATGAGCATTTGGGTGGCCTTGGGAGAGGGTGGTGCCATAAATGGAGTCTTGACCTACTCTCAGAAAAAGCAGCTTTGAGATACTTTTTCCTGCCTGTTTACTTCACCTGTCCAACTTTTTCCAGGTACTGGGTCTAGGGATTGAGAATTGTTGGTGTAAACAAGCAGATGCACAGGTAAAGCAATCTCCGATGCCTTCGGAAGTACCGGCGACCTTGGAGCTGTTCAGCTTTATCAGGAATTCCTCCTGCCCGCTGCTGATGAAACAGACTGGAGCCAAATCTCTCTCCTCAGAGGTGTTTATTCTTAAAGTTGCTATATTTACAAGTATATACACGCCCGTCCAACAAAACTCTCCAACCATCTATCCACTCCGACTACCCAACAACCCACACTGCGGTGTGCAGGCTATTTATAGATCTGTGCCATGCGGTCACAAACCCATCCTCTTCTGGTGACTCTTTTTCCTTGTGCCACCAACAATGTTGTCCCTTCACTCAGGAAGACTTTTGATGTTACCCAGGCTTACGTGCAATCAAGCACATATCTGACCTTGAACACTGTCTGCTGTTCCAGCCTTCAGCTGCAGACAATTATGCCCAAGCTTCCTGGTTTCCTTTTGTGCACATCTGTACATTTCATCGACTGGCTTCAATGCCTAACATGCCCCTCCAAAATGTACAGATGTGTATCATTTTGCCACATATGTGTTTGCCATCTTCCGATGTTTACATTCGTTGAACAGCCAAACTCTGTGTTTATTGTGCCATGCCTATCAAACATGATAGATGTTCATGCCTTTCAATTGGCAAAGCTTTTGTGAGAACATCAGCAATGTTGTCCCTGGTGTCAATGTACTCCAGATTTATGATTCTGTTTTGAACCATCTCTCTCACATTCTGATACCTCACACCAATGTACTTTGTCCTACACTTCAAGTTCTCAGCTTCAGACATTGCAATACATGATTGTGAATCCTCATGGACTACAGTGGGCTCTTCACACTTTTCTCCCAAATCCACAAGCAATTGCCTTATCCACTGGATCTCTCCTGCAATTTCAGACAATGCTGCAAATTCTGCTTCTGTAGTACTTAAAGCCACACAGTTTTGCTTCCTGCTGCGCCAAATTATTGGACTACCAGCAAATCTTACAAGCAAACCTGACACTGACTTTCTGTCATGCAATTCTGATGCGAATGAACTGTCCACATAACAATCCAGCTGTTGTTCACTGCCCTGTATCACCAACTTTCTTTCTTTGGTTCCTTTCAAGTATCTCAGCACATGTTTCACTCTAGTCCAGTCTTCTACTTTTGGAACACTTACTTTTCCGCTAAGTACTCCAACAGCAAACGAAATGTCTGGCCTAGTGTTGTTTGCAATGAACATCAAGCTACCTACTACACTTCTGAACAATTCTGGATTCTCAAAATCCTTTGATGATTCTGCACTAGAAGTTCCAGAAGTCATTGGACTCTTTACAACTTTTGCATTCTGCAAGCCACATTTTTCAATCAGTCTTTCAATCTTTTTATGTTGGCTCAACAAACACCTGCCATCCTCAGTCCACTGAACTTCAATCCCTAAGTAAGTCTTGAGATTTCCCAAATCCTTGAGCTTAAACCTCTTAGACAACTCTTTCTGAACTGATGTAATTTCCCTCTCTGACTTCGCTGCGACACACAAGTCATCAACGTAAATCACAACGGTCACATCACCTTTTGTATACACGCACGCATCCGCAATGCTGCGTTTGTATCCCAATTTGACCAACTCTTCATGAATGCAAAGGTTCCAGCAACGTGCACTCTGTTTCAAACCGTACAATGCCTTTTTCAACTTGTAAACCTTTCCATCCCTGTCCTTGTCAAAACCTAAAGGTTGTTCCATAAAAACCTCCTCATTAAGATGAGCATTCAAATATGCAGTTTCAAAATCAAAGTGTCTCACTACTTGATTCTTCCTAGCTGCTAAAGCTAATACCAGCCTTAAACTTTCTGGCTTTGCAGTAGGTGAAAAAGTTTTGTCAAAATTTTCAAACCTCTGCTGCGAAAAACCTTTTGCAACCAGTCTTGCCTTGTATCTATGGGTTCCATCCGGCATTTCCTTCCTCTTGAAAACCCATTTGCAACCTACAACTTTGTGGTTCTTAGGCCTCTCCACAATCTCAAACACTTCCTTATCTAGTAAAGACAAGTACTCCTGATCCATGGCAGAAAACCATTTCTCCTGCTCCTCCTTAGGATATGACTGCAATTCCTCAAAACTCTCTGGCTCATCTGCCATCACTGAACAAGCTCTTGCACCCTGCACTACGAATCTATCTGGAGGTCTCCTCACCCTCTGAGTTCTCCTTGGCACAATCACTTTTGTTCTGCCTTTTTCATCCTCACTGTCAGAACTAGTTTGCACCTCTGTGTCTTTCATGGACACCTTTTCAAACTTTTGTGTAGTGACTGGTGAGTGCAAATTTGGATGTGTTTGTGTGTGATGGTGTGCAGAAGTACTGGGTTCACTTTCAGTAGATGCTTCTTGTTTTAGCACCCCTCCATTTCCAGTACCTATGTCACTCTGCCCCAGCTTGAGAAAAACCTCGTTGTTGGCATGGAGCTTTTCCCAACCTGAATGTTTTTCAAAGTTGGCACTTCTGGACAGCAAGATTTCCCCATGACCTACATAAAATCTATAGCTGTTCCCAGAATACCCCACAAACATCAACCTTCTCCATTTAGGATCACCCTTCTTCCTGAAGTTTGCAGGCACATACACATTTGCATACTGCCCAAAAGTTTGAAAAGGTGTCCATGAAAGACACAGAGGTGCAAACTAGTTCTGACAGTGAGGATGAAAAAGGCAGAACAAAAGTGATTGTGCCAAGGAGAACTCAGAGGGTGAGGAGACCTCCAGATAGATTCGTAGTGCAGGGTGCAAGAGCTTGTTCAGTGATGGCAGATGAGCCAGAGAGTTTTGAGGAATTGCAGTCATATCCTAAGGAGGAGCAGGAGAAATGGTTTTCTGCCATGGATCAGGAGTACTTGTCTTTACTAGATAAGGAAGTGTTTGAGATTGTGGAGAGGCCTAAGAACCACAAAGGCAGTTTGGGATGCTTTGAGGGAGATTCACCAATCTAAAACAGCTCTGTCAAGAATGATTTGGTGTAGGAGACTGTATGCCTGCAAAATGCAGAAAGGACAATCGCCAGAAAAGCATCTGGAGATCATGGCTGATTTGTTCAGCCAGGTGCAGATGAGAGGTGTCGTCCTTGCATCTGAGCAGAAAGCATACATCCTGCTTGGGAGTCTTTCTGATGATTTTGAGAATATTCTGTGGAGTCTTCAGTGTTTTGATGAATCACAGATTACTGCAGAGCTGGTGGCTGCACGTGTCTTGGAAGAGAGCCAACGTCGGCAGTACGAGGCAGGGCTCCAGAGGCAGCATGCAGTACCAAGACAAACACACCCAACCGAGGCTTTCAAGGGTGCTGGGCCCATAACCCTTGTTGGTGTAAACAAGCAGATGCACAGGTAAAGCAATCTCCGATGCCTTCGGAAGTACCGGCGACCTTGGAGCTGTTCGGCTTTATCAGGAATTCCTCCTGCCCGCTGCTGATGAAACAGACTGGAGCCAAATCTCTCTCCTCAGAGGTGTTTATTCTTAAAGTTGCTATATTTACAAGTATATACACGCCCGTCCAACAAAACTCTCCAACCATCTATCCACTCCGACTACCCAACAACCCACACTGCGGTGTGCAGGCTATTTATAGATCTGTGCCATGCGGTCACAAACCCATCCTCTTCTGGTGACTCTTTTTCCTTGTGCCACCAACAATGTTGTCCCTTCACTCAGGAAGACTTTTGATGTTACCCAGGCTTACGTGCAATCAAGCACATATCTGACCTTGAACACTGTCTGCTGTTCCAGCCTTCAGCTGCAGACAATTATGCCCAAGCTTCCTGGTTTCCTTTTGTGCACATCTGTACATTTCATCGACTGGCTTCAATGCCTAACAAGAATGCACACAAAGTATGTTAAAGCATTATATTAGGTTTATGTAGATATGTCCCAGTCCCATAAGGCAATATGAGGGCTAGAGAAATCCATATGGCTTTCCATCCCATTATCTTGTGGGGGGTAGGTGGGGGGAGGATGGAGGAAATGTTCCTGTTGCTGTTGCTAAAGTTCCCAGGGGATTGACACTGACTGTTTCATGGAATATAGAGATGCAATTTCAGACACAAACAGAAATATTTTCATCCTACCTACAAGTTATATCCCCCCCCCCCCAGGATGCATCACAGCAACAACCCTTCCCCCTCCCTTTTTAAGGATGTATAGCATTAACAGAGTGGTGATAAGACACAAAGGAAGATGAGATCGATGGTTGAAATCTATCCCATCTTTCATGGTCTCTGTTAACCGAAAAGAACCGAGGGTCATCCCATCCATACCACAATACCTCACCATGCTCCTCTGTAATGCCAGGTCAGTGAAAAACAAATCTCACATTATTTATGATCTGCTAGAAGATGAGAAGGCCAACCTGGACTGTATCATGGAAACCTGGCTGGGTGAAGACAGTAAAGTGACTTGGGCTAAGAGCCTTCCCAGCCGGGTACACCGGGTACATCTTGGCTGACCGCCCAAGGAGGGGATGCAGTGGTGACATTACTCCAACTTGTCATCAACGCATCCCTCAGGGAGGGCAAATTTCCATCCGAGCTGAAACAAGCTGTGGTTAAACCACTTCTGAAAAAGCCCTCCCTGGATCCCTTGATAAGTAATAATTTTAGGCTGGTCTCACTGTTACCGTTCCTGGGCAAGGTGATCGAGAGAGCTGTTGCCTTCCAACTCCAAGCCATCTTGGAAGAAGCCGATTATCTAGACCATTTCAAACCAGCTTCAGGAGGGGATACGGAGTCGATGGCCATGGTCTGGGCATCGATAGGGGAAGTGTGACCCTTTTAGTGCTCTTGGACATCACAGCAGCATTCGATACCGTCGGCCATGGTATCCTTCTGGAATGCCTGAAGGAGTTAGGAATAGGAGGCACTGCGCTCCAGTGGTTTTGTTCCTAGCTTTCGGACAGATTCCAGATGGTGTAGATGGGAGACAGCTGCTCTCTTAAAAGAGAGTTGACATTTGGCTTCCCTTACAGCGCCATTCTATCTCCCATGCTATTTAACATTTACATGAAGCCGCTGGGTGAGATCATCTGGAGACATGGGGTGTGGTGTTATCAATATGCTGACGACACTCAAATATATTTCTCTATGTCTCCAACTGCTGCAGTGACCAAGGATGGCATCTCCTCTCTGAATACCTACCTGGAGTCAATAATGGGCTGTATGAGCAAAAACAAACTCAGGTTGAATCCAGAGAAAATGGAGGTACTTGTCATAGATTGGAGCTTTGTCAAGCTGCCCTGTACAGGTTCACACTTCCCCTAAAGGACAATGTTCGCAGTCTGGGTGTACTCCTGGATTTGTCCCTCCAGCTTTGCAGGTGGAGATGACTCTGCAAGTGGAGATGACAGCCAGGAGTGTGTGGTATCAACTACGGTTGATACACCAGCTGCATCCCTACTTGGGCAAAGGGGACCTTGAAACATTGATACATGCACTGGTAACCTCTCGTTTAGATTTCTGTAATGCTTTCTACATGGGGCTACCTTTGTACCAAGTCTGGAAGCTTCAGCTGATCCAGAATGCGGGAGCCAGGTTACTTACAGGGACATCTAGAACAGACCACGTTACCCCTATATTAAGATCGCTGCACTGGCTACCAATCAGCTTCCGGGTGCAATACTAAGTGTTGGCCGTTACCTTTAAAGCCCTACTTGGCTTGGGCCCGAGTTACTTGAAGGAATGCCTCTCCCTACATAATCTGCCCCGCACTCTCAGCACTTCAGGGAAGAAATTGCTGGAACCTAGTAACACTAGATTGGTGACTACTTCCCATAGGGCATTCTCAGCCCCAGCCCTGAAACTCTGGAACAACTTGCCAGAAGAGATTTGTCTTATTACCAGCTTAGATGCCTTCGAGAAGGCAATTAAGATGATCTCTTCCGGCGGGCCTCCCAATTTACTATAATGGACTATCGAATGACTAATCTAGAACTGCTGCTTCCCCACGATCAGATCAATAACAGAAGGAATGGTATTAAGTAACTGTGTCTAAGGATTGAATTGTATTGTTTTATAATTGTTTATATAATGATTTTAAGATAATTTTAGATTGTTGTTTGAATGTGATATTGTCAAGGATGATGGGAGTTGCAGCTTGTCTTATACTTGCTTTAACTCACCACCTTGTTGTGCAGCGGAGCAGACCAGCTTTGATCTGTGGTTGTTGCTTTCTTCTAAGCATGCAGAGCTTCAGAGATTAGGCTGAAGACCTTGATAAACTCTCTCAGCCTTCTCACTCCTCTTTCAGAGATGTCTCCAAACGTCTCCTTGGTTCTGGTGGCTCTTATATCTTCTCTCTCACAAGCTACCAGGCAACACAGTAGACTTGTATAAAAGATCTACTTTATTTAACTATATCTACTCTACTCTATACAATGCTCAACTCAGCTATTCTCTACTCCATACTACTCCACACTATATACAGACTATACAGAACAGAACTGAACAGAACTATGCATAACAGAACATGGAACCTGAATAGAACACATTGGCATTCAATGTTAATATTATTATAGCCACTTGTGGATGTTTACACTCATTTTGATTGGTTCACATTGTTCAACCCATATTTGAGCCCAACCCAAGTATTTCATCATATTTCATCATACTGTCTTGTACACTTTATGATTCTCAGGTGTTTCCAATATGTATTCCATAATTCTGTCCTTGTCACTTGTCCTTGGCTCTCAGGACTTGTAAATTACATTAGCCCTTTCACCTGTGTAGCATCTCAATTGCTTTTGTTTAGTCATTGTGACTTTCACATACATATTTTATTTCTTCCACTGTATGTCCCATGTTGCATTTTCCTTAACAGATATTGTATTTTAATAATTTGTTGGAATCCCGCCTCGATCTGAAGGGAGAGGCAGGAAATAGAAATAAAACTTTATTATTATATTATTATTATAGATCTCTTGTTCTGATTAAACAGTATTCCTCTAGATGAAACACAGGGAACACTAAGTCCCTATCCAAATGAGCACTATGAGGCACCATTAGGGTTCTTTATGGCTCCTTTATGGTTAGGGAGGGTGCAGTGTATGGGCAGTGCCCTAAAGCGTATGGGCACTGCCACGTCAAGGACCCAGGGAAGAAAGGGGCGGTGGCGGTGGCCCCTTTCTCCCCTCAGAACTGCCAGGGAGAGCGGGGTGCAGCGGGTGCTCAGTGTGCCTGCTGCACCTTGCTTGCAGGCCGTGGGGAAGCAGCAGTCCACAGCTTCCCCGCAGCCTGCAGAAGCAGGGGGATGGGGCCTCTGAGGCTGCCAGTGAGGCAGCCTTGGCCCCATCTCACCACTTCTTGGGACAAGTAGAGACCACCCCTTTGGGGTGGTCTGTACCGCCTGTATGATTTTTAGAACTCTGTACCTTTAAAAAATAAAGTATGCTCCTCAAGATCTCTAGAGCCAATAGTGAGTAAAGACAAAAAAAAGTAATCTATGCTTGCTCAAATGACCATAGCTTTATGAACTCCGAATGTCTATTGTTCAAATTCCCTATCCAGCTTCCTTCACCCTTCATTCCCTCCTTGCTGTCTGGTAGTCTGTATGGACTGAAAATGCTTTTATAGGAAATCCCAACCAGTAATAAATGAGGGGAGCGTGGTTGCAAGACCTCTAGGTTTCTTGCAATAGTTTGGAGAAGCCCTTTCTGATGTCTTAAGGGAGTGTGTGTTTAGGCAGGTGTCTCACTAGCTTGTTCTTTTGGGCAATTTCCATTTCTTCTCTTCTCTTTAATGATATATACATTTTCACTGTAAATAGTTTTTGTTATAAAATTGGTTATAGTTTTGTTAAGTTTAAAATATTTCTACAAAGTGTCTTGGGTATCAATCACCAGAAGGAGAAAATACAAATGCTTCTATAAATAAATACATTCCTAAATTCCTCTTTTCCTAAAATAGTTCTTGCCTCTGAGTTAAAGATGCATCTAGCAGATAGGTTTTGGGGAATGGGTAATAAATCCAGATCCCTTTCATATCTCAGCAGGTTACTGGCATTATCAGAAGTGATGCTGCAAGTAACTAGAGAAGAAATTTAAAGAATAACCCATAGTTCTGCATTTATCCATTCCCTCCAACATTTCACAAGTGAAAATTGGGACATGTGTGTGGCCAATCAACATGAGAATGTAGTCAAGATGGCACAAATCATTGGTGAGGTAGACATTTTAGAATTAAGCACACAAAATTTAAGTTCTTCATTGACAGAATCTTTCAATTTCAGAGTTTTTCACTTTAGATCTTAAGCTAGGAGATGATGCAAAAGATTGCTTTTTCCTAAGTCTACTGGAAAAGTTCTGTATTCTGTGTTATCCAATGTGTGACCCAACAGAAAACTTACACATACAGACAGATACCTGCACAAGAACTCGAACCATCACCCAGGACAAAAAAGAAGCACAATAAAGACACTGGTAAACCAGGCAAAATGCATCTGTGAACCCCACTTCTTGGAAGATGAATTGATGCACCTAGACCAGGCTCTACAAGCAAATGGTTATTCCAGCTCAGACATCAGAAGGGCTGCCAGAACCAGAAAAACCCAGAGGAGTGAAGACAAGCAGCCACCCAAAGGGAAGGTATTTTTACCATGCATCAAAGGAGTCACAGACAAAATAGGGAAAGTGGTGAGGCAACACAGCCTCCTAATTGTTTACAGACTGATCAGGAAAATCCAGAAAATGCTGCACTCAGCAAAGGACAGGAGAGACCCTCTCACAGCCACAGGGCTTTACCGTATACCATGCAGCTGCAGACAAGTCTACATAGGGACCACCAAATGCAGTGTCCATACACAAATCAAGGAACATGAGAGACACTGCACACTGGCTCAGCCAGAAACATCAGCAGTAGCAGAGCACATTATAAACCATCCTAAGCATAAAATGCAGTTTGAAAACACTGAAATTCTGGACCATGCCAACAACTGTCAGGTCAGAATGCACAGAGAAGCCATCAGAATTCACAAACACTTGGACAACTTTAACAGGAAAGAAAAAAACAAACCTTAACGTAAACAAATTTTGGCTACCAGTCCTGCAAAACAGAAAAATCAGCAATCAGCAAATGCAAATGAGAAATCACCCAGGATCAGGGGCTTTCCCAGCAGACAATGATCACAAATTAGCAGACACCAATCCTCTTTTGCATATCCTCCCACCCTGAGGCCCTGCCATAAACAACTGAATACACAGATTAACATGGGAAGCACTCCTCCCTACCCAGGGTTACACAGTATATGTATACCCACTCATTGCCATTCCAGTAGTCTCTGAAGATGCCAGCTACAGATGCTGGTGAAATGTCAGGAAGAAGCACTTCTACAACATGGCCACAAAAAACCTCTGGAGGAAGCATTGATTCAGTTTGTTTCTAATAAGAATTGCACTCATTTCTTCAAATGTCTTTTTATTCCACATGGAAAGCACTTGAAAAAAACAAACAAACGTGAGACTGAAATTGAAAGATTCTATCAATGAAAACCTTAACTCTGAAGTGTCTGGGCTTGATCCTGTGCATTCAACCAATTTACTCCTAAATTCAAATTGCCATCTCTTTTCCCCAAAGGTTTTTCCGTTTTAGCCATAGATGCCACCTTTCAGGGGAAAGCTGTACCTATTGAAGTTGCTGGTGCAAATGAAGGAATGTTTCATGCCAGTTTGTTTTTGAAGTATTTGCCCAAACTTGCAAATGTCTTTATGTTCAGAATGAAATCATTTAAAAAAATAATGTGGGAGGAACTGAAACTAAGAAATTTCCCTGTGCACAGGAAGGCTTATACAGAATATTTGTCCATTCTAGAATATGAATGAATAAAGATGAATAATGTACAATAGACTATTATTATTATTATTATTATTATTATGTTTATGTTTATTTATATCCTGCCTTTCTCCCAGTACAGGGACTCAAGACGGTTACATGTGTTGTATATGACAGCTGTTTCTGTTTTATATCATTATTTTCTTGTGTTTCTAAAATAAATTACTATTATTATTATTAACCTTTATTTATATAGCACTGTAAATTTACACAGCACTGTACATACAATCATTTAATTAGACAGTTCCCTGCCCTCATGCTTACAATCTAAAATACTTGCTTGAGGAAATATAAGAATCTAAACTTCTCCTAAGCTCTCTATTCAAAATGTTCTACGGACAAGCTCTGTACCAGAGATGGGGAACACATGGCCTTCCAGATGCTATTATACCCCATCTCCCATCATTCTTCACCTCTGTCTAGGGCTGGTGGTAGTTCTAGTCCAGCACAAATGTGGTTGGTTTGGATAGGTCTGATGGGAACTGGTCTAGAGGGACTTGTCCAGGCTCTATACATGGATTCTAAGTTGCTGTAAAGAACAAGGGAGTGCAGGAAAATATATGGGCTGCTTTACATCTCTCAATTGGACACTCTTGCTTTGCCTTCATGTTGTTTTTGCTTCCCTACCAGCATTCTGAGTGCAATGCTGACACTTTCTTTTATTGTATTCTATTGTGCTGTCAGCACTGCTTTGTAGCACAGTCAAGTCATAGATGCTTATAATTGCATACTTCTTATGAGTATTCACAAACACATTAAAGATGTGCAGGTAGGAAATTAGACACAGATCTCAACAATCTGCACTTACAGTAAATATTCTACTTTTGGAGAATGAGAATGATGCTTTAAAAGTCAGCAGTTGTTTTCTAAGCTCTATGTCACATTTATGGCCTGTGGTGTCATGATAAGTTGTCTAAAGTGCCTGTCAGCTTGGCTCACAAATTGAACACAAATGAACACCTCATAAGATGAGCTTACATTTTACCACTAGACTGACTTCTGAGGCAAGGTTTCTCTTCCCTTTTCAAACTAGATTATCTTTTGAATATCTATCTTTTCTCTTGTTCCAAGTAGGTGATGTAGCTAAGCATGTGAAAAGATAACTAGTTAAAAGCTTCTAATCATGTATATTTAAAAAAAACCAAAAACCTATGTAGACACATATTAGAAAAGCCATTGTTGTAGAGTGGTTTGAGTGTTGGATTAAGACACTTGAAGATCAGGATTCAAATCCCTGCTAAATCCTGGAGACCAACTGGATGACCTTGAGCAAATCCCATTCTCGCAACTTCTGAGGAAGGGAATCTTGCTAAGAAAATCCTATGACAGATTCATATTATGACCAACATAAATTGGAAATGACTTGAAGATGCAGAACAACAGTGTCTCATATAATTCTGACCCAGATCAGACTTTGAAGGATATGATTTTGCAGTTTTAGTTGTTTATTTTCACTTCGGCATTATATTCCCAGCTCCACTAGTTCTGTTAAATCTTTTTAACTTTTGATACGATGGATCGTTACTTTTGTCTGATAGAATTCAGTGATTTTGGATGTTGGGATTACAGATGTGTTCCTTTTATTGTATCTGAAAAGTTTGTTCAAGCTGTTTCAGACAGTTACATCTTTTCCTCACATTAATCTGTAGACTTCAGTTGCACACACTTGAGGAACAGTAGTTCCTTGCAGTGAAAATGACTAAAGTCCATTTGCCACAAAATGGTTATGCAGGACAGAGTTAATGATATAATAACAGCAAATTGAGTTGGAGTTTGCTCTTTCTAGCTTGCAATTACTTATATAATTTTGTATTGCTATACTAAATCATATAGACACAAAGAAATTGCTTTAAAAATGTCAGAGTGATTTTCTGGTATCACAATTCAACTTTCTTCAAATTAAGTACAGACATTGGCTTCAGAGGTATTATCATTCAGCCTTCCTATCAGCTGTGACAGAAGCCCCTTCTTACTATATCCAAAGTGGTTGCTAGATATAAAATAAAATATTTCCTCATAGAGTGTGGGGTACTGTTAGTACTGACTAAAAAAACAAAAATGATGAAACAAAACGAGATGACAAAACTGAGGCTGTCATACTTTGGCTACTTCGTGAGAAGTTACGATTCATAAGAAAAGACAATAATGTTAGGGAAAGTAGAAAAAGAGGCCAATGGCACGCCAAATGGATAGACTCATTTAGAGAGGTCACATGCTTGAATTTACAGGACTGAAGCAGAGCAGGCGAGGACAGAGAGTCTTGGAGATGCCTCATCCACAGGGTTGCCATGAGTCAAGGTTGACTTGAGGTCACTTAACAACAACAGCTTCTCTATTACTATAAAATTTCTTGTAGGTATTATACTGGTATTTCTTAATGCTGATACCAATAAACTCTTTGTATCTAAAAAAATTAACAGGGATGGGGGAGAAATGCTCTTTTTTCATCATATTTTGTTTGAAATATCAGCTACCTGTCCAAGAGGTGGTATAGTCAAGCAAGTGTAGATTCAAACAGCTGCCTCCAGAATCCCTTATTGAGCATGTGTGAATAGCAAAACAGCATAGATTTACAGGCTTGGCCACCAAAAATGGAAATAATAAGAAAAAGTATAAGCTGGTCAAAGGAAAAAAAACTGTCCCTGGATGTATTTAGGAAAAAAGTTTTCAAATTGTCTCTAAAAGTTGCAAATGTTTTTATTTATGCAAAGCTTTCCTAACCTGATTCATGTGTACCTATTCTTAGTTTTGAATAAAAAGTTTGCTGATACATATTGTTTTTCTGTTCTTCTGATCCCAATTTATTTCTGTTATTTCTGCCTCTGATCTCAATTTTTTTTTATGATGTAATGCTTCACTAACTGAGGTATACCTGTATTGAGTTACATCTTTAGTTACTCTGGCCCAGTATAGTTAAATCTGACTGTCAGCAGTTCTTCATGGTTTCATGCTGGATTATTTACCAGGGCCAGCTTGGAATTCGTAGCATATCCATCCAAGTATTAACTGAGCCTAACCCTTGCTTCACTTCCCAGATCAGACAAGATTAGCTGTGTTTAATGTGGTAGGGTAGTATATGGAAAGGAGTGTCAATAAAACAGCAAGTAAAGATGAATATTGGCAAAAGCCAGTATAGCAAAGTGGTTGGATTACAACTCTTGAGACCAGGGTTTGATTCCCAGCTCAACCATGAAACCCACAGAGTGACCTTGGGCAAGTCAAAGAGTCTCAGCCCCAGGGAGAGGCAATAGCAAACCTCCTTTGAACAAATCATGCCAAGAAAATTCCATGATAGGTTTGACTTGGGGTCACCATAAGCTGGAAATGGCTTGAAGGTACACAACAACAACAAAGGAGATTAAAGGCTGAAAGGAGAGCCTTTGGTTTGCTGGGGGCAGGGGCGGGGAAGCTTCATCAAAATCCTTCTTGAACAGGAGCATAGAGAGAAGTATGGATTGGGTAAAACTGAGTTTTCTGCATAGCCTCAGTGTACACAGCATCCCCCCAAAATGCACTGAAAAATCATCAGAAAAGAATGTTATGAGTACAATGTGACTATAGTTTTCCAGATTCACTTGCTGGGAAGCAAACATTGCCAAGCAAACAATTAGAACTAAATGAGACATTGTGTTCCAGCTTTCTGAGTTCATAGAACATGGCCCTCTAGACTCACCCATTCCTACCATCAGTGTTCCTTATTTACATGCACCTGTTGCACTATTAACACTTCATTAAGGTACACACCTGCTGTGGTTCATATTTAAGTCCACTGTACCACAACCATTAACCTGCTGCATTTCATTAGGAGGCACTCAGCACAATGGCAGCACAGAGCAGAGCTCATTAATGGGTCACATTGCCACTGAAAATTGGTTTTTCGTGGGAGTCTCCTTTCGGTTCAAATTCCCTTTTATTAGTAATTGATTTTGTATTAAATATTTTCCCAGAAAAAAGTGTATATAACTGGAACACACATAACATTAAATCCAGCTGAAACAGCACAGTTTTCAGACACTGCAGACTAATAATAGAGAAATGAAATATGTTATACTCAGGTAATAAGGTCAACTTTTGAGTTTAAACACCACAGCTAAGGGATTTGGATATACCATGAGGTCTTGGCTAAAGAGTAGACTCTCCCTGGGTTTCAGTCTGTTCCTATGACAAATGGACACTTTTGCATGAGTTAAATGCACATGTTGAACCTCTATGCAATGTGAAGTTTGAGTGTCAGCAGGATGGAGTAGTTACTGAGTTAGATGAGGTCTGGTGTGACCCATGTTCCAAAACCACACCAAGCCCTAAAGCTCACTGGATGATGTTGGACCAATATTCTCTCTCTCCCTCTCAGCCTCTCAGACTAATATATATCACCTTATCACCTGGTGGTTGTAAGAATAAAGAATAGAAAGAACTATGTATATCACACTGGGTTCTCTTCACTGTTTGAAAAGAATTGCAGTAGAAAAGTAGAAAAATTAATTCCAAGATAGAGAATGAAAATTACATATTAAATATAAGGTGAAAAGAAGTTTTGATATTTCACCTTGAGCTTGATTTATTAGATCTTTGGCAAAATGAATGGAAGATCTGAGTAACAGAAAAAAAAATATTATAAATTTTATTTATTTATTAGCTGTACCCTGTCACACGTTGGTATGGATCAGTCTAGTTAAATGGAAAAGAAAGAAAAGAGAAAGTGCACGTTTCTAAAATATTTAATTTCACAATGCTTGTGGGTATACAATATTTTTTGTTGTTCCATTGTCTGTGTAGATATAGATATTGTCTGGTTTGCCGACTCTATAACATGCAACATATAATTGTCCGTGTGAGAAGCAATCCCTGTCTAGATCTAAACCACATGATTCTAAAGATTGGCCCTGAGATTTGTTGATGGTGATTGCAAACGTCAATCAAATGGGGAATTGCAATCTCTTAAACTGCAATGGCATATCCATTGGAATCACAGGAATGTGAGGAATGAGAACATCTTGACCTTTGAAAGGTCCTGTCAAGATTGTTGCTTCAAAGACGTTGCTCATTAATTGTTTTACTACAAGCCATGTGCTGTTGTAAAGCTTTGGCTGGTTGATATTTCACAACATGATAGTTGGCATGCCTATTTTCAATTGCAGTACATGTGGTGCCATCCCCGGCAGAACACCAGTGCTTAAATCTCTCCACTGGCTGCCAATCAGTTTCTGGGCACAGTACAAGGTCCTGATTTTGACTTTTAAAGCCCAACATGGCTTGGGTCCAACTTATCTTAGAGATCGCCTTCTCCCATATGAGCCCCTGTGTACACTTCAGTCCTCTGGGAGGAATCTGCTTCAGCCTATAAAAACTAGATTGTCCCTGACCTCCCAGAGGGCCTTTTCTGCCATTGCTCCCAGGCTGTGGAATGACCTGCCAGATGAGATGCGTCTTATTACAACCTTGGAAGGCTTTTAAAAAGCAACCAAGACGCATCTCTACCGGCAGGCCTTCCCAGACAGTAACTGATTTCCCACCGTCCAATGACCCTCCCTGTCCCCATCCAGCTGCCTAAATGGGACTTGAAGGATTGTGCATTTTAAATCTTGATTGTTTTAATTATGATTAGTTTAATACTGTTTTAAGGGGAGGGAGGTGGGAATGTTGGAGGATTTTAACTGCATATGTTTTTAACATGTTGTACGCCACCCCGATTGCTCGTTCAGAGGGGCGGGTAAGAAATAAATATTCTTATTCTTATTCTTCTTATTATTATTATTTGCAGTCATGCTGGCCACATGATCAATGCTTGCTGCCTTTGCTTAGTAATGAAGATGAGAATAACCCCCTGCAGTCGATTATGCCTAGATATTCATATTAAATGAAAACCTTTACCTTTTAGCTAATCGGTTTTAATCATAGGTACAGATTTTTAGTAGCTTCAGTAATCAGTCAGGCTCTCTTTTTTTTACTAAAGCTGATTATGTTGCCTTTTTAAAAATAAAAAAAAATTCTAAAACTTATTCATGAGAAATGTGTCACTTTTTTCCTCCCTCTTTTTATGGGGGATGGGGGAATTACTTTTCCAAAAAAGGAATTGGATTGAATTTGGTAATTCAACTGAAATTGAATTTCAATAACTCAAACCTTTGGTATCCAGTTGATTCCACCTTAGCAGCAGCAACTGAGTAACTATTAACTTTTCAACTCCTCCAGAACTCAATGGTAACTGAACACAGAACATCTGAGAAATTTAGAAGAACTTCCCACTTCATGTTCTTTCCTAGTCCTCAATGTGGCAATTAAATGAACAGTCCTGGAGTATTTGGTATAATTCTCCCCTCCATCCATGATATAAGACAGGAAAGTTATAAAGGGCCAAGACAGATGGCCCAAAATCAGCGTGCTGCTGCCGATATTAGGATTCCGGAGTGCATAGCAAGTGCATGCTCTGGAAGCCTAACATGTATGGGTGGCACCATCTTTATGTGGCACCATCCATATGTGGCACGCATGCATGACATAAACATGGCTTCTGATGATGTAGTCCACATGTTCCAAAAAGAGCCTAGTCCTTCTGGGTTCTTTTTGGTCTGGAGGGATGCTGCATGGTTTGGTGGCTGTGGCATCCCAACGCAGCAGAAAGGGTGGTTTGTCACTGTAGTGAGCAGGCTGTGGAAACAGCCAATCACAGAGCTCCAGGAGTCCAGCCAATGAGAAGTTGGTTGGGCAGGGCTATAAAAGAGCCTTGACAGGGAGCAAAAGTGGGTTTTTCTGATTGAGGTTTTGCAGGGAAGAGACACCTAGGAGGGAGGGGGTGCTCTTAGGGTTCCTAAGGGAATATTTATGGGTTAGTTAGAGACCAGGGAAAGGTCTGAGGAGTCCAGTAGGGACTAGATAGGCTTGAGGGAGTTTAGGGAAGAGAGGCTCAGAATAAGCCTGGAGGTTAAGAAAGATTTTGGCTTTGATATTGGAGAAGATTGCCTGAGTGGCTGTAGTATTATTGCTTAAGGAACTTTTGTAACTAATAAGACAAACAAAGCTTTAACTATATTTCATATTTTTATTTTATAAATAAACTTTATTCATGTTTTGAAATACTACTTGGCCTCTGTTTAACTATTGAAACATGCTACCAAAGTTAATAGTGCCTCAGTAGGAGATAGGGGATCGGTTCGCACCACAGTCACTTTCTCTTATTGGTTCTTGGGTTTGTTTGTTTTTTTCAGCCAGTTTTTGGATTATATTTGATAAAGTAAGATGATCTGGTGGGCTCAGGGTGTTTTAAGTCATAACACTGTTCTAGGTGGTGGCTTGCAGGTTTTTGTGGGCAACTTTTCATCCCAATTTCTTTTTTTAAAAAATGGGAGGGAGAAATCTAGGGCCTTTGAGGGTTTTGAGCTTGGGGACTTTAAAAGTGGGGTACATTTACCCCACTCCATTTTAGATGATTTAGGACATTTATGTAACTGGCTCCTTGTCAAACAATTTTAACAAAAGATTTAAAAGTCAAAATAAGTATTTTCCCCTATCTATTATATTGTTTAAAACATGATAACACTTGAGAATTCTGAACTCAGGAACAAAAAAAATTTTTTTCTGTTACATTGACCCGTTCTAGACGGGCATCTTGTGGCTCAAATAAGGGCTCAAAAGAGTGTTTTTAGGGCTAGGGAGGGCACAGCGTTTAGACCCTCCCTAGCCCTAAAGCGTATGGGCACCACCATTTTAAAATGGCAGCGTCCATATGGACGCGCTACAATAGCGTCATCATGTGCGCAGCGTTTAGAAACGCTGCACATGTTGTGACGCTTCTGCGCCGCGGGAGGGCGCCAAGAGCTCCCTTTCCACGGCGCAAAAAGGAGCTCAAAAATCAAGCTCCTTTTTGCTTCCAGGTCTTTGCCATGGCCTTTAAATGGCCATGGAAAAGACCTGTGGAGAAAGGGGCTGCAGTAGCGGCCCCTTTCTCCCTTCCCCACCACCAGGGCACCTGCTGCACCTTGCTTTGAGGCCGCAGGGAACCAGCAGTTTGTCGCTTCCCCGCAGCCTCCACTAGTGGCAGGATGAAGCCTCTGGGGCTGCCTGTGCGGCAAACTTGGCCTCATCTCACTGTTTCTTGGGGTGGGTAGAGACCATCCCTTTTGGGTGGTCTATAAAGCCCCATTGTTCCTGAAAGAGGCCTAATTTAAGATCACTTGGAAAAGTTCCTTTTTTTTTTTAGACTGCAACACCCTAAATGCCCCAGCCAGCATCACCAGGATAAAAATTGTGGAGTTGTGGAACAAAATATCTTTTTCAGCCTTTGTTGAAGAATGTTTAGATGGCACAAGTCTTTAAAGAACTGATAGGCTTTGTAGAAACATTTTCAAATGTTAGAAATACAAAATGCATGCATATTTGAATCACCTGCTGTAGAAGTTCTCCAAACTTCACAAAGTAATTACATTCAAGTCACACAAATAAATAAAACAATAAAGATTAGATTAAAATTTGACACATAATAACATTTTAAGGCTTTAATTCTATATCTTTTAGTCTAGAGGTCCTGTTGAACTCAGCTTACTTCCAAGTAGATATGTATAGGGGTGCATAATAATCAATAGATATATCCAACAAAGAATGTGGAAATTTGATAATGATTTGATTTGCCATCAGTTTCATGGCTACTCAGACACTGACCATAACTCTGCAAACATATAATGGTTAATGGAGCACACCAAGAAATTCTAGAATAAAATGAGCATGTGTTTTATACACTATAGCCAAAACTGCATAGATCATGGAAAGCTATGGAACTCCCTTAAAGACATGGGAGTGCCATGCCATTTGGTAGTCCTGATGAGAAACCTCTACTTAGAACAAGAAGCTACTGTTAGAACAGAATATGGGGAAACAAAATGTTCCCAGTTGGCAAATGGGTCAGGATGCATTCTTTATACAAAGTGTAGGTTTAGACTTCAGAAGAAGGAGAAGTAAAGACAGGAGGAAGGAACATCAGCAATCTAAGATATGCAGGTGATACCATATCAGTGATGTCACTAAGTGTGTGCAGGGTGTGTGAACTGCACCAGGTAACACCTTGGGGTGTGTGACACCATTGCTCATCAAACATCTGCCTTTGGGCAGAACCAGGCTGTGACATTTGCCTGTGTCCCATTAAAATGCTGAAGAGATGGTGTGCGAGGGACAAGGCTCAGTGGGAGGAGAAAGGAGAGATCACAGGTTCTAAATTTTTTAATTTTTTAAAATTATTTTTTTTAAATTAAAAACGTTGCATTTTACCAAATTTTTACTTCAACCACATGAAACTATGGTCCAAAGAAATAATCCAGTTTGACACTGCTTTAAGTGCCCTGGCTCAATGCTAGGGAATTCTGGGAACTGGAGCTTTGTGAGACATATAGGACAGCCATGAAAGAAGCAGACAAGATCTTAAAGTGTAAACTGAGCACTAAAGTTAGAAATTGTACAAGCCATTATAATCCCTATCACCATGCACAGATATGAAAACTGGACAGTGAAGAAAGTGAGTAGGAAGAAAACCTACTCATTTTAGATGTAGTGCTGGAGAAAAGTGCTGAGGATACTGTGGATGGCCAAAAAGACAAACAAATGGGTTCTTGAACAGATCAAGCATGAACTCTCCCTAGGATCCAAGATGATATAAACTGAGGCTATTATATTTTGGCCACATCATGAGAAGATGTGACTCATTAGAAAAGACAATAATGCTAGGGAAGGTAGAAGGTAGCATAAAAAGAGAAAGATCTGAGCCTGCATGACCTAAGCAGAGCAGTGGATGACCGGGGGGGGGGGGGGGTGGTTTGACAATGTCAGCATGAGTTGGGGTTGACTCAAAGATAGTTAACATGCTTTGAGCATATTTCTATGTTCATTACATGGAATCAGAGGAGGTGACATCTGACTTAATTTCATTATCCAGTAATTCACCTGAAGGACCATTTTCCAGGCCACAGGGTGTGTGCAGAGCTGTTTGCTCTAGAACAAATTCACTTGCTGAAATATATAAAAATGTACGACCTCATCTGTGAGGAATGACTACCAGATTTTGTCTGATGTAAGTAAGTGCTTTTATTAATTTCCTGTTTCATAGGTTGCACTGTGCTATTGATTTAAAGGTTGAATGCAGCTAGTAATGTTTATATTAATTCCATGGATATGATCCTATAAGTGACTGGTGTACAGTATATACTGCTTTTTATTTGACAAAGTGACTTAGCCCATGAAAGCTTATGCTGCATGAAAACAGTTAATCTTAAAGGAGCCAGAAGACTCCCAGTTGTTCACACAACTATTTTTAGGATATTTTCATATAACACTTTATGAAAAAACCATATCCTAAGGAAGACAATTGTTAACACTATAGAATTTGTTATTCTTTTGCATCAATTCCAAGAGATATTTTCTGATGAAAAGGCTAATATACCAATAGCAACAAGGACACTTAACATATGCAAATCTGTTCCAGTGAAAGAGTTAAAGTGCTTTATAATATAATTTTGCTTTCAGTGCCAATATAATTAGATTGTAACAAGCAAATCCCTGCAACATAACACAGTGAGAATTTGAAAATTTGATTCTGCCTGGCAAACAACCAAGTCCCTGTGTGTGCGCAAACCTGACATTAATAAGCTACAAGAGATTACATGATTTAGAAAAGAAGCACTTGGTGTTACAAAATCAAATAATAGATCTCTAGGCTATAATTAGGAGAATTGGGATTCAACAATGAAGTCATAATAATGTAATTTAGCTGTAAGTAACAGAGCCATGGAGTCACATTAGGAGGTGTGATCACATCTTTCAGCAAAGCTTCACTGTATAGATGTATTGCTGCTCCGTTTAGTCCACTTCCCAGCAACCTGTTGGCACCGAATCATGAGTTGTCAGCCTCTTGTTCTCTAGGGGCAGTATGGCAAGGCGCCACCCATGCATTTTTATTTCAGCCCAGTGACTTTTAAGTCAAAACAATAAAATTATATATACTGACTGCAAAGTTGCCGGTGAACATTTGTATAAACAGCATGACTGTAGAGGCCATGTGAGAAATAATGTGTTAAATAAGCAGTCTGCTAAGGCAATTCATTAGATGTCTGCCTGGATTGTGGTCATGTAAAATCTAGTTATTTCATTCGTCCTGGAATACTTTTATTTCTGCTCTATTAAGGTATCTTAGTTTAAGGATGGACTTTCCCCAACTCAAAACAGCTTAAGAAGTTCTTTGCTCACTTCAAAAACGTTGTTGAAAATAATAATAATACAGCTGATGATACATGTACTGTGGGTATTGACTATAATTCAATTATGGAAGTAAGTATTTAATGTGAATGCTATTTCACCTGTTTGTATAATCTTCATGACATGATATGAGCTTCTGATTTCCATTTTTGCAGGACAATCTTGGGACTGACATCTCTACAGTTCTGGAAATGCCAGTGTATTCTCAGAGGCAGTAGTGTCAGTAGGGTTGGCATTACCCTATTCAGTAACTCATGATGACACCCCCAGCCCATTGACGTATTCCCGTTCCACACCATACAAAATCCCTAAATATTTTTTTATTGTTGCTTGTCAATCATAATTTTCATGTAATAGTGACACACGCACACAATCACCCTCCATGTGCAAAGGGTGTGTATGTGTGTGTGCATGCTAAAGAAACTCAGCAAAGTCTGACCACTCCTTGCTGTGTTTCCTCAGTGCACACATATATACATATGCATGTGCAGATGCACACACATGCACACACACACCTTTTGCACAGGTTTGAGGGGAAAGTTATGATTGGCTCCCCCTCAGATCTATGTGGAGTGTGTGTGTATATATACACACATATGCACACTGAAGATCAACAAAGAAAAGCAAGTTTCTCCTTGCTGTATGTCCTCAGCACGTACATGCATGTGTGTGCATACACACCTTTGTCATAGGTCTGAGGGGAAAGCTTTGACTGACTTCCCCATCAGACCCACATTGAAAAGAGTGTTTGTTTGTGCTGAAGAAACCCAGCAAGGAAAAGCAAACTGTCCACCACATTTGGCAGGAACCACCTGGCTTTTACTTGCAGAGTAACCAACTCCTTGCTATTGCCATGTGCTTCTCTGCCAACCTGTGCTTTCTCAGCTGGGGTTGAGAGAGCTGGTAGCCATCTGGGCAGGAAAGGGAAGCAATGATGGCAGGAAGGAGAGGGGTCTATGACCCCACTACTATTGTCATGGCCAGCACCTCCACCAATCCTGGCCACTGTTGGGAGAGGGCATAACCACATAACCAGATCGCACTCCCTCCAAGGTGTCACCTGGTCTGAGAAATACCCCCCCCCCCACACACACACACACCTCTAATGATTCCACTGATCAGAGGTGCCACCTTCAGCACCAGTTGATTAGGCCACCATATCACCTTCCAGCACAACAGAAGTGTATTCAGACTGGAGGCATTTCTCCAGAGTTGCTAGATAAAACCCATTTTATTAAAATTGTCTTTGCTGCCTGTTTTTTTACTTGCTTGGAAATCTGGACCACATGGTGTTTGGGAGGAGCATAAAGCTTCTCCAGCTCTTCCAATTTTGCCAGAATGGTTCACCATGCTGGTGTGCAGCCACATTGTGATAGGAAAGGAGATAAGAATTGCTAGTTCTGTTTAACTCATGTAACAATAGCTTTTTTTCCTTTAAAACAATAACTTTTTTTGGAAATCTCAATTTCTTCCCATCTTATTATGAAGAAATTTTTGAATTTTAACAGTTTCTTGCCAGAAACAATATGAATTAATTTCTTAATCAATTGTATCAAACCAAATGTAAAATAATTGGATACAAAAGATGGAAAAACTCCATACTGGTGGCCAAGTCAATACCAGATGCCAATTGTGGTACAGATAAAAAAATTACTCATATCAAAACTAAGGGTAAACTGAAGAAGAAAACAAAACCAGCCATCATTTCAAAATATGATCTAAAGAATATCTCAACTGAATTCATCAACAATGTAAGGAACAGTTTACACTACTAAGCATAATTGACCAAGAACCAGAAGGGCTTTGATCTGAAGCCAAGGACATAATAAAAGATGAATGCAGACAGACACTTTCAATGGGCAAAAAGGAGAAGAAACCATGGGTGACAGATAAAACTTTACAAGCAATAAAGGAAAGAACAGAAGCAAAACAAAAAGGAGATAGGGGCATGATAACCATGAATGCAGCAGTAGAATGACTAGTATGTGGAGATAAAGAAAACTATTACAATGAGCAGTAGAGAAAAACAGAATACAACAACAAAAAGGGGGGACCTATTTTATAAGGTCAGGGAAATAACAAGAAAGTTCACTAATCTCCCATGTGAGCAAAGTCATGCTTAATATTCTGCAACATAGGCTCCAGCCATACAAGGAGAGAGAAATCTCAGAGGTCCAAGAAGTGTTCAGGAAAGGAAGAAGCACTAGGGACCACATTGCAAACATATGATGGATAATGGAGCAAACCAGGGAGTTCCAAAAGAAATAGACTATAGCAGAGCCTTTGATTCCATAGATCATGAGAGGCTATGGAAAGCTCTTAAAGACAGGGGAGTGCCAACACATATGATAATCTTGAAGAAAAATCTGTACTCAGAACAAGAGGCTACTGTTAGAACAGAACATGGATAAGAAGAATGATTCCCAATTGGCAAAGGAATCAGACAAGGCTGCATCTTATTACCCTACTTGTTCAACTTACATGCAGAACATATTGTAAGAAAAGCAGGCTTGGACACAGAAGAAGGAGGAATCAAAATAGGAGGAAGGAATATCAACAATCTGAGATACTCAGATGACACCACAATACCAACAGAAAACCTCAAAGACCTGGAACAACTAGAAAGATCAAGGAAGAAAGTGCAAAGGCAGACCTATTGTTGAACATAAAGAAAACAAAAACAATGACCACAGAGAACCTACACAAATTTCAATTAGACAACAATGCCATAAAAATAGTAAAAGAATTCTCATACCTGGGTTCAGATATTGATAGAAATGGATACTGCAGCCAGGAAATCATAAGATTAAGAATGGGAAGGAGAGCTATGAAGAACTCAATGAGATCCTAAAATGCAAGGATATACAACTGAACACAAAAGTTACAATCACACAAGCCATTTTATTTCCTATTGCTATGTATGGATGTGAGAGCTGGACAGTTAAGGAGGTTAGGAGGAAAATCAACTCATTTGAGCTGTGGCCCTGGAGTAGAGTGCTAAGGATTTCATAGACAGCCAAAAAGACAAACAAGTAGGTCTTGGAGGAGATCAAGCCAGAAATCTCCCTAGAAGCCAAGATGACAAAACTCAGATTATCAGACTTTGGACACATCATGAGAAGGCATGAATCATTGGAAAAAACAGTAAGGAAAGGTAGAGGGAAGTAGAAAGAGAGGAAGGCCAGATGCAAGATGCATGGAATCTATTAAAGAGATCACGAGTATGACTTTGCAGGGTTGAGTGGAGCAGTGGAGTACAGAGGGGTCTTGGAGATGTCTCATAAGCAGGGTCACCATGAGTCGAGATCAACTCGAGGACAGTTAACAACAGCAACAAAATGTAGTTGTAGTTATGGCTGTTCCTGTATGTAAAAGATAATGTTGTGCCTGCCTGCTTGCCATGTCGCTGTTAAAAATAAGGAGCTCTTTGGAAAGAAGTTGAAATGCTACCTCACCCTAACCAACATTGTTAAATAGATAAAGATTTAAGTTTAACATTTAAGAACTCAACATTGAAAGTCCTTGGAATGTTTTCTCCCATATCTACCTTTAAAAAAAACCAAACCTTTGTTTCTTTCTGTTGTGTTTTTGAAGAGAATTGGGGAATCTGGAACATTTACATGAAAACAGAAACCAAACAAAAATCTTATCCATCCATGTCTAAAACCAACAAGATAATATTCAATGGAGATGAATACAAAGCCTTCATTTAGGCATTCCTCCTTCTCACTTATAAAGACCTAGTTTGTTGGCAGTTTGTTTGAAAAGGATCCATATGTTTTATTTGATCATAAACAACATGAGCCAGCAGTTCAATGTGGCTGTTAATAAATGCAGTATTATCACACATTAACAGAAGCGTAATGTTCAGATTGGAGGGAATAGTTCCATTCTTCTTTTTGCTGAGTACTATATCCATTTCTGGGTGGCACATTTTAAGAATGGCACAGATAAATTGGAACATGTGCAGAGGATGGTGACTAGAATATGAGGTCTCTGGAAACTGCCCTGTAGGGACCATTGAAAATGCTAAGTATGTTTAACTTGGCCGGGGGTGGAGTGGGGTGGGTAAATTATAAAGGGAGATAGGGTCTTCAAATGTCTGGAGAAATATCATGCAGAAAACTGGAGAGATAGTCTCTTGCTCCAGATTCCAGAAAATGAATGGAAAATGCAAGAAAACAGATTTTACCTATATCTTAGGAGAAATGTCATAATGGTAAAAGCTGTTTAACAAAGAAAGGTCGTAGGCTCCCCTTCACTGCACATATTGAAGCAGAGGATAGATTATCATTTTTTTTTAGGAATACTGTAGTTTCATCCTGCATTCCATTGAGTGATGACCAGATTAGATAACTTCAAAGGCCCTTCGAGGCCTGACTACATCTACAACAGGGCAACATGTTAGTAATTTGATAAATTGCTGTTTTGCCTCCCAAAAGACTTACCAGTGGCTTCTCCAAATTGAAGGGTTTATCATATGGAGGAAGGAGAGATTCTTATTACCAAACTGCATGTTGCATTAAATCATCAAAGTGCCATGGTATTATCAGTCTATCCAAGGAAATCTGTTTTCCAAATTTGTGCTCTTCTACTGACTTACAGGCCTTACTGACTTACAGAGGAAAAGAAAATGGCATTAATTTTCAAGAGTTTGTTTCTAATTTGAATTTATTTGGTATGTTTTAGCCAGGACTGTTTCTTTGGCTCATATCATCTACTCATTGTAACTTAATAAAATAAATAAGTCAGCTTAGTTTTGTGAGTTGTGACTTGTGCAGTGGCTGGCACCTCATTATGACCAAATGGTAACTATTCACTTGGAAAAAGTAATGGCAGCAACTGTTGAGGTGAATGGATATCTGTATAGGTTTTATTATACTAAACACTATTTTTCTCTGAGCCCAATTATCTCTGAGCCCAGTTGTGAATGAGAAAAGAAAAGAATCAAGTTTCACTGAACTCAAAGGGACTGTTTGCCTATTATTCACGCATTTGCTTAGATTGCAAGGCTCCCATTTTATACACATTTACTTGGGAGTGATAAATAAAAACAGTTGGATTTCATTTTTGTTAACATGGGGAAAGGCAGCAATTCTCTGAACCTTTTCTCTTGATTTCTAGGTTATGTGAGATTCAATGGCAGCAGGATCACCTGGTTTCAGATCTATAGAAAGGGATAAGAACAGTTGAGACTGTTCAGAAGTAGAATTCAGGAGTAGAATTATAGAATCATAGAGCTGGAAGAGACCACAAGGGCCATCCAGTCCAACTCCCTGCCATGCAGGAACTCTCAAAGTATCCCTGACAGGTGACATCCAGCCTCTGCTTAAAGACCTCCAAAGAAGGAGACTCCACCAGTATTTTTTTACCAGTGTATAATTAAATCTAATTGTATAATCTAATCCTTAAGAGTGTACTTGTGTTCAGTGAGAGAGGATTTCTTGACATAGGCAGGCACAAGTGCTGTGACATTTTTCACACTTCAAGATATTATTAAAAATTTAATTTCTTCACAAAATACTGTTTTTGTGCAAATGCTTTCACTCAATGGTTTTTGGAGAGAAAACACTGTTTCTGCAGAAATTTTCACACAAAGTTTTGGGTTCTTTCTGAAGTATACATGTCTAATTAACAAACAAAACTTGTTGAGCAAGGCATTCCAGCTTCCACCTTCTTCCATTGCTAAAGCTACATAAAACGTTTAGAACACTCAGGCCTGATCTAGATGGGCCTGAAGAGGTGCCATCACAGCGCCATCAGGGCGCCATTAGGGTTCGGGAGTGAGCATTGTATACACGCTCCCGAACGCTAGTACGTAATGGCACCAGTGCCATTACGTAATGCCATTTATATTGGCGCCTTTTTTAAAATGGCGCCTTTTTAAAAAAATCGCTCTGCAACTGCACACCTAAAGAGGAGCATGGTTTCCCCGTTCCTTTTAAAGTGCGCAACTGCTCTGCAGCATCTAGCTGCTGCGGACCAGTTACAGTGCTAAAAGGGGTGGCGCCAGATCACCCTTTTTGGGTGGTCTGTATCACCCCTCAGTTACCAGAATTCTTAAGTAAAATGATCATTAAACAGAACATTAAACAGAGAGTAGGGCAAAACAGATGGGCAGGAAAAAGTGGTTTGAAGCTGCCTTTTCTGAAGCTACATTGAAACCGCACCAACGGCTCCCAAGGCAGCTGGAGTGCTTATGTCATGACCACATAACATGGCTTCAAGCCAGGAAGAAGTGGGAAAAAGCTTCTTCTTTTTGAAATGACTTTTCTCTGCATGAGGGCACTTTTCTGCTGGCTTCAAGGCATGTGTCATCTAAGCGCCACGCCTTCAAGCCCGCCTGAAAGCATCTCTTTTTTCCTGTCTGTTTAGCTTCTCTGTGAACACCTAAAAGGCAACACCATAATCACAAAAAGTCAACATGGATTTCAGAAACATGGATTTCAGAGAAACTTGTCTGATCTCTTTTTTTTGATAAATTTGGTAGATTAAGATGCTGGTAGATGCTGTGGGTATAGCATATCTTGATTTCAGTAAGATCTTTGACAAGGTTCCCTATGACATTCTTGCAAACAAGCTTGTAAAATGTGGGCTAGATGAGGCAAATGTTACATGGATTTTCAATTGGTTGACTGGCCAAACACAAAGTGTGTTCAACAGTGGTTCCGTTTCATCCTGGAGAGAAGTGACCAGTGGGGTGTCACAGGGTTCTGCCCTGGGCCTGGTGCTATTCAACATCTTTATCAATTACTTGGATGACAGAATTGGGGGCATATTTATAAAATTTGCAGATTACACAAAATTAAGAGGAGTAGCTAAGACCCCAGAGGACAGGATCAAAATTCAAAATGACCTGGAAAGCTGGGCCAAAGCGAACAAAATGATATTCAACACAGAAAAAGGTAAGGTACCGCACTTAGGGTAGAAAATGCACAGATATAGGATGGGTGACACCTGGCTGAACGAGGCTACATTTGAAAGGAGTCCTAATAGACCACAAGTTCAACATGAATCAACAGTGTGATGAGGTAGTGAAAATGGCCAATGCGATTCTAGACTGCATCAATAGAACTATAGTGTCTAGATCAAAGGAAGTAATAATGCCCCTCTATTATGCTATGGTCAGGTCCCACCTGGAATTCTGTGTCCAGTTCTGGGCATGACAATTTTAAAATTTTAAGAAAATTGAGCATGTCCAAAGGAGGGTGACTAAAATGGTGAAGGGTCTGGAAACCATGCCCTACGAGGAACTACTTAGGGAGCTGGGAATGTTTAGCCTGGAGAAGAGAAGGTTAAGAGGTGATATGATATTTGAAGAGATATCATATTGAGGAGGGAGCGCTTGTTTTCTGCTGCTCCAGAGAACAGGACCCGGAACAATGGATGCAAACTACAGGGAAAGAGATTCCACCTCAACATTAGGAGGAACTTCCTGACAGTAAGGGCTATTTGACACTGGAACACACTCCCTTGGAGTGTGGTGGAGTCTACTTCCTTAGAGGTCTTTAAACAGAGGCTGAATGGCCATCTGTCAGGGATGCTTTGATTGGGAGTTCCTGCATGGCAGGGGGTTGGACTAGATGGCCCTTGTGATCTCTTCCAACTCTACAATTCTATGATTCTATGATGGTGTTATCCTCTCAACTGATATTATGGGGTGTTAGAGTCTTAAGTTTATAAATCCAGAAATTCTCCCTTTTGATCCAAAATTTCTCATGGAGGTGTTACCTCAATATCAAACAGGGACAAACTGAGAGGCTATGATATTCCAAGTTGAAATGGCTTGCCAATTGTTGCTGGAGCCCTTGTGGTGCAGTGGTTAAATGCCTGTACTGCAGCCACTCACTCAAAACCGTAAGGTTGCAAGTTCAAGACCAGCAAAAGGGCTCAAGCTGACTCAGGATTGCATCCTTCCGAGGTTGCTAAAATGAGTACCCAGATTGTTGGGGGCAAGTCGCTTACAGTTGTAAACTGCTTAGACCCTCCTTAGGTGGTATGAAGCGGTATATAAATGAAGCTGTTTGTTTTTGTTTTGTTTGTTCCTGGTCAGGATTGCAAATTTAGGTTTCTGAAATGTATATGCAAATCTGTGGTTGTTTTGCCCACATACTGAATATGCCATCCTGTATGTCTGCATTGGGTCACATAAATAAGATTGCAGGACAGGCAAGTGATGCCTTTTTTAACATAATAGATCCTGCTATACACTGTGCTCCTAAAAGTGACAGGCTGCTTAATGTATTTATAGGTGATGCAGCGCTTTGCATCACAAGGCTGTAAATCATGTAGTGGTTTGAGTGTTGGACTCAATCCACTGGTTGACCTTGGGCAAGTCACACTCTCTCAGCCTCAAAGGATGGTAGTGGCAAACACCCTCTGAAGAAACCTGTCAATAAATCCAAATGTCAGGTTTGCCTTAGGGTTGCCATAAGTCAGAAATAACTTGAAGGCACACAATAACAACAAATCCTGGATTGCTGGCTAGTGTTTTCAGCACAGCTTTTAACAACAATCTCTACAGATTTGCTGCCTGATGGAAAGCTATAACTGGGGACAAGAGGGTCAGAATTTGTTGGCAAATAAATGAATTTCAAATTTGATATAGTTCATAAGTCACCTTTTCTGTTTTCTTTGTTTCTGCATCACATCAGTTTCTAATACCCTCATTTCAAGTGTAATCAATCTAGATATAATTTGGAAAAGTATATGGTTGTTGTTGTTGTTAACTGCCCTTGAGTTGATCTTGAGTTATGGTGACCCTGTGTACGAGACATCTCCAAGACCCTATATCCTACACTGCTCTGCTTATGTCCTGCAAATTCAGGTCTGTGGCTTCCCTGATTGAGTCCTGGAATGCAGTCTTCCTCACTTTCTACTACCTTCTACAAAGATTATCACATGCACCTTATCCCATCTTTCCCCCAATGGGTTAGAAATGCGTTTAACCGTCAAAGACAGGTCTTATCACATTCTCCCATGGCTGGGCGTATGCAGCCTGTATGAAGCCTGTGTGCAACCCGGGCTTATCCCAAGGCTTTTCAAGGATGGGAACATCAATAATCTCCTGCCTTTTCCAACTATTATCATATTTTCTAAAGAATCATGCCTTCTCATGATGTGGCCAGGAAGATTTCAAACATGATCTGTTCAAGGTTTCTTTTGCCTGGCTGTTTGGCTTTCCATGTTATCCTCAGCACACTTCTTCTCAGGCACATCTCAAATGAGTTGTTTTTCTCCTCTGCTTTTCACACTGTCTAGCTCTCACATTAGTACATGGTCATGGGGATTATAATGGTTTGGCCAATTCTAACTTTAGTGTTCAGTTGTATATCAACTCTTTAGGATCTATGAATAGACATAAAATTAGGTTTTGTTTAACTAGAAGACACAAGGCAGAAATTTTCCAAGTCACAAATGTCAGATAACTACCACTGTACATTGAATGTCAATTATTGCAGGCACCCTAATTGTAATTTGTGTCTTTACTAATTATTTCCCCTAGTCCCTACACAATCCTAAACATTTATATCCAGGATATCAACAGGGAGTTAAAACAATTCAGATGCACTAATGAAGTATCAGATGCCAGGAATACACAATGATTCGTTGGATAGTATTACACTTCAACTTCATTACACGGGGAAAATAAAAGTTATCCTGCAATATTGGGGGGGGGGGGGGCTTGTAAAATTGCCCTTTTGTGGTGTGTTGTAAGATCTCCTCATGCAATGTATGTTATAATGAAGAACTCTGAAATATGATCATGCTGCCCACCAACTGTCCAATATTTTTCTCCACTATTGATTACCTTTGACATTGCTGCTGAGAATGCTTAATGTCAAATTAGTAGCTTCACCTCTAACTTTTATTCATATATTACAATTCAACCCTGGGGAGCAGTGAGAGGACTGCTCTTGGTGCCAATATTGCTGCTGGCAGCTCTGCAGCCTATACTGGCTTCTACACTGAACTGGCATACCACACCATTTACCCTGTATGTAGATTACAGCACTGTCTAGTAGAAATTCTAGGTACCACATTTGGAGGGCCAGCCACAGTCAACAACAGCTAAAATTGACCCTGCCATTGACTGATGCAAGTGCCAAGAGGTATACCTGTGAGAAGCCCATGTTTGGTGATGGCACTTCTTTTCTTGTAGAGGTCATACTTCAGCCATAAAGGCTCTCAGAGTGGCTTACAAATTATTTATTTTAGTTAAAAAGTTCCCTACCCTCAGGCTTACATAGAAGCTATATCTTGATCTATCTATCTATTTATTTAGAGTATTTATACCCAAGAAGCCATAAAGGTTCTCAGAGCGGCTTACAATTTAAAAGAAATATTTATCTCACAATCTTTCCAAAGAAGGAAGGAAGGAAGAAGGAAGGAAGATGGAAACACAACAGCTCAATTGAAAATGTTTTGAGAGAATGTCAATTAGTCCCAAAGGGGGAGTGACCTAAGTCACGTGGTTAGTTTGAATGAGAGAGAGAGACAGAGAGAGAGAGAGAGAGAGAGAGAGAGAGAGAGAGAGAGAGAGAGAGGAGGGTTTGCATACAGGAATTCCCTATCTATCTAAGGAGAGGCATAGAGACTGAAAAAAATCTTCGAACAAGTATAAATTGGAGGGGGAAAGAAAAGACACATTTGCCTTTGGCCAACCTGTGGCCAAACAATATTAGATTGTGGTCAAGAAGATAACTGTTATCATGACTTAGGGGGAAAAGACAAGCTATGAGAGGCTGCAGCAGTTTGCTTTTGCCTGAGCCTACTGAGAAAGGCAAGTGTCTAGCCCTTCCTTTCCTCTCTTCTCTCCTTCACTGAGTTGAGTGAAAAATACTTTTCCACTTTGAATTCAATTTGCAGCCACAGAATTAAGCAGAGGACAAAGAGGGAAAGTGAGAGCAGGAAAGAAAAGCTGGCACTTATTGAAATCAGCTTTAAAAATGAGATGACAGAAAATTAATTGGGACTCTCTCTGCCAAACTTACAGTATGCAGTAGAATGTGGGCCTCAAGTCCATTAATGTTCTAAATATATTCTAAATATCTTGATACTCAAACTTTTCAGATTGTGCTTCTCCTTATAACAGTCTGCCTATGGCTTAAGGCCTGCCATGAGGCGCTATTCCAAGTCCTGTCCTTCTTTATAAGTGTGCTGTAGAATTACAAAAGAGAGAGTTTGCTTTGTAGTGGCATCCCAGTTTTTGAATCCTATTCCCCACAAGGAATGTTTGGCATCTCATTTACAAGCTTATTGGTGCCAGTTAAGACAAGATCTTGTTACTCTGGCATTTTAATTTGTGTGACCTCTCAGTCTGTTGATATTTTTGATGCTGCTGGTTATTTTTTCTTGTGATTGATGGTTTTTAGTTTTATTGCATTGTATCAAGCTTTGCCAATAACTGGTCATTTCTACAGTATACTATTCTAGACTCTCTGATGCTGAAGGGTAGTGTAGCATCTTTATTTAGTTAATGTGAGGGCACTTTTTTCTTACTTACCAAATTTCCCTGAATACTGAAAATATTGTTTAAATTAAAGTATTCAGATCATAATATAGCTCTAGTTACATATCCAGCAGAAAATTTTGTTAAGAGAGGACATGTATTTTTGGAGACATTAAATGTTTTATCTCCCATTATATTTTGACACAATCTTAACATTTCAAGTGCTACCACTTCTGAATAATGAAACTGACATGACTGTCTCTGTCTCTCTCTTTCTCATTAAAGAATAATAAAAATAAATTATTTAAGGCAAAAAAATTGGAAAGGATTCTGTGAATGGATTCCTGCCTTCTTAGGGACTTGTTTTACTCTCCCTTTGTGCCTTTTGGGTTGATAAGCAAGAGAAAAAGCCAGCAGTACAAAAACAAAAAGAAACTGCAGTGGCTGAAGAAACAAAGAGGTCATAAAAAATTGGTACTATAGAAAAAATAAATTTAAAAAGCAAAGCTAGCTAGAGTATAAAATGAACAATGACATAAAAAGAACCAGAAAATAAAAATATAGAGGAATACAAAGCAGATACTAACATTTGAATGATTAAAAAATGAAGAAACCATAGCTAATAAAATAATGCCTAGCAGGAACACTCTTAATGTATAAATGCCATTGAGCACAGCCATACGCTTTCAGCACCATCTTCTAGAATAAGCCATCTAATGCAAATAATGCCTGTCAGGAAAAATTCAACAGGTAATAAGCATGGGCTCTATTTAGCTAACACTGGGGGGTGAGGGGAATGCTGATTTTTACATTAAAATTTACGAAATACAAAAATTAAAGATCAGGAACATATATCACCCTTTGGACAACTAGTGTGTCCACTTTGATACCTGGTCTCTATGGGGCTTTCCACACCGCCCAAAAGGGTGTACTCGCCCCTTTTAGCAGTGAGATGGGGCCAAGGCTGCCACACCGGCAGCCTCCATGGCCCCATCCTGCCACTTCCGGAGACGGTGGGGAAGGGAGAAAGGGGCTGCCCACGGCCCTTTTCTCCCTGGGTCTTTGCTCTTTTTGCTGGAGCTCTTTTTTTGCTCTGCGGAAAGGGCACGCTTGGCGCCCTCCCGCAGCACAAAAGCATCACAACGTGTGCAGCGTTTATAAAGGCTGCGCAAGTGATGATGCTGTCATAACGCGTCCTTATGGATGCCGCCATTTTTAAATGACGGCGCCCATATGCTTTAGGGCTCGGGAGGGTGTAGACGCTATGCCCTCCCGAACCCTAAAGGCGGGCTTTATAGCCCTTATCATGCCTCATTTGGCGCGTGTAGATTGGGCCTATGATTTCTGCAATATAGTCCACAGATTTCCTGAGAGTTCCATCTGTTCTTACCTTGGTTGTTTGAATTTCAGTTTTTGCAAGCTTAACTATTGTCTGTTGCTGTGTTTTATTGGCATTTATGCTCTGTTGTGGAGGTTGTTATCCAAACCTTTCATAATTCATATGAAACCTTCCTTGAAGTCCACCTCTCTCTCAACTTCATTCAGAAAGAGTGACTACTCTGTTTTGTTTTCAGACCCACAACTGATAAGCAGCCTGGTCTCAATTTCACATATCCTCCAAAATGTCACAGCTGAAAAGTGGGACACATGTGCCCAGGCAACATCAGAGTGTGATCAAGATTGCAAAAGTGAGGATTGAGTTAGGAGAGGCTGTAGCACATTGCCTTTTCCTGAGCCTACTGGTAAGGGCAAGACTTCATCCCCTCCTCTCCTCTCTTCATTTCTGAGTTAACTGATTAGAAAGTACTTTCGCATTCAATTTGAACTCAATTTGCAACAATTGAAATAAGAAGAGGACAAAGGGGGGAAAGTGGGAGAAGGAGACAGAAACTAGGACATTTTAAAAATAGCTGGAAAAGTGGAATGAAAAAGAATTAAGACTGTCCCTGCCAAATCAAGATAACTGGAGAGTATCACCTCAGAGTTAGCTGAAGACTTTTAGTTTGCTTGGGTCTTCCATCCTGGTTTTTAAGTGGTTCCAGAGCTGCTTTATAGTTTTAAATTTCAGTGTGATAACAAAAATCTAAGTCTATATGGTTTATCAAATTTAGAAAACTGATCAATGACTACATCTAGCCAGTGGAACATATAGTATTTTGTCTTTCATAGCAGTATAATACTTAGGAGATTATTGCATTGTTTAAAAATGTGACTCACCTCTCCTGTTTTGTAGTGTCATTTAGGATCCAGCTATTAGGACAGGGATTTTGCTGCTGCTGCCTCTTGGCTGCATCCAGGCAAAATCTGGCTAAAATCCACATCAGCTGGTCTCTTTTTACTTTCAGGAGCTTCCTGGCACCAGCTGAGGGTGGATTTTAGCCAGATTTTTGCCTGGATGCAGTCAGGAGACAGCAATGGCAGCAAAATCCATGCAATTATACCCAGCTACATCCTGAATGAGTCTACAAAATGGGAGAGGTAAATCACATTTTTTGTCTGGGATTGCTGCCAGCACCCACACACAAACAAATGCTGATAGGAATGGTTCAGCGAGGGAAGCCAAGTAGACAGCTAGCAAACAGTCTACAGACCTTTCAAGAGTCCAAGAATAGTAAACCACAGACAAAAGCCAGGGTCAGGATACCAGAAGTCATGGGGGTCAGAACAAGCCAAGGTCAGGGGAGCCAGAATATTTAGAGTAGTCAAGTCCATTCCAGGGTCATAAGTTTAAGTCCAACAAAGGTTCAAGAAGGACAGAATTCCAGGAGCCAGCGCCGACAGCATCCAATATGATGGATCTGCAATAAATTCTGGCAAAGAATCAGCGTTTCTCCAGGTGCCTTAAATCAGCAAAGACCTCCCTTATCCCAGCTGTTCCTTATCTGCAGCATGCTTGTCTGCCAGTCTCTTAAATCTCTGCAAGCAAGCCTTTTCAGCCCTCCTTTGGCTGAAGGAAGGGACTTGCATGCTTGGTTCTTCCTCTGTAGCAACCCTACTATGCTGAGCCTCTGGAGGAGATCCCATAGAGCTCAGGTCTTGCTGATCCACAAACACTGGAGTTGGAGGAACAGAGCTGGGACCTGGCATGGCCTCAGGCTGCTCCTGTACCTGAGTAGCCATGACCTCATCCTTATCCTCCAAATCCTCCACTGAGCTGGTCATTACATCTTTTAACAATGCGATAATCTCCTTAATGTTGAACTCTGCCTTTTTGCCTATTAATATACCAACTTTTCCAGGACAGGGTCATTTCTACCTGTTCCCTCTACCTGTACCATAATTTTATGCATATTGCTGTTTTCTTTATGACTGCATCGACACAACTGCCTTTCTCCTCATTTCCCCAGATTTCTAAAATTAACTGAGGGTTTTAATCCTGTCCCTTCCAGCTAGAACTTGGGCTAGGTTCATAGTGAGGAGAAGATCTGGCTAACTACATAAACCCAAGATCTAATATATTTTGTCTGAGACCCAAATTTTCACAGCTTATTAAATGCTTCCTCATGCCAGCTGACCCATTGTAATGCATGGTAGCTAGCTAATCAGCTTTATTCACTGCAAAGCCCATTAGCAGATCAATTAAATCTTCCACAGCATGGCACTACAATCTTGACTAATAGAATAAATTGCTTGAGCTTCAAAAGCATTGTGTAAGGTCCCTGCACTCTGGTCTACTAATATATTGTGAGCCGCCTTGGGTCCCATATTGGAAGAAAGGTGGGATAATAATTAAATTAAGCAATCATTAAGTATCAGCTGTTTGGTAAGAGGGTATCAGTCATCAGGTCTTATTTTGATACCCATTTTGGAACTTCACCTTCATGAAAGAAAAAGTGGTGCATCATTATGATTCTACTTTAAGTGCCCTGACTGCATTCTATGGAATCCTTGAATATGCAGTTAGGTGAGACACTAGAGCTCTCTAGCCAAGAACTTTTAAATACCTCCCTAATCTCCTCCCTAAATGGCACATCTCAAGATTTCATAGGATGTTGCCATGGTAGTTAAACTGAAATCATAGTGCTATAATTCTGTGACAGGGACCTTTAAAAAATCAGTCTGCGTCTTGCTGATGATCTGTGTCTTTTTAAAGAAAGTATCTTTTACTGTTATCTGTTGATATAGAAATGATCTGTGACACATTCATGAATGGATGAGATTTTTTATGATTTCTGAGGAAAATGTGCACTGAAAGTGAGTTAAAAAATTTTAAAGTGTATATCTATCCATCCATCTATGAGTGAATACTACAGCAAATAGCTGAATAGTACAGCAGACCGTGGCAAATAACTGCTTCTACACATATACACTTTTCCCCTTATATTAAGCCAAAGGGGAGAGAAGCCTTTCATTGCAAAGGGATTCCACTACAAGTCTTCCATTGTTAGAGAACAATTCATTTAGCCATGTATATCAGGAGGTGGCTATTATATGGCAAAAGTATTGTAATTTGATGCTCAGAAGAGATTTTGGCATACAGACAAGCCTTGGTATGTATTGAGACCATAGGTCGACTCTGTCTGGGAAATCTCTCTACATGCAGATTTTGCCAGGAGCTGATGATTTGATCTTGACATGTATTGAAGTATACAGGAGACTAATGTCCCCAGAAGGGAATATGCCAACAGAAATTCTTTCATAGCAGCTTCAATAATCACCGCCACAAAACATATGGTTGTGTGAACTGACTCTTACATTTTTATTCCATCCCAAGATGTTCAGTCACTGTATCTTCCAAAAGCAGAGCCATGTACATTTGCTGCCCCTGAAGTAAAACTGCACCATCAGCCAAACACTACACCATCGGCCTCCATTATGTCTTATCCCACAGAACAAAACTGGAACATAGTACAAAAAGCAAAATGCAGACGTTAGCCTGAGGGCAGCTGTAACTTACATGCCAGCAAGTTACAATGTTTTACATAACTCTCACCCTGGGAAAAGTACGTGTGTAGAAAGCTATGATGCATGCCAGCGCTGCTGTACACAAAAAATGTTCTTACAGCCTAAACTGTTTGCTCATCTTGTATGTTAATATTCTCATATCGTTTTTTTTAAAATAATCATTAAAATAGCTCATTTTTCTTTTTTCCCCTTTTTTCTCCTGAAAAGAAATCATATCACCGTCTTGAATAATAAGAATGCTTTCTGTTAATTCTACTGCTTTGTTATATTTGAAGGGAAGACATTGCTTAATTTCTTGCATGAGCTGAACTAGAGCCAAGATTGCCTGGAGGTTGTCAATATTGATTGGGAAACTCAAAGATGTGTAGAAGCTGATAGTGATTATTTCAGCATGTTCAAAACACTTCTTTATTTGGTTTCTTTGCCTGGTCCCTTACCTGGAATGCTTTAGTTTTAAAAAGAAAAAAAAAGAAAAAAGAAAAGAAAAAGAAAATAGGCAACAGACAAATCCACTATAATCTGGGTAACAGAAAACCAGGGAGTAGTGGTTGAACTAGGACTGGGGTTCAAATCCCGACTCTGCCATGGTAACCCACAGGGTGACTTTGGACAAGTCACACTCTCTTAGCCTCAGAGGAAGGTAAGGGCAAATCCTCTCTCAACAAATCTTGCCTAGAAATCCCCCATGATAAGTGCACCTTTGGATTGCCATAAGTTGGAAATGACTTGAAGACACACACAAAATAAAATAGAAAACCAATAATGGAATATTGATTTTCATCAATATATCTGTATAAAATTTGTGATGAAGAGTGAGTTATAAAAGCTGCTGGTGAGCTTTTCATTATTATTATCATTATCCCACCTCTCCTTATGGATTGGGATGGGGAACAACAAATCAACAATAAGCAACATCAATTAAAATACATTAATTAAAACAGGCAGCAGTTTAAAAAGACAAATAAGGCATAGCAATTTAAAACAGTCCACAGCTAAAATTCAGAATCGAAATTTGGAATTTAAAATTTTTCTGGATAAGCCTGCTGGGAGAGACTGGTCTTCAATTCTATTTTAAATCTGACAGCATGTTCCTCTATTGAATCTCTTCCAGCAGATCATTCCACAATCTAGGGGTGGCTGAAGAAAAAGTCTTCTGCTGACAGCTGCCAACCTAGTCCTGGCTGACTGGGGTAAATGCACACCAGAGGACCTGATTATACAGCATGAATTATAAGGGAGGAGGCACTCCTGTAGGTAACCTGGGCCCAAACTATTTAGGATTTTAAAGGCAATAGCCAACATTTTGTATCTGCCCAGAAACTAAGCCAGTGGAGTGATTTTAATATTGATGTGATATGATCACTCCAGTAATCAATCTGGCTGCCATGTTTTGAACTAACTGAAGTTTCCAGTTTGGTAGAGAGGTAGCCCAATGAGCAACACTGCACTGCAAAAGTCCAGCCTTGAGGTTATTAGTGTGCGCGCTATCATTTTTAAATCCTCCAGCTAGTTAGGGGTGCAGCTGGCTAGGGATGCATAAAAGCTAGAGATGAGAAAAATAAAGGCACCCTGTAAAACCCAGGGTATGACTGGAGAGCATATGATGCACAAGTAAAGGAGAACATGGTCTGGTCATTGCCTGCATTGGGGCTTGCTTGATAACCATGAGTTCCAACTAAGAAGAATTATCACTCCAAGGTTTTACAGCTCCAAAGTCCTAGCAATTATTTTCACAGTTCTCTATATTGAACTGTAGACCCAAAGACATGTATGAAAACCTTTTGGCATTCAGACTGGAATCTTCTGGCTTTCTGTATGAATTATATTTGTTATACAGTTGGCCCTCCTTATACACGGATTTTTGTCCATGGATTTGAGCATACATGGCTTGAAAATATTTCTCAAAAGTATAAATTCGAAATATCACACTTTGATTTTCCATTTTATATATGGCACACCATTTTGTTATGCCATTATATTTAATGAGCATACATGGATTTTGTTATCCACGGAGGGTCCTGGAACCAAACCCCAGCAGATAACAAGGGCCCATTGTACTTCATTTCACCATGTACCACTAAGCTCAGAAGAGGTAGAACATACAAGACCTATGAAAAGCCTTTTCAATCAAGTTACAAAATGGTTCCTTAAAAGGGAATGAGAGGTCCTCTTAACTAGAAATATAAAGGTGAAATAACAGGCTTGTAACCATGCTGTATCTCAAATTAGAGATCTTTGACAAAGGTAGTTGCTCTCAGTACTTTTCTCTGCTGCTTATTTTGTTGAATAATAATTGCTCTGGTTAAAACACGATACCCTGTCACATGACTGAGCTAGTCACCAAAAGTAATTTTATTTATCAATTATTTAAACTGAATTTGTGATTATCCATTGAAGCAATGTTTTTTGCATAGAATAAGTCTTTTCTTTTTAGGGAATTGCAGCATGATAAATAAATGAATAAAGACTTGTAGCAGTGTATATCTCAGTGAAGAAAGCACTTGTGCTGTGAAAGCATCCCTATCAGAAAACTTAGAAATCACAATATTCCCTGTGGTCCCACTGTTCTGTATTAAAAAATAACTAAAGACTCCAGATATATTTTCCCTCCAATACATAAAATGCATTTTATGCAACAATGCCCAAGATGAGAAACTGACTTGGCAGAGCTTACAAAAATTCTACATTACTTCTTTCACATAGAGCTGCTGCTTCAACAAGGCAGGCTTGTGGGCTGTTGTGGGTGTCATAGTGTTTTGCTTGGATTAAAATTCATGACAAATCTTGCTTACATAAATAAATCAAAGAGGCAAAAGTAAAGTTTAAACACCCATACACTGTAGCTGCCATTATGCCAAAGAAGATACATAGCATAATTTCAAATTTGCTATGTAGTTCAGTGGTTGAGAAGAAAATGCACCAGATTTTATGGATTAGGAGTGTCAAAATTATTACACATAGGCATCATACCTGGACATGTACATATGTGGATAGAGACAAATATAAAAATTATGCACCAATCTATTTATGTATCTCTTCCACATTCAAAAACCCTCTTCTACAGCAAGGTTTAATCTTGAATAATTTGTTGTTGTTTGCTTCCAAGTCATTTCCAACTTATGATGAACCTAAAGTGAAACAAACAGGATATAACAAACAGGGTTTTCTTGGTCAGTTTGCTTAAAGGGGGCTTAGCTTTGCCTTTCTCTGTTAAAGTGTGACTTGCCCAAGGTTTCCATGGCCAAATGAGGATTCAAATCTGATTGCCAGAGCCACAGTCCAATGCACAAGCCACTACACTATGCAGGCTTTCACCTATGGCTAAGTGGGGATTTTAATCCTGTTCTCCCTTGTCCTATTCCAGCACAAACCACAACACCATGCTTGTTGGAAGATTAACAACTGACAATTATGCCTCAATTATTATATGATACTAACATAACCATTATGTCCATAAAGCTACAGGTAGTCCGTGGGGCACAAGTACCACTCAAGGTACATCTGTGGGATCAAGGAAGTAGGATGAAGTACATAAACATCAATGTTGAAGACATAGTTTTTTGGTAGGGTTTTTGGGCTATGTGACCATGTTCTAGAACATGGCCACATAGCCCAAAACCCTACAAAAATCTATAGATGCCTTTGACTGCACAATGTTCAAGACAGTTTGTAGTCCCAATTGTGATGGGGGGGGAGAGCACTGGTAGTGTGTGCTGTGGTCTGTCAGTGACAAAGAGTAAAGAAAAAGTGTAATAAGGTATTGTTAAATTGTTATTCTTTCAGGGCTATCTTAAATATATTGAAAATGCCTGCCAAGATTTTTGGAAAAGTGTAGGTCAAAATTTACATAAGCTCCACTCAAGTGTTCATAATCATAAATTTGAGGGGGTTTATTGAAGAAGCAAGAAGAAGGGCTGTGCCCTGTATTATATCTCAGCTGAGGGTATAATTTGCACATGTAGCAAAAATATTTTTTAAAGAAATTGATTAAGTATGGCACTGTACATCTTTACATGTGTAGAACTGGAACTGTGCAATGCCACTTTTTTCAAGTTACATGGTGGCCAGCATGTCTGGGCTTCTGCTCTGCAGACAGTGTTACTATGGTTCAAAACACACTTGTAAATTGTGTAAATAGATGAAGAAGAAGAAAAAGAAGAAAGAAATCAGAAAAAGGATTGTGAAATAAGTTAAAAGATGACATGGAGGAGAAAAAAAAGTTTAGAATAAGAAGAAACTAAAAGAAAAGAAAGGTAATTAGAGTTATATGAAAATCAAAGAAAGTAAAGAACAGTACAGAAGCTGCCCTTTCCTGCCTCAGATCAGTGCCTCAGCAGTCGCATGCTGTGGCACCAATCCTTGCCCCAAAAGAAGCTGCTCTGGGCAGCTTCCTGGAAGGGGTATCACAGGCATGCTCATGCACCATGATGATGCTCCTTCCAGCCAGCACTGTTTGGGCACTACACCTGGCATGCATCATCATAGTGGATGGCGTGGGGTATGATGGTGGTGGGGTGGCGGAACTAGGGCTCGGAGCATGTGAATGTTCCACCCTAATTCAGCCCTACTATGCAGTCAGGCTGGCACAAAGTGCCGGTCTGTACTGTCTCTAAGTTAATCAATAAGACTGGATGAGAAGTACAAAAAGCATAAGTTATTAGCAAAAGTGTTAGAGTAAGTAAATGGATAAGTAATGAAATAAGCATGATATACGTACCCTCTGATGAGTATTGCAAACCAATATCGTTTGTCTGTTTTAAATATATATGTTGTTGGGTCCCTGGGAAGTTTGGGGTGTAAGGAAAGATTTAAGAAGATATAAGAAAGTGAATGAAGGTATGTGGAAGTCAGAATGTGTGTGGAGGGTTATAGAAGTATGTGTGAAGGGATATGCAAGATAAAAGAAGAAGGAAGAGGAGAAGAATGGTAAAATGGGGTAAGGAAATTAAGGAGTGAAAAGGAAAAAGGGTTATAGGAGGAGAAAAGAGGGGAAGATATAGAAGGATAAAGGAGGACTGGAATTCAAGGAAGAAAGAAAAAGAGTGTGGGAAAGCAAACAGAAGAAAGAGGGATAAAAGAAGGAAGACTGGTAGGTGGAAGAAAGATTCATGCAATATTGAATGTTATTTGCATTGATTTGTACTGTCTTTATTATTGGAATAATTGTGTAATTTGTGTTTCTTGTAGTTCCAGACCTGGTCATGGAACAGAGACAGCTTTGGTTGCTTTGGTGAATGACCTACAAAGATTGCATTGTAGTGTACTAGGCCCCCCAACAATGTGACAGGACAAATTATGGGCAAAAAAGGCCACAACTTTAGTGAACATCAATGCAACACACCTGTAGGGTTGGCACAAGGTAGAGGTCTGGATTTGGAACATCACTAACACCGAGACTGATTGATGTTAGGTTGCTTAACCAAGCATTGGGATGACTAGAGGCACTTAATCACAATTCCACCATTGCGCATCTATCTGGTCTGCTGGGTCAGCCCCTAGTCACCGGGATATAAATACAGCGTAATGCCCACAATGCCCACCCATGCACTCAGCATTCTCCTGGGTCCAAAGGACTCCCGAACCATGGCCATAGAGCCTTGGAACCCCTGCAGCCAAATCCAGAACCTCTTCTGCCACCACAAAGGTCATTCTATGAATGCCTTATGCCAACCCTACCCCCAAAATAATTAACAGGTGTCCAGCTTTGGTCAGATATAGACTGCAAAAGCCTTGGATTTCCAACGTCCCAATTTCTTTATGTTTTTGAGTGTCCAGTCTGCTATGTGCCACCAAAGTGTCTGCTCTGATTCAAAGAGAGTGTCCACCGAAGTCCTCCAGAGGAAGTCCCACCCTGCAAATAGGCATACGCAGAACAGCCAAAAACTGGAAACGGGTTAGTGGGGCACCATCTTCGTGGCAGAACAGTGGGCTTGCCTGTGGAGGGGGAATAGCCATGTATTCTTTTAGAGTCTTGATGTGATCCATGGAGGTGATGCAGGGTTAATGTGGCTCCCCAAGCAAGCTGGTCAGTCCTAGACCTGCGAACAACCAAACACACTGTGTTAGAAACAATGGACAGGTCTAACAGTTAGAGAGATCTGGAGGATTTGTCAATTTTTGAGGAAGGCACCGTTCACCAATCCTAAGGGCACTGAAGAAGGCAGTGGTGAAGGCAACTTTGAACAAAAAGACCTCGTAGTGAGATGAACAGACCATAGGAAGTTCATCAACAATTTTAGACAGCAAGGAAAAGTAAATAGGTTGTCTAGTGTCTAAGGAATCCTTAGAAGACCTCCTCCAACCTTCCAGAGCCTTTTTGATAATGAAAGAGGCACAGGGGTTAGGAAATCCACCAGCCTTTGAGAAAAAAGAAATACCTGATAGGACAACAGACACAGACCTAGGTGAACTACCAGAACTTTTTAACCAGACCATAAATTGCATTGTCAAAGAAGAATCAACTGGCCAACTGGGTTGAATGCAAGATGCCCCAAATAACGCGTCTAGCTTGAGTAAGGCACATTTATAAGTCTTGAGAGTAGAGGGAGCTAATGCTGCATAGGCACCTTGTAAATGTATAGATTTCTACAATTCCGTTGGGAATGTCACTGGGGAGGGATCCACTTCCAGTGCTAGCTGGCGAAACCATTTTTCCTGAAAACAAGAAAGGGCGTCTGCTATGTTATTAGAGAGACCAGGGACGAAGAGAGCTGTGAAGGTAATATTGTTAACAAGACAATATAATACAAGGTGCCACACTAACATCATGACTCTGTCTGACATAGAAGACTGAGTATTGACAATAGACACAACAGCTTTGTTGTCACACCAAAAATAAACCTTTTTGTTTGCAAAGTCATCTTTCCAAATATGAACAGCAACGGCTATGGGGAAGAGCTCGAGGAAGGTCAGGTCTTGCAAAATGTTACCCTGAGCCCAGCTGGCAGGCCAATTTTGGGCACACCCGTGACCATTGAAATAGAGGCCAAAGCCAAGGCTCCTTGCCACGTCAGAATGGATTTATAAGTGATCCTTAATTGCCAGGACCATTGCCAAATAGAAATGCCATTATAGTTCTGAATAAAACCATCCCAGACTCGCAGGTTGTCTTTTATACCCGTAGTCAATCTAACCTTTTATATCCGTAGTCAATCTAACCTTGTGATGTGGGAAGGAGCACACCCAATATGGGCCTGGCAAGCCTAGCACAAAAAGCCCTTCCTGGGGATACAACCTTACAGGTGAAATTAAGGTGCCCAAGGAGAGACTGAATTTGTTTAAGGGATGCCTTGGGGGCAACTAGCACTGATACTATCAAGGAACAGAGAGCCTGGAGTTTGTCAGGAGGGAGGCGAGATGCTCCTTGGACAGAATCTAACTGGATTCCCAGAAAGGTAAGGATAGAAGAGTGGCCTTCCATTTTTTTCGGCTGCCAAAGGCAGCCCGATTTCTTGGGCAAGGACCTGGAAGGTGTCCAGAAGTTTTTGGCAACCATCATTATCAGAATTACCCACAAACAGGAAATCGTCTAGGTAGTGGGAAACGAGGGGAGAAGAAGCTCACCTCTTGACTTCCCATTTGAGGAAAGAACTAAATGTCTCAAATGCTGCACAACTGACTGAGCAGCCCATCAGTATGGCCTTGTTGTAATACCAGAGGTGACCAGTCTTAAACACTAACAGGTGGAAATCCGCCGGGTGGACAGGTAGCAATCGAAAGGCAGATTGTATATCGCATTTGGCCATAAGGGCTCCTCGGGTGCAGTAGTGTACTAAATGCATGGCATGGTCCAAAGAGGCGTACTTAACAGAGCAAAGTTCAGGAGGTATGACATCATTGACAGATGCCCCAGCTGGGTGAGAAAGATGGTGGATGAGGCGAAATTCACCTGGGGACTTTTTAGGAACAACTCTCAATGGGGAGATATGAAAATCAGGAAGGGGGGAGAGGAAAAGGTGCCTGCCATCTGACCTGGTGCAATCTCTTTGTCAACTTTGGCTTGAAGAACCAGCGGCATGTCCCTTGCTGATTTTAAATTGCGAGGGGAGGAGTGGACCAGTTACAGGAATGTGAAAACCAGCAGTTAAACTATCAGCAAGAAAGAATACCGCCTCACGGAGGGGGTAATGACTGAGCAGAGAGGAGGGATGTGGATGTGAGCTAATGAACAAGGCAGGGAAAAGGCAACCTCAAGATCATTTTGGGCCCCTTGTGCATCCAGCTTCAGGGACAGGGACTCCTGCTTTTTTGCCAGTGGTTGCTGGGGCAGGGCACATGGAACAAAAGAACTGATGAGAGGCAGAGGACTTATTGCAGCTGACCTTGGCATGATGACCCCTGCAAAATTACAGGCATGTTCAAACCTACATCTGGACCTGGTGCATTTACCTGAATTAAATTCCCAGCAAACATTTTTTCTACCAAGATTGTCAGACAGTTTTGATGAAGCTTTTGGTTTGCCCTGCATTCCCACCTCCATCATCCAGATATGATTGTGGAGAAGATCCCACTGTCAGAATCCTTGTAGTATTCTTCCAGATATGGGTTAGTAGAGTTAGTTGGGGATGATGGTACATAGTTAATTGCTAGATAGAGAGGAGGAGTGCATAACGGTGCCAGGAGGATTTATCAGTTGACCTTGGGGCTGCTCGGCTCTGAGCTTGGAATGCAGCAGTTTCTGGTGGGAAGCATTGTGAAGGGGGGAGATAAGGTGGAACCGAAACCTATGGAAAAAAACTGGAATAGATCTTTCGCGGGCTTTTGTGAGAAAGAGGGAGGTGTGGTACTTTGGAAGATATAGGGGTGCTGGGCGGGGACTGGTCAGTCTCAGCTAAGAAGCTGAATGGTGTGGTTTTGCTGATCCTGGAGCATCAATAAAGTTCTGTTTATTCTACATAAAGCTGACTGGTTGATTGTCTGGGATTCTGGACCCCCTGTTCTGACAGTTAGCTGAGACTCTCCAAACCATCAACTCTTCTTTGAAGCAATGCAGGAGCAGGAGACTTCCGAGGAGCCTTTTTCAACTCAGACGGCGGAGGAGGCCAAGGCCTCGGCAGCGGGGGCAGGTGCGTTACCGAAGACCACGAGACCTCCAGTGCTACAGACTCCAGTGAGCGGAGGACAGTGGTTTGGACAACTGGTGGCTCCAATTCGGACCCGAGAACGGAGGAGGGCCACTCGGTGGGGTTCTTTTCGGGGGGCCGACTGTCAGAATCCTTGTAGTATTCTTCCAGATATGGGTTAGTAGAGTTAGTTGGGGATGATGGTACATAGTTAATTGCTAGATAGAGAGGAGGAGTGCATAACGGTGCCAGGAGGATTTATCAGTTGACCTTGGGGCTGCTCGGCTCTGAGCTTGGAATGCAGCAGTTTCTGGTGGGAACCATTGTGAAGGGGGGAGATAAGGTGGAACCGAAACCTATGGAAAAAAACTGGAATAGATCTTTCGCGGGCTTTTGTGAGAAAGAGGGAGGTGTGGTACTTTGGAAGATATAGGGGTGCTGGGCGGGGACTGGTCAGTCTCAGCTAAGAAGCTGAATGGTGTGGTTTTGCTGATCCTGGAGCATCAATAAAGTTCTGTTTATTCTACATAAAGCTGACTGGTTGATTGTCTGGGATTCTGGACCCCCTGTTCTGACACCCACCTTTCCTGAGAACTCTGAGAGGCATGTTGGCGAAAGGCAGCGTCATATGTAATAGCTGCTGCATCCCCTGCAAAGGCCCTGGCTCTGATCACATTAAGGAAATTACTATCAAAATGCCAGGCATGCTCAGGGAAGGCCATGGAAACCACTGCTCGAAATATGGTAAAACCTTCTAGTCAGTTGGAGAAGGTGTGGTCAGCTACAGGGCTCTTGGGGCATTTTTTCTTTTTATCAGAAGTAACAGCAACCACCTCTTGACCCTTCAGTTGGAGCAAAGTAAAAACATCTACATAGCAACCCCTAAGGATGAGCCTGCAGACGGATTTTGAGAGGTGAGAGCCCAGGGGGCATTCACCTGGGAAAAATAAGGGAATGAGTAAATGAGTTTATTATGGCTCCAGGCCAGCCAACAAGGGAATGTTGAAAGCTTGAGGGTCAACCCACATGCCCTGCAAACCGGGATGCCAGGCCTGTCATCAAATGGCCCAGCCAGGGAGGCCTGGGGCAAGGAGGTGCTCAACCCAGTATCTGTTCCTCTCAACCGGTAAGCCTGGGCAGGCACCACCTGGAACAGCCAAACTCTGCTGTGCATCACACTGAGTTCTGCAGCACTTCTTCCTGGAGTGCTTCTTCTTATGCTTCCTGGATCTGGTGGCAGTGGTGGGACCAACTACGGCTTCCTTGTTGGAGCTGGTAGACGAAGACTTGCTGGAACTGGAAGAAGAGCTGGAACTTGAGCTGGAACCAAGATGGGTGGTGAAGTAGACGGACAGTCAACTTGATGGCTAGATGAGGCTGGATCTGTACTCTGAGAGCGGGAGAGGGCTGTTTGCAGGATGGCAGCCTTGGCAATGAGATCTGCTATGGAACAAGCCAATTCAGAAGTTGCAGCCTGGTTGAGCAACAAAGTGGGCCACGGAGGAGCAGAGGGACCAGGGACCATAGGAGCAGCCTGTGAATTCCCTTGCTGAGGTTGGACTGCTTGGGGAGGAGCAGAGTTGCTGTGTTTTCTTGATCCTGGAGCTAGAGAAGCCCTAGACTTCTTAGGAGGACCCCCATGGTTTCTGGTGGCATGGGGGGTGGAGTATGACTCTTTTTTTAAACCTTCTTGGGAGACATGTTGAAAAGGAGAGTGTGTAAAAGCAATCTTCACTATGAACAAAACAAATAATAATGACTGAACTTGTCCAAAAATCATCCAAGAAGGTCCTGGCTTAGCAGGTATATGGAAAGCAGATGCAAAGGAACCACAGTATCAGATAAATTGGATCAAAGCACAAATTAAATAATGATGGAACTCGTCCGATAAGGTCCCGGCTTAGCAGGTATATAGAAAGCAGATGCAAGGGAACCACAGTATCAGATAAATTGGATCAAAACACCAAAAGTGCTTAAACAGTTTATGGAGTCACAGAACCATGGCAATAACTATTGTAAACAAAAGGGGAAAGATCTAGCTTCAGAACTGCAGTTAAGGTACATCTATAAGATGACCTCCTGTATTCTAAATGATGGAAGGAGGAACTGGGACCCTTGAGAAGGAGATGGCAGTGACCCAAATGAAGTGGACCTGAAGTTCTGGGGGACCAAGGACAGCTGTTCTGGATCCCTGGAAGGATACTCACCACCACTAAGCAACACTGCCTTTTGAGAAGGAAGGTATTGGCTCTGGATGTCAGCTCCAAATGCCAACGCACCCAGCCTTAGCAACTGCCAAACCAGGGCAAGTCGCAAACTTGGCTGCTGATGCAGTCGAGAAGCAGTAAAGGAGGGCTTATCCCTTCCTTCATTTGGCTCTGGCCACTTCAAAACCAAACTTCAAATGGCACCGAGGAGCACTGAACGTGGCCTTAAATAGGCCAAGGAGCCAATGGGGGCCAAGGGACAGTACAAAGCCTGCCCCCTTTGCGATCTCAACCAATGGGAGGCCAGGCAAATGCCTGGCCTCCACCAAAAGGCACCCTTGGAGTTTTAGTCAGGGGAAGGGATTCCCTGACTTCTGCCCTAATAGCTACCAGCGGACTTCTCACAGGTGCAAAAACCACTGGGGTGGCAAAGGAGGCCTGGAAAGGGTCAGCCACACCTGCTGCAACAGGGCTGGCCTGATGATTCGGTCAGCGCCATGAACTGGACAGGGGGAGTGTGTCCCTGTTGATCCTGCTAGATCTCTCAGCAGCTTTCAATACCATCAACCATGGTATCCTTCTGGGACGCCTTTCTGGGATGGGACTTGGAGGCACTGTTATGCAGTGGTTCCAGTCTTTCTTGGAGGGACAGACTCAGAAGGTGGTACTGGGGGACACCTTGGCCGTTGGCCTGTGGGGTCCCTCAGGGTTCTGTTTTGTCCCCCATGTTATTCAATATCTACATGAAACTGCTGGGTAAGGTAATCCGGAGTTTTGGGGTCACCAGTATGCGGATGACACCCAGCAATATCTCTCCTTCCCATCTGCCTCCAAGGAAGCTTTCTCTGTACTGAACCAGTGTCTGCTGTCAGTCATGGACTGGATAAGGGTAAACAAATTGAAGCTTAATCCAGACAATACAGAGGTGCTCCAGGTCAGTCGTAAGGCAGATCAGTGAATATGGATGCTGCCTCTGCTGGATGGGGTTACACTCCCCCTGAAATCTCAGGCTCACAGCTTGGGTGTGCTCCTGGACTCCACTCTGAGCCTGGATGCTCAAGTCTCAGCAGTGGCCAGGAGTGCATTTGCAGAGTTAAAACTTGTGCACCAGCTGCACCCATTCCTTGAGATGTCAGATTTGGCTACAGTTACACATGCTTTGGTTACATACTGTTTGGACTACTGTAACATGCTCTACATGGGACTGCCCATGGAAACTGTTCCATGGAAACAAGTGCAAAATGCTGCAGCCAGAGTGTTGACTTAAACCTTGCTTAAACAACTACACTGGCTACCAGTCCATTTCCGTCAGAATTCAAGGTGCTGTTTTTGACCTTTAAAGCCCTGAACAGCTCCAGACTACCTGAAGGACCGTATTTCCCTATACAAGCCAGCCCAAGCACTGAGATCGGCAGAAGAGGGCTTTCTCTCAGTTCCACCAACTTCACAAGTGCGGTTGGTGAGGACTTGAGAAAGAGCCTCCTCTGTGGCTGCTCCCAGATTGTGGAACTCCCTGCCACATGAGGTCAGGTTGTCCTCCTCCCTTCTCTTCTTCCACCAGCAACTGAAGACATTTTTATTCAGGCAGATGTTTGGTGGCTAGATTCTATTTGAGTGCTGCTTTAATGTTTAATTTTTTAAATGTTTTATTATTATTATTTTGAATTAGGCTGTTTTAATCTATGTTTTAGTTGTTAGTAGTGTTTTTTAAGTTTTGTACTCAATGTTTTAACCTTGTATTTTTTGATATGTTGTGACCCGCCTTGAGTCCCACTGTTGGAGAAAGGCAGGATATAAATTTTGGAAATAAATAAATAAAATTCATAGTCAATAATTTTTTTAAAAAAATGTATATTTACAGAATAAGTTATAACAAATATTGCAGAAGACATTTGTCACTGGTATTCCATTAACAGGTGATAACATTCGGTAACCTCACAGCTACTAGCTGTTGACAACTCAATATATTGTTGCTGGAAAAATTCATGTTCCTTACAGTTACTATGAGGATTGCAGATAAATGCATAGGAAATCAAGAAATCATGGAGTAGAGTATTTCAGTGAGAGGCAGGCCGAAGACACCATTGCCTTTGCTAATAAAGTCATAGCACTGTGTCACTGTGAGCCTTAGCATCACCACAACATTGGATTCATTGAACTATAGTAACAATTTCCAGGAAATTTTCACCATTTGAGCACAACTGTCACTTCAACAGAATCACATCAAGGCACAAGACCATGTAAGGGTTTAAGGCCAAGTAGTGCTCTTTAATTAACATGAACAACATAAAGGATGTGAAAAGGATACCCAGAGTATTTTGTCAAGCTCACAACTTGACAAAATGAGTATTTGATAAACAAGACATACATTGTACAGAGAGGGCTATGTTTATGGGAAATAATGAATGTATGTAAATCTAATATAAAATACAAAAATCCAAAAGAAAAAGAAAGCCAGAATGAACTTTTTTTCCTCCCTAGACACCCCATCAGAAACTTCAGAGTCGCAATCCACAGGAAAATCAATTCTGGTGAATGTGCAGAACATGAGGTGGCAGAATAAAAATTAATTTTAAAAATTGACAGTGTCAATCAGGATCTAATCAGGGACTGCAGTTTCTTCTTGCATTATAATAGCAAGGAGAAACACTTCTGATTTTGTACTGTGTGTTTTCCAAAGTATAGTTGCAATGTATAAGGTAACTTGTAGGTAACTGTTCTTTTAAACATAAAAATGAAAGTCTATACTTATTGTTTGGGGGTGTTTTTTTTTTTTTTTTGGTTCTTCTTTTTTTGTTCCTGATTTGCAATTCTCCCTTCCATTCCAGTGTCCCAGGTACTTTTTTCTGTAATCTTAAATAGTTCAAAACACCTTGTGACATCCAAATACTGATGATTCCCCCACTATTGACCATACTAGCTGGAGTTGCTAGTCTAAAACATTTTAGGATTCAGGAAGACTAGCTTTAATTTATTTTCTGGTCATCAGAATTATGTAGCCATGATTTGTCTAGTTCCTTACTTAAATTTTATTTTTGTAATGAGCTGTACTAGATTTGTGGGTATTGACTAAAAGTTTATGAAAAGACTTTCCATTACCCTGATGCATTTATCTTTGGGAGCAGAAGAAACATAGCAAATCCTAAAGGAAACTGAAAAGTGAAAGTCATGCATGTCTTCAGGTTTGCTTACAAAGCCCTGGTCCAATAGAAATAACTGTTTGTCACTCATAGCATTGTTTCTTTCTTCCAAGATAGTCATAGCTACATAACCATTGTGGAGTGGTAAAGTACAGCATTTTGCATATTTGGGCAGGAATATTTGACCAGCCCTGGTGGCACAGTGGTTAAATGCCTGTACTGCAGCCACTCACTCAAAACCATAAGGTGGCGAGTTCAAGACCAGCAAAGGGCTGAAGCTCGACTCAGGCTTGCATCCTTCCGAGGTTGCTAAAATGAGTACCCAGATTGTTGGGGGGCAAATAGCTTACAATTGTAAACCGCTTAGACACTCCTTAAGAGTATGAAGCGGTATATAAATGAAGTTGTTTGTTTGGAATCCTCTTGGTAACTTGTACAGGTTTAAGCTATTTTACTATTTATTCCAGTATGGTGTAAAGAGATGTCTAGTACTTTTTTATGCAGTGGCTTTGCTAGGCTGCACAATGGTTGCTAGATTTTATCCAGTGCAGCTTAATCCTGTAGCTTCCTTTTCTCTTTACCCTTCAGATATGCTGATCATCAGGAATATATATTATATATGAAATATAAGTAGAATCATAGAATCATAGAATCATAGAATCATAGAGTTGGAAGAGACCACAAGGGCCATCCAGTCCAACCCCCTGCCATGCAGGAACTCCAAGTCAAAGCATCCCTGACAGATGGCCATCCAGCCTCTGCTTAAAGACCTCCAAGGAAGGAGACTCCACTACACTCCGAGGGAGTGTGTTCCACTGTCGAACAGCCCTTACTGTCAGGAAGTTCCTCCTAATGTTGAGGTGGAATCTCTTTTCCTGCAGTTTGCATCCATTGTTCCGCGTTCTAGTGTCTGCAGCAGCAGAAAACAAGCTTGCTCCCTCCTCAATATGACATCCCTTCAAGTATTTAAACAGGGCGATCATATCACCTCTTAACCTTCTCTTCTCCAGGCTAAACATCCCCAGCTCCCTAAGGCGTTCTTCATAGGGCAAGGTTTCCAGACCCTTCACCATCTTAGTTGCCCTCCTTTGGACATGCTCCAGTTTCTCCACATCTTTTTTGTATTGTGGTGCCCAGAACTGGACACAGTATTCCAGGTGGGGCCTGACCAAAGCAGAATAGAGTGGCACTATAACTTCCCTTGATCTAGAAACTATACTTCTATTGATGCAGCCTAAAATTGCATTGGCTTTTTTAGCTGCTGCATCACACTGTTGACTCATGTTCAGCTTATGGTCTACTTGGACTCCTAGATCCCTTTCACATGTGGTCTCATTCAGCCAGGTGTCCCCCATCCTATATCTGTGCATTTCATTTTTCCGCCCTAAGTGCAGAACCTTACATTTCTCCGCATTGAATTTCATTTTGTTAGCACTGGCCCAGCTTTCTAGTCTATTCAGGTCATTTTGAATTTTGATCCTGTCCTCGGGGTATTAGCTACTCCTCCCAGTTTAGTGTCATCTGCAAATTTGATAAGTATGCCCCCAATTCTGTCATCCAAATCGTTAATAAAGATGTTGAATAGCACTGGGCCCAGGACAGAACCCTGTGGGACCCCACTGGTCACTTCTCTCCAGGATGAAAAGGAGCCATTGTTGAGCACCCTTTGAGTTCGGCCACTCAACCAATTACAAATCCATGTAACAGTTAACTTGTCTATCCCACATTTTGCAAGCTTGTTTGCAAGAATGTCATGGGGAACCTTGTCAAAGGCCTCACTGAAATCGAGGTATACTATATCCACAGCATTCCCTTCATCTACCAAGCTGGTAATTTTATCAAAAAAAGAGATCAGGTTCGTTTGGCATGACTTGTTTCTCTGAAACCCATGTTGGCTTTTTGTGATTATGGCATTGCCTTCTAAATGTTCACAGACTCTCTGCTTAATGATCTGCTCTAGAACCTTTCCTGGAATTGATGTCAGACTAACTGGATGATAATTGCTGGGATCCTCTTTTTTTCCCTTTTTGAAGATGGGGACGACGTTTGCCCTCCTCCAGTCTGCTGGGACTTCTCCTGTTCTCCAAGAGTTCTCAAAGATTATTGCCAATGGCTCTGATATTACATTTGCCAGTTCTTTTAATACTCTAGGATGTAGTTCATCTGGTCCTGGAGATTTATATTCATTTAGGTTAACCAGGTATTCCTGTACTACCTCTTTACTTATTCTGTGCTGAATTTCCTCTATTCTGTCTCCTGTTCCATTATCCTTAGGTTGAGCACCCTTTGCCTTTTCTGAGAAGACTGAAGCAAAGAAGGTGTTGAGTAATTCTGCCTTTTCTCTGTCCCCTGTTAGCATTTTGCCATCTTCTGCACGCAGTGGCCCCACTGTTTCCTTCTTCTTCCTTTTGCTGCGGACATATCCAAAAAAGCCCTTTTTATTGTTCTTAACCTCTCTAGCAAGCCTGAGTTCATTCTGCGCTTTAGCTTTTCTGACTTTAACCCTACATGTGCTGGCTATTTGTTTGAATTCCTCTTTCGTGATTTCTCCATTTTTCCATTTCTTATACATGTTCCGTTTAAAACTTAGCTCATTTGAAAGTTCCTTAGTCATCCATCCTGGCTTCTTGAGACATCTTCCATTTTTCTTCCTCATTGGAACTGTTTGAAATTGTGCCTTCAATATCTCCCTTTTGAGAAACTCCCATCCGTCTTGAACTCCCTTTTCTTTTAGTATTCCTGACCATGGGATACTAAAAGAAAAGGGAGTTCAAGACGGATGGGAGTTTCTCAAAAGGGAGATATTGAAGGCACAATTTCAAACAGTTCCAATGAGGAAGAAAAATGCAAGATGTCTCAAGAAGTATTCTACAGAACTGTTTACTTCACCTGCTTCAAGTAGGATCTCACCAGTTTTATCACAGCTCCAGTGCTGCAATATCAATTTAAATTTCTCCATCATCAAACTGGGAAACAGCAGCTGACTGTCACAGAAGAAAATACCATGCTGTTGTTGACTTATGGTGATCCTAAGGTGAAACTATCATGGGGTTTTCTTGGAAAGATTTGTTCAAATGAGGTTTGCTATTGCCTTCCCCGAGGCTGAGAATATGTGACTTGCGCAGGGTCACCCACTGGGTTTCATAGTTGACCTGGGAATAGAAAACTGGTCTAAAGAGTCACAGTCCAGCATTCAAACAGCTATGCAACACTGCTTCAGTATCATACTAGGTGAACTAATAATCTCTTTCATGAGGTAAATCATAGAATGGACTAAGAAAATCATAACAAGATACAAATTGGTTACATATAGCTGTATTCACTTTACAGCCCACTTAGGAATCAGGTTTAGGGAACAAAATCTTTTGAATATTCTGATATATCAAGGCAAAGAATGGATGACTACAGGAGAAACGGGAAAGGAAAAAATTCACTGCATGAGTTGAAGTCCACCTGTATAAATGTTGAATGTAGTCCACCTGGTGGTATGGTTTGATGTCATGTACACATGTAACAATAGAGTATGACATTAAAAAACTGAACTGAGATAAGCTGACTAATTAGTAGTAGAGTGACAAGGCTTTTTGACTCCAAGTTGTTAAAGAGTAGAAACAACAACAATACTTTTTTTCAAGATTAGGAGGCATAGTCAAAGAAAGTGGTGGGGAACAAGAAAAGCTGGATATAAAAAACTTCATTTCTGATAATAAAAATGTTTAAAACACATACAAAAACAAAAACCCACAAGTGTATATTTGGACTGAGTGCACGGCTCAAAATTTCCCTGTTCTTTAATTCTCAATTTATGTATCTCATGCCATGCTATTTTGTACCTGGCTCCACTTAGTAGATCTGGAAGTTCAAATATGTATTAAGAAGCCGTGCCCTCGCTCCAGTCCATCTGCCTTGTTCCTGGCCCCAGAGGGAGAGAAGAACCAATGGACCTCATCCCCTTCCCACCACCTTCCCCTTTTCCTTTTGTGTTGTCTCTTTTAGACTGTAAGCCTGAGGGCAGGGATCCGTCTAATTATAAGATTGTATGTATAGCACTGTGTAAATTTACAGCACTATATAAATAAAACTAATAATAATAAAACAAATAATAAATGAAGTAATTTCCCCAGGCTTGGAGTATGGCTGCCCCTGAAACAGAGTATAGCCAGGCTGGATCACAGAACAAAGTGTAGGGTGATAACGATACTAGGATGTGACATGGTGATTTGTCTGCTTCTTTGAATTCCCACTACAAAGTGTGTAAATAATGTGGAGAATAACCACAGAGAAAACAAAGATAATATCAAGTTACCATTTTGGTGGTGTTAGTAGTGGTTTTGGAAGCTGAAGCCATTCACAACTCTACATCATATAGCCAAAAATACTTCCAGAGAAAGAGTCAAACAAAGCAGCAATATCCCAAACTGAACTCTGAACTTCAGTAAGCAGCTGTGATATATTCAAGATAGCAGAACATTTTCTTGGTAGTGATGATGAAGTTTTCCAAGGACAAGAATTCCCTGGGGTGGTGGATAGCTACTGATATTATACAGAAATGGTGATGTGCACAATGGATAAACTGAGGCAAATATTTACTGTATTCCCTATGTATAATCTTCCTTATGTCAATCACTTATTTTGTACTGCACGAGTATGATTATTTTTCAGTTTCCATGATATGTCAGTTCACCTAGGTGGTGAGCAGACTCAATTTCAGTGAAAGCAACAGAGTGTGATTATCCAGAATTACTTCCACTGGGCTGAGTTTGTGTACTCCTTCTCTTAGGAGAATAGAAGGGAACAACAAACTACCTTCACGGAAACCTGAGAAACTTCACTACTTACCTCTTCATAAAGACAACATTTTTTCCCCCTCAGTGCTCAATCAACTTACCTAAGAACTGAACCAGTCAGAAAACAAGCTCATTTAAGTAAGTTAAACTGGGCATCTGTTTAGGGAGAAAACAAGCCCTGATCATCCAAATTCTCCTTTTACTCTGAGAAAATGAAATGTTATCTCACCATATGTCATTTAAATGGCATGTGTTTTTTTTTTCCTTTGAAAGAAGTAGTTTGCATTCAGCAAATGACTTACAATGTGAAACCTCAAGCATCCAGCAGAGTGGTGTAGCAGATGTTGAGCTTCATGCTCAACCAAAGGTTAGCATCATAGGAGATGATTGCACTGCCTTCCTTCCAGCACTAGAAACAGGATGTAAACTTAAATAGGCAGATTTTATTGCACACCTCCCCCCCCCCCCCCCGTGTCTGGGCAGTAGGTATCCTGTGCACAATCTGGTCTTCTCCCACACCTTTTAAACAATGGGATTTTTTGTTCTTTAAAAGGTGCAAGAGAAGCCTGGATCAGTTACAGGATGCCTACTGCCTGCATGGGGTTGTGTAATAAAATCTGCCTATTTAAGTATACATCCCACATCTAGTGCAGGAGGAAGGTGGTGTGATAATCTCCTCAGTCTGCATACTTGTAACCAATTTTCTGGAAAGTGGGCTCAATCATAGACCTCAAAAAGGGGGGGGGGGGGCTGAGCCTGCCCTGAAACTATCTGGGATCACCAAGACTGGTGTGTAGTTGAAAAAAAAGTGTACAAAATGATCAAGGACTATTAGAACAATAGTTCTCATTCAGTTCTCCCAAGAATAATAAAGGCTAATGGAAGTGCAATTGAGCAGTCTAAATGACAGAAAACATATGTGAATGCATGGTGGGAACAAAAAAATAAAAATAAATAATCCACAGCTACTGCAGTTGTGTGACTGGACATAAATCGATACAGCAAACACATAAACCCTATGTGGTTACATGAGGGGATCCCATGGGGCTTTCCAAACTGTTTTCAGTTAAAGCAACTGTGTGTAGTAGTAGAGGCCAAATCACGGTAGGATACTACACAGTGGAGCTGGGACAGAGACCTCATCTAGATTCATGTCAGGATTCAAATCCAGGCTTAACAGTGAAAACACACTGAGTGACTTTAGGCAAGTCACAATCACTCAGCCTTTGAGGAAACCAAAGGCAAACCCCCTCTGAACAAATCTTGCCATGAAAACCCAACAATAGGTTTGCCTTAGAATAATAAAATTATAGAGTTGGAAGAGACCACAAGGGCCATCCATTTCAACCCCTGCCATGAAGGAATACACAAGCAAAGCACTTCCAACAAATGGCCATCCAGCCACTGTTTGAAAACCTCTAAGGAAGGAGAATTCATTACAATATGGCAGTGTATTCCACAGTTGGCTAGCTCTCACCCAGTAGCATCATTATGGGGTGCGGGGTACGTGGCCCACACAGGGTGATACCCCAGAAGAGGGGTGACACCTGGCTGAGTCCCCCCCACCCACACACACACCTCATGAGTACGTGCCATAATGCACAGCTGGGGGGAAGAGGCCCTGGACATCTCTTGTTCCTGCCTGGCACAGATTTACACAAATGTAATGACATACCAGGCAGGGAGGGAGAGGCACTGGGCACCCCCCCTTCCCTGTCGGCACAGCTTTACATGTGTATAAAGCCACACCAGGCAGGAAGCTGAGGGCAAGTCTTTTTGGTCTTGCGCCCTGAAACCTTGTCCCAAAGCCCTACCCCAGGGGACACCCTGGTGTGCAATGCTACTGCTCTCACCATGAGGAAGTTCTTCCTAATGTTTTGGTGGAATCTATTTTCCTGTAGTTTGAAACCATTGCACCTAGACTCTGGAACACCAGAAAACAAGCTTTTTCCTTTTTCCTTTTTCCATATGTCATGCCCAGTCAGGTTGAGAATGAGGACAATGAGGAGGCTGAGCCAGAGCCTCAACTTGGACCTGTGCTGGAAGCTGAACCCGAGTCTCAGCCTGGTCCTAGTTTGTCCCTGTCAGCTCCAGCAGAGTTTGTGGCTTCCATGGAGGCTCAGCAGCCAAGCCTCCCAGCAACAAAGCCTACAAGCATGGATGAGGAAGAAGGGGCAGCAGCACCTACAGTACCTACCAGCCAGCAACAAGCAGAAAGGCAGGGCTTTCAGCATTTGAGGAGGCTTTATGAAAAATAGTGAGATAATCAAGCCCAGCTGGACTCCTGCAGCTTGGCGATTTAAACAGGTGCAGAATGCCTGCCTTGGTGTCAGAGCTTCTCTGAGCTTCTCTGTGAGAGCATGCTTGATCTTGACCTCCCTTGATTTTTTTGGCTGGAAACCCTGCTGCTTGGATTCTCTGGAATCCTGGACTTTGAATTGTTGACTTCTGTCTTTGGCTGTGCCCTCTGGTTTGTGCTATTTGAACTCTTGCTTAAGAACTGTTTGTTTGCACAGATCTTTGGTGTTGCATTTGACTTTGGAACATTATCTAGGTTTGAGTGTGTTGCAATCAGCATAATTGGCCACTTTTCCAGGACACAATATGACATGTGTTCAAATATGTATACATGGCTATCATGTCACCTCTTAACCTTCTCTTCCCAAGGTTAAACATACCCAGCTCCCTAAGCTACCCCTCATAGGGCATGTTTTACAGACCCTTCACCATTATGGTTGCCTTCCTCTGGACAAACTCCAGCTTGTTCACATCCTTGTATTGTGAGGTCCAGAACTGGAGAAAGTATTCAGAAAGAGATCTGAGCAAAACAGAATAAAGTGGCACTATTACTTCCATTGATCTAGATGCTATACTCTTAACAATGCAACCTAGAATCTTTTCTAGCAGCCACATCACAGTCCTGACTAATGTTCAGCTTGTGGTCCAATAAGATCCCTAGGTCCCTTTTGCATAGACATATAGAATCATAGAAATGTAGAATAATAGAGTTGGAAGAGACCACAAGGGCCATCCAGTCCAACCCCTGTCATGCAGGAACTCTCAATCAAAATATCCCTAACAGATGGCCATCTGGCCTCTGTTTAAAGATCTCCAAGGAGGTAGACTCCACCACACATTGAGGGAGTGTGTTCCACTGTTGAACAGCCCCTACTGTTAGGAAGTTCATCCTAATGTTGAGATGGAATCTCTTTTCCTGTAGCTTGCATTCATTGTTCTGGATCCTAGTCTCTTGAGCAGCAGAAAACAAGCTTCCTTCCTTCACAATCCACAGCATTCCCTTCGATATACTACATTCGCAGCATTTCCTTCATCTATCATGCTTGTATCTTTGTAAAAAGAAAAGGCGATAAGATTATTCTGGCAGGACTTGTTTTTGAGAAACCTATGCTGAGTTTTAATTATTATGGTATTCCTTTCTAAGTACCTACAGACTATTTAATGGTCTACTCTGGAATCCTTCCTAGTATTGATGACAGGCTGACTAGGTGATAATAATTTGGCTCTTCCTTTCCCTGCTTTTTGAATATTGGGACAACATTTGCTCTCCTCCAACATTCTGGGGTGTCTTAGTGTTGCCATAATTCAAGAACAGCTTGAAGGGACATAAGAACATCAGCATTCTCTTTGTATGAGCAACCATTTCAGTATTTGTGATGCCCTCAATGGTAAGATGCCATTTTTGTTCTATTAGTAACCTTATGCTTCCAAAATAAGTTTCCATATAAGTTTACCTTTAGAGAAATGCCTAAGCCCAGAAACAATTGTTGTACGTGCAAAAAGAAAAATAAACTGTGATATAAACAATTGCTGCTCATCTAACTTGCTTTAAGGTGACAGGCATCAATTTAGAAATTACACAAAACCCATAAGGCTTTAAAGTATTTCTAGATCCAAGAATTGCACTGTATGCTATTGAGATGCAATACAGATAGAAGAAAAAGAAGCAATCCAATCTATGGGGAAAGCAGACATGCAATAAATTTTCTAATGTCACTATGAAATCCAGATTCTGAAATGCTGAAAGAAGAGGAAAAAATACCCAGAAAGGATTCAATAATAGGCTTACATTAAACCAAATAAAATCATTTTGAAATGACTGAAGAGAAATAGTCAACGGAAGAAAAACGCCCTTGGGTCTGCAGTCTGTTTATGCACTGCCTATTATACCTTTTCATCACAATTACCTAAAGTGGTACATTTGTATTTTTGTAATGTATGGAATTCATTACATAGTTTTGCAATGAAATTATCACACTGTGGCTGGGACATCTGCACCCTGTCATGTATCATTCTATTCATTTCTAGTTAATTTAATCCTAATATCTGCCTACATGACAAGACAGATGTTCAGCTATACTGCAGCTTCTATAGTTTCTGCCTGGAAGAAACTTTCAGACATTGCAAGAAATGACATATTTCAGGCAAATACCTTATGGGCTTCAAATATGTTTTTTGTTCATCATTTTCTGTTCAATTAGCAGACTTAGTCATAAAAATCAATGCATACCAATGAAATCTTAAATAATATTGACCCTAATGTCCTTTTCTCTCATTTATATTGAATTGCTTTATATATATATATATATATATATATATATAAACTTTTAATAATATGCTGGATGTGGGAAGATATCAAGCATTGTAGCTCAGAGAAATTAACCTGGAGCTTTCTTATGCTGTCATTAATTTTGATCTCTGCTTTTATATTAAACCATTAGCAGATGAAATGACTGGCAGTTGACTATAATGATGCATATCAAGGGTCTAAAATGACAAGGTGCTAAACACATGATTCTAACCTTGTGAAGATATTAAATATGAGCTTAGCATTTGCAGATGAGTAATTCCTTTTCTATGTGTATTAAAAAAGGAGCAACAGTCCTACCATTTTATGTTATCAAGATGTGATTTGTTAATAGAGCGACCAGCAGTATGACTACCAGAACAGTAATAAAATAAGAGTGAACAGAACAAAGCATCTAATAACCCAATAAACAGCATTTATTCTAATCATTACCATCACTTTATTTTCACATCTAATATCTGGGGCATTTCTTTATTCCAGAAAGCCTCAAACATTTTCAGGTTTTTCTACACTACTTTGGAAACACCAGACAGTAACAATTATGTACAGTCCATCTGTCCATGAAGGACTAGCATTGTCTTTTATCTTTGCTTGGAATATCTGGTGGGACATGTATTAGCTTGTATTTGAGCAGAGGTCTAGAACTTCCTGCATCTTCCAGGGCCCACCTTTTTTCTGGGTAAAGTGGTTCGTGGCGTCAGTCATAGGGAAGGTGAAATGCAGGTGGAGTCTCCCCATTCCCCTTCCTCCTACCACCCTTTCTAAATGTTATGTTTTTTTCTGCACCTTTCCATCTTCTTCTCTGTCTGACACTAACCATGCATCCAACAATTCACACCCACTCACACCCATAGTCTTCTACAGCTGCTATTTTGTTTCTATCAGACACTGGACAGCATAGGAAGGAATCAAAAGGAATGAATTCAAAATCTCCTTACAATTTCTGCCCAAACCTTTTCAGTTGACTGGTAGGAAACAACTGCTCAGCAAGAAAGAAGAGTTTCACAGTTTGTGGCAGCATCCGCAGATGCAGAAATAATGCAGTTTGACACCACTTTAACTGCCATAACCCAATGCTATGGATTTCTGGGATTTGTAGTTTTGTGAGATATTTAGCTTTCTCTGACAGGTGTAATTTCCAGTCCTGCTTTAGCTGTGAGATCACTACGGTCAGGATAAAACAGCACATTGATCATCTTGAAAGCCTGTTACTTACATGGGCAGGACCACAGCTTAGTAGCCATGGTACAAATTTAACTCTGGCCTCATGCTTCTGGGAGGTCAGCAAAACACGTTTCCAACCCCAGCAGCTCCACCATGGGGGGAAATCCATGTTTTAATCCAAGTAAGTTTGTGTGGCCAGAAATAAGATTTTGTAGCTGAACCACGGAGCCCTGGTGGCACAGCAGTTAAATGCCAGTGCTGCAACCAAAACATTGTGAGTTCAATCCCAGGACTCCAGTTTGACTCATGTTCAACTTGTGGTCTACTAAGGCTCCTAAATCCCTTTCACATGTAGTTTCATTAAGCCAGGTGTTCCCCATCCTATATTTATGCTTTCCCTTTTTCACCCTTGCATTTCTTCATGTTGAAATTCATTTTGTTAACTTTGGCTCAACTTCCTAATCTATTAGGGTAATTTTGAATGTTGATCCTGTCCTCTAGAGTGTTAGCTATGCCTCCTAATTTGGTGTAATCTGCTAATTTGAAAAGAATGTCCCCTATTTTTTTCATTCAAGGCATTGATAAAGGTATTGAATAGCACTGGGCACAAGACAGAACCCTGTGACATCTCACTGGTCACTCCTCCCCAGGATGAATAGGAGCCATTACTGAGCACCCTTTGGCTTTGGCTGGTTAACCAATTACAAATCCATTTAAGAATTGCATTGTCTAGCCCACATTTTACTAGCTTGTTTGCAAGAATGTTATGGGAGATGTTGTCAAAGGAAATCAGGATATGTGAAATCCAGAGTATTTCCTTCATTTACCAAACTGGTAATTTTATCACAGAGAGAGAGAGAGAGAGAGAGAGAGAGAGAGAGAGAGAGAGATTAGGTTGTTTAATGGTCTGCTCTAGAATCTTTCCTGGTATTGATGTGAGACTGGGTGATAATTGCTGGGATCCTCTTTTTTCCCTTTTTGAAGAGGAGGACAATGTTTTTCCTCCTCCAGTCCTCTGGGACTTCTCCTGTTCTCCAGGAGTTCTCAAAGATTATTGCCAATGGTTCCGATATTACATTTGCCAGTTCTTTTGCCCTCCTCTAGAACTTCTCCCGTTCTCCAGGAGTTCTCAGATATTATTGCCAATGGCTCTGAGATTGCACAGGGATGTAGCCAGGATTTTGGGAAGGGGGGAGGGGGTCCAGACTAAGAATTCCCCAATGTTACCTCGAATATTCAGTTAAAATCCCTGGAAAGTCCCCGTAATGTTAATATTAAGGGATTATAAAACAATAAACCAAAATATTCATAACCTTGGTGAGTGGTTAATAAATAACCTATAATTTTGGGAGAATAAAGCCTTTATGACAATGTGGTAAAATAAAACCAATCAAAATAAATTTATTTATTAAGAAGAATTAAAATATACTAACCTGACATACAGGCACTTTATTATTCTTATAAAGTTAGAACTTGTTCAATATTAACAGCATATTTTTTATAAGTTAAGTTAGGCCTAAAACCTGACAAACTAATAACAATATAAAGGGACATAACGTGGTAAATTGAAAGCAATGTGAAAAATTATTTAGATATTGGTCCTATTTACTAGGTCCTATTTACCTAAAATCAGGTCATATTTACCTAAAAACAGGTCATCTTTACAAACTTGTCTCAGTGCCTCAATGGTTTGTTGTGGTTTATGTTGATTTGAGGTGTATAAATTATACCGTACGTTCAAAAAAGTCTTAGGGCTTACAAAATAACAATAGGTCATATGCTCTCAGCCTCTGAGGATGGCAATGGCAAAACACCATTTGTTTTACAAAAATGACCCTGTCATTACATGGCAGGTTTGGGCTGGATTAGATGACATTTGAGCAATAAGGTTCCCTGAATATAGGCATTTAACCTCCGCTGCAGCCATGGAATCCCTTGTGCAAGTCACACTCTCTCAGTCTCAGGGGAAGGCAGTGGCAAACCCCCCTCTGAAGAAATATTGCCAAGAAAACCCAATGATAGGGTCATCATAATTAAAAAACGACTTGAAGGCACACAACACACACACACACAGAGCAGCAGCAATAATAATAATAACAACAACAATAACAACAACCACAAAGTTATTTCTCTTTTTATGATCTGTGTTGGAACTGAAGTGTTCTAACTGATGTTGTTGGTTCATTCTTGATATCTCTTGCCTTGATCCATGGGGAGAGGTGGCTAAGAAATTATTATTATTATTATTATTATTATTATTACATAACCCAAAGCTGTTTTGGGTCCCAGTCTGAGGAGAGAAGTGGGGTACAAAAATCACCACCACCGCTGCCACCATTATTATTATTTCATAACCCAAAGCGGTTTTTGGGTCCCAATTTCAGGAGAAAAGTGGGATACAAAAATCACCACTATAATAATAATAATACTATTTCTCCCTGGGTTGGAGCACTCTTACTAGGAAAACCTGCCCCCTTCCAGCCTTTAAGTGACCCTCTTTCCCCCAGTCCTTCCTTGCAAAAGGGGGGGGGGTGCTCTTCTCCCCTCCACCTAAAAAACCCTGCAAAATGTTTGCAACCTGTTTGGTCTCTTCTCTGGGTGTTCGCCCTGCACCCACCCTTCCCCCATCCCTGCTTTTTGAGGCAGGCACCAGAAGGGAGAGGGAACTCTTAAATGCCCTCCCTCCTGACCATCCCTCCCTCAAAAAAAGGAGAGGGAAAGAGGGGGAAAGAAAGGGCAAGAAGTTGCAGGGAGGGAGGCCCACTCACACTCCCTCCCTCTCTCTCTGAGCGAGCCTTCAACGGGGTGAGGAGGAAGGGATGTGAATGCACCCCAAGAGGGGGGTCTGAAACCCCAAACCCCACCCTTGCCTATGTGCCTACCAGTTCTTTTAATACCCTTGGATGTAGTTCATCTGGTCCTAGAGACTAAAATTCATCTATATTAACTATGTATTCCTGTACTATCTTGTTACTTATTCTGTGCTGTTTTTGCTATTGTACCTCGGATTTATTGCACAATTAAAAAATGCAACTTACCGCTGCTTATTTCAATTCAAATTCAGGATACATCCAGATTTTAGCCCATGTATTTTGCCACCAATGCCACCAGCTGACTGCAGCCTGGCTAACTTCCCACTGGAATCCACACTCTGCTATCCTCTTTTCAAAACTGAGAAGCTCCCGGCTTTGCAAATTGGCTGGCTGAGCTCAAATTCTATCTCGAAGTTACCCAGGATTCACCCAACTGGTAGCATCAGTGGCAAAATGCATGCAATAAAATCTGGATTTATCCCAAATTTGAATTGAAATCGACAGAAGTCACATTTTTAAAGCTGTGCGCTAAACTCCCTCTGCTCCATTTTCCTCGGCTTGAGCACCCTTTTCCTTTTCTGAGAAGAATGAGACAAAGAAGGTGTTGAGTAGTTCTTCCTTTTCTCTGTCCCCTATTAGCATTTTGCCATCTTCTCAATGCAGTGGCCCTACTATTTCCTTCTTCTTCCTTTTGCTATGAACATATGCAAAAAGCCCTTTTAATTATTCTTAACCTTTCTAGCAAGTCTGAGCTCAATCTTCAGTTTAGCTTTTCTGACTTTACACCTATACATGCTGGCTATTTGTTTGAATTCCTCTTTGGTGATTTCCTCCTTTTTCCATTTCTTATACATGCCATGTTTAAAGCTTAGCTCCATTGAAAGTTCTTTAGTCATCCATCATGGTTTCTTGAGACACCTCCCATTTTTCCTCTTCATTGGAACAGTTTGAAATTGTGCCTTCAATATCTCCCTTTTGAGAAACTCCCATCCATCCTGAACTCCCTTCTCTTTTAGTATTCCTGACCATGGGATCACCCCCAGTATTTCCCTAAGTTTACTGAAATCAGCTTTCCTAAAGTCTAGAATGTATGTCTGACTATGCCTGACTTCTCCTTTTCATTGTATAACAAACTCTAGGAGAACATGATCACTCCCACCTAAGGATCCCGTCACTTGCACCCCATTAACCAGGCCATCCCTCTGTTGCACAGCCCTTATGAGGTGGTATAGAAATGTAAAATGCTATTCCTATAGGTTGCTAGAAAATAGGACAGTAACAGCTGGTAGCTTCACAGTCAATGGGGCATCTTGAATAGGTTTTTCAAAAATCTTCACTCTGAAACATACAGTGGGTTCACCATCCCACAGGCATCAAATTCCCAGGTGTCTATTAGGCTTTGGACATTGTAAAGGGAAATATACTTCCCTGCTTTTTGATAACTACCAATTTTCAAAGGCATGGGTTTCCTTCTTTGGTGTTTCATATTTGGTGGTCTTGGATGTTGGCTTTTTTCATGAATAAAACTGCCAACCTACCTGCTATCTTGGGGTGTTAAAACTGTTTTTCCAATGGACCTGACTTCATACAATTGGGCCTAAGTATGGTGCTGGACTGGAATGAACTGTGAAATCATATTAATTTGGAGGTAATATTAATTTTATTGTATTTTGTGAATAGCATGTACTGTAGGACTCAATGGGCAATTTTCCAGTAGCTGGAAGGGAAAGACACACTTTCTCAATTCTTTAAAAATGTAAGGACATTTTAGCTACTTTTACATTCTGGAAGTGAATTTCCATGCATCCAGCCCAGTCATAACAGCATAATCTTCCAATTATCTTTCATCTTAAATAGCTAAAACAACAAAAAGAAGACTGATTTAACCTTTCTTGTTGTTGTTAACTGCCCTTGAGTCAACCCTGACTCATGGCAAACTTTTGGCTGAAACCCCTGTCCTACACTGCTCTGCTTAGGCACTGTAAAATCATACCTCTAATAGAGTCTATCCATCTAGTGTGTGGAATGTTTCCTCAATTTCTGCTCCCATCCACTTGTTCTAAAATTATTGTCTTTTCCAATGAGTCCTGCCTTCTCATGATGTAGCCAAAGTATGATAGCCTCTTTTTCTTCCCCATATTGAGAGAGGCTAAAGGTCTGGGTTCTTGGGATTTTCCTGTTTCATACTCTTCCTTTCAGCATTGGCTTTAAATTCTGTCAATTATTTTAACATCCAAGAAATATGAACTTGCCTCAGAGTTCAGAACTTGAAGAATTTGCAAAATATTTTCAATTTTGTGCTTCTATGATAAATTAGATTTGGATGTCTTACATAAATGTGTGCCTATTGGAGTCATTGTTCCAATTTATGAAACAGACAAAATGGGTAAATAATAGTCAACCATTATTATTTCCTAAAAACTATATGTGCTTTTGATATTGATTTCCATTGTAGAAGCGTATGTTGACAACAGTAATAGTATGAAGAAATTCCAATACCAATTGACTGAATACTGGTGTTATGCACATATATTTTGGGGTTTAAAATTTCTTAGATGGAATAGATTTACACTGGCAATAGGCCTAACTCTCTTGAGAAACATTAAACAGTAGCCTAGGCCTTGAGACCTTTTGTGGGCTCTGCAGGATTATTTGTCTACTTAAATCTGTTTTCCTTGATGATTCTTTAAAACAACCCCCTCTAAAGAAAAGAGAGTTCCTGTCTACAGCTGCTACTTAGGATTCCCAGAAAGCACCCAGGAGAGGGAGACTGGTTTGTTTCATGACAATATATAACTAAATTGTTGAATTAGAAACATATGTGTTAAATGAGAAGTCAGATATACTTGAAACAACAGAGAATTGGTAAAACTGAGACATCGAGGAGGAGATTTAATACCACAAAGATTCTGAGGCAAAATCAAAACAGAAGACTTGTTGGAAGGAGAGAAAAAATGGAATTTGTTTAATTGGGTGGTCCAGGTTGTGAAACAGAAAGTGGGAACTGGAGAATACCATGGCATTCTCCCTTCTCTACTCAGTTACTTGCATATAGATCTGGAAGGATTATATCTGTCTTGATGTTTTCTTAACAGTGCTGTTATTGCAGTAATGGGAAGGGGACAAAATTCATCACTGTTCAAGGCCCACTCTTGGAAGTATTCCAGCATAAAAGTGTTCAAGTGTTAAATCTAGTCATCTGTCTCCTGACAGAATAGAATTTTCCAGTGGAGCAGATTGTTCTTCAACCCTGCAGGCCCTTGCATCTTCCTCAAAGCTGCTTGGAAGGTTGAAAACCACCTGAGCATGTTTGGGATGTTTACAGGGGTTTTCTTGATTATGATGGACAAGATCTGCTGCACAAATGGAAGTAAACTCCTAAGACTTCAGATGTAACCCCTAAAATGAAATATATTTTAAGAGTGTCTCCTGGGAGCATTTCTAGTTGCACCCCTTCTGTGAATTTGCATGAAACTTTTCAATACTGAATATGATGTTAAGCCTCAACTTGAAAATACTCATATATTCTGTTAAAAGAAAAGGAAGGGGAAATCATAATTAGGGATGTGATTTTTCACTAAGTCAGCTAAACTGTAGAAATCATGCATTTTGAATGTACTTTAAGTGCTTTAGCTCCTTTATCTGTAGTTCCATCCTGAGGTTTGTAGTTTTAAAAGGTATTTAGTCTTCTCTGCCAAAGAATGTTGGTGTCTCACAAAACTACAGATCCCAGAATTCGATATGCACTGCAGTTAAAGTGGTGCTAAGAGGCATTATTTCTACAATGTAGATGCATGCTACGTTTTTTCTCAAAGGTAGCAATAAGTAATTTAAGCGATTTTCTTCCAGCTGCAAGAAAGTGTTCAAAAATCATGCAGTTTTTGAAGGCTATATTCAATTTTAGGTTTCCATGCAAACTTTGCACATGGTTGTTTTGCGCAGGAAACAACATTTTCTGTGCAGGAAACAATGTTTTATGTGTGGGAAATAATATTTCAATACAGAAATATTAATTCCAGCACAGAAATGGTGTTTTTCAAAACAGAAAATATTGTTTTTATGCACATCAACAATGTGTGAATTTTATGCAAAATCAATCTCCTATTACAGCTTTTCTCTGCCAAAAAAAAAAAAAGGCCAGGATTTTCTTAACAAGAATTCATAGTTATACACTGAAATATTATTTTCCTTGCAGAAAATGCTGGGAGCTTTGTGCAGAAAGGTAATAACAAGCAAGGAAAGACAATGATAGATGTTGCCAAATTGTTAGAAGCATTTATACCCTTTGGTGGTGCATGAAAGGAATTGATATATTTTGAACATATTGCATCTGGGTATGCATGCTAGTACTACCTGATTTCTTTTCCTGGCTCTAATGTTTTAAAGTGACAAGGAAAGCATATTTCACAGGTACCAAGGAGATTTAAGAATGTAAATCTTTGTAAAGGGGTGAAATAGACCAGCAGAAGGGGAGTTTCAAGCTACTCCTTCTGAATCCATATTGGGGCTGTGGCAATCCACCTTGAAGCCATCTGAAAAAGGAGCAGTTACCCAGCTTGGGTGCATGTAGTGTGTAAAAGCCATGCTCCCAAGATGCCTGGAAGCAGTGCAAAGGGGTGGTCTGTTTCACCTCTAAGTTTCTTCTGAAAGGAAGCAACAAGTAATTTTAGCAATTTTGTTCCTGCTGCAAAAAAGACTTTGAAAACCATGCAGTTTTTGAAGCCTATTTGCAATTCTGGACATGGTTGTTTTTCTCTGAAAACAGCATTTTCTGCACAGGAAAGAGTCTGACTCTCCTCCATTCCAAAGAACCTCATATTGCAGGTAGTGCACAATGCTTAGAGGGAAAGCTATTTAATAGGATATTATGTAATGGTTGGCATAAGCAATACATTTGGGTTCTGTCTAAGAGTACATATGATTTGAACAGTTGTTGTTTCACCAGGGCAGAGGGGACTTTGTGAAGCATGTTGTATAAGTGCTTCCAAAGTTAGAGATTTCAGTTTTCTCTGCTTCAGCTATTCCTTGCAGACAGTTCAGTGTTTTGTCTTCAGTGATGGCTAGAATGCAGACATTTCATATGTATGCAGAGTTGGTCATGGAGTCTGAACTGGGCAGGGGGGCAATGCAAAATCCAGTTTTATTATTTTGACAGATGCACTGAAATAAATGGTCTAATCACAGAGTTAACTTTTAATACCCACAGATTTCAGTGAGATTTTAACTTTCTTTGCTTTTAAAGAGGCTGTGTTGGATTCATAGGCCTCAATCTTTCCCATGACTGATGCAGTTACATACTTAAATATATATTTTTGGATGAAAAATTAAGATCAGAGACATTACAAGCAAACAACTAGTGTTAACTTGCATCCTAAGTAGCAAACTCACAACTCACATCCTAGGTAGCAAACTCACTTCCTATTCCTTAGGAGTGTAGGTACAAAGTGAGATGCAAAATGAGGGCATTATCCCCCCAAATAAGAATTCTCCCCCCACCATAGTATTTATTTCAGTCCACAAATTTCTGGTATTGCAGTAACTTAAAATTATGATTGAGTTTTCAAAACTACACTTTAGGGTTTCAAAGAAAAGGGGCAAGCAAAGTTCCCATTAAAAGACAGCAAATGTTAAAGTGTGAATAATTTGCAATATTTCTCTTGCTGCGCTGTTAGAAATATGGGGATTGAAGGAAAATTTAATTAGAGGACAGAATTCTTATGTGTGGGGGGGGGGATGTCCTCATTTTTTTTATCTGTGCCCTCAAAAATCCTCTCTGGAGGATCAGAGGGGTACAGAGAGCTGCTATGTAGGAAGGAAGTCCATTGCTTCAGACTGGACAGGCTTCAGACTGCAGAGTACACCAAGATAGGTGTGATGGGGGCCAGAAACTGAATTTAATTCTACATTCACATCATTTAACAGAAATGTAACCTTAGGTTCAGGAAAATCCAAGGAATGTGATAGTAACATTGTGTTGTTTCACACAGACATCATTCAAGAAAAGCTGTCAGTGTGAAGGTAAAAAAAAAGGGAGGGGGGGACTGCTATCCCAAAGAGTAATGAAAAGTGAAGGCTTAAAACAAGAGGGAAACTAGGGCAAAGCAGCCTGTTTCCACTAGGAGGTGACAATCCCACATGTGATAGAGTATCGTGTGTGTGTGTGTTTGTTTTAAATTAATCTGGCTATGGCTCCAAATTGAAAAGTTTTTTTTAAAAAAATTGCTAAAGACAACAGAGTTAAGACATAAGGTTTAGGATAATCTTTACACTGATGTAAAACTGATGAGTACCTTTCTTTTAGCATTATGCCTTAGCATTGTGCTAGATATTGCAGTAAACTGTGTACCTAGGTTTGCTAAAGGCTCCAAAATATTAATGACTATAAAACACAAAGCAACATACAAAAGGCTCCTGTCAGTTCAGAAACAGAATGTCAAGGCTGAAAGACAGAAACAAAGTTAATGTCCTTCTGTCAATGAAGGTCAGGGCATTTATTGGAGTTGTCACACTGAATTTCCTTAGGGAGATACATTTGACACACCATGTTTTGGTGCTATTTGCTAGTCTGTGTGGGAATGATGCAAAGCTAACCTGCAAAATCCACCAAGGTAACCCTGAAAATATTTTATGAAGCAGTATCATTCTGATTAAAATTAGGCCACATTTTACATTGCAAACAATACTATTTGGGGGAACACACATACACCACCTCTGAAGACAAAGTTACTATCAGGTGGACTTCACATGGAATATTTTGTTTGGCAGATGATTTTTGTGAGCTAGCTGTTGATATGAAGTGACTTAATGGATGGATTGGTCACCACCATGTCCTTCATCCCAATGCTAGTGCCAAAAAAAAAAAAAAAAAGTGGGGGGAATGACAAGAACATAATGTAAGAATATTCACATTGTTTAGATCCTGCGCTTGTATATGCCATGTTTGCTTTTTCTTTGCCTTCACTGCTATGTAATCCTGTTCGCTATGGCAAATCCTTTGGTGATAAAATAAAGCCACATCTGGTGCAACAGCATCACATACAGACAGTTCTAAACAAAATGCTGCGGTATTCCAGTTGGATTAAGCTGCAGCATGTGTATGTAAGGCTAAGTCTATGGAAGTCAAGAAGTAGGATGATATTGCTGAGCAGTGTCAACCAGAGCCAAACAGAATTTGAACAAAGCGTTTGGAAAGTATATATTTTATAATCTGTTTGACTACATCCCATATTACTAATGTGCAGAGGAAAACATTCCATTTTGTCTCTTGCAAGATGGGAACTATAACAAATCCCCTTCCTACCTCTAAACTACTTTTCTCCATTAGGAACCTCTCTCAAAACACATGTTCACACAAAGATTTTTCAGGCCTTAAACTTTATGAAGTACGACACAATACGTTTTTTATGGACTGAGATTCATTCTTTGTAATGTTTTTTTGTTTAAAAAATATATTAGTCTTTTCTCTTTACTATTAGCAATAAACTCAATATATTTAACGGCTTTCACCTAAACCTTTGTTGTTGTAGTGTGCCTTCAAGTTGTTGCCACCTTATAATGACGCTAAGATGATCCTATGACTGGGTTTTCTTTGCAGGATTTGTTTAAATGGAGTAGCCTTTGTTTTCCACTAAGGCTGAAAGAGTGTGGTTTGTCCATGGTCACGCGGTAGGTTTCTATTCCCTAAAGAGTATTGTTTGCAGTGTAAACTATGGGGGGTATTCAAACCCTGGGGCCAGAAGAGACAGGCAGGAAAACATGATCTGATCATGCTTTTTACCAAAAGCAGGTCGAAACCCTGCTGCCCTCACACCCCACTTATAAGGTGGGCTGAATAAGCATGGGCGGACCACTGGGTAATTTTTTTGTTGCCTCCCCACCAACATGCACACTGTCACACAAACACACCACCTGCAACCTCCAAGTACCTCCGACATCCGCCCCTTTGCATGGTCACCTCTTTGATCAGCCACACATGTGATGCTCTGCCAGTACAAGGCATCAGTGTGTGAGTGATACATTGACAAAGAATATGTATGAAGGCCCACCCTACATACCCCCAACACCCCCCCTCATCCCATGCCCCTATTGGACTATCTGGTTTGTGTACATTGTAATTACATTCATTGGAGTCTCCAGAGTCGTAGTCTTATATTCAAGCTTCTGTATCACACTGGCTTAGAAGCAGACTTGCCTTCAATGAATGGAAGGGCTCTTTCAGTTTTCAGAAGGGTTTTGATCAGGTGGAACATTTCCCCTTGAGGCACAGGGATGGGGGAGGAGAGAATTTACATTGGTTCTCCCTGGAGCCCCTTGCACATTTTTCCCTCTGAATGGGGGACCCTCTGGAACAGTATTGTGTAGTACTGAAGCCTGTATGGATAGAAAGCAGTTGGCAAAAAACAAAAACAAAAACCTTCCCCTTCTGAGTGGAACAATGTTTGAAGAATTAGCTAACTCTCATAGTTAACCTTATGTTGATTATTTTTTAAGTTTCTGTTGTTGATTAAACTCTATAGTGCAATGAGATACTGTTATTACAGTGAAGTGCTGTGTTTGAATTTTCAGTTCTCCCTGCCACCCTTCAAGATATGGTCAGCACTATTTGAGTTTTGTGTTAATTTGTCCTTCAAGGAACTGGATTTTGATTGATGCCTGCTTCTCTTTTTGTATGGGTAATCAGAATTTAGTGTGGTATTCATGGGCCAGCACGGTATGGTGGTTTGAGGATTCAAATATGACTCTGGAGACCAGGGTTCAAATCCAAGCTTGGTCATGTAAGTCCATTGGATGACCCTGGGTAAGTTACATTCTCTCAACCTTAGGGGATGACAATGACAAACCCCTCTGAACAAAATTTGCCAAGAAAACCCTATGATAGGGTCACCTTAGGGTCATTAGAAGTCACAAACAACATGAAGGCACACAACAAGAATTCATGGGGTAGTACAGGAGCATTGCCTACACTGCTGAAGATGTTGGGTATTGAAAGCAGCCTTTTGCATGAAGGATAGAGCCAAACAGTCCAAGCATAGAATGCTTGTACACAGATGGGTTCCTCTCTATCAAGACACTTATTTTAATTGGGGTTAAAAAATATTTTCACATGTATATATGTACACAATATGGATGTAAATCCCTTTATCAGTGCTGCTCAGGCTATTTGATGTTGGGGAACAGCAATCTTTCCCCCCTAAGGTACCAGGGACCAGAGTCATATTTGTTTCCAGCAGCAGTGGTTTCTCTTTCCTTGAAAGTTGCTGTGAACCAGCAGCCAACAGCTCACACACATCAACTCATCGCCAGACCACCACTTTGAATATACTACTTTATATTATCAATATATTATAAGGTGGGACTGATATCTGGAACAGACTTATTCTATAGATAAGATTTATTGAATTCATTAAATTCAATAGAGAGAGAGACATGTTGTTGGGCTTAAGATCTCCTCAGCTCCAGCTAATGTGAATGATGGTCAGGGTGATAGAAATCAAAGGGCTTGTATACACTGGCTGTTTAATCTGGGACCAGCCTGGAGCATTACATTCTGGACTGGCTGTGGATCAACTATGATGGCAGCCACATGCACCAGGCCAGATCTGGTGCAATAGTGCATCATCAGGCTAGACAACTCATGCTGCATTGGTTCTGGTGGCCCACCCTCTATTTCCAGAGCCACCTTCATTGTTTCTTCATGGGCAAGAGCTCCATGTAATATGACCTGGGGGGTGATGAAGTCACTGGCTGTAACACCTATAGGAGGCATCTGGCCACAAAATCTAAGAGAGATTGCTCTAGCCCGTCCTCATTGATTACATGGATACCCCATTCTGACCTCAGCAGAAGTAGCAACATATTCAATAGACACTTGCAGGGAGCTGCTCGGTTGGCAGGGAAGTGGCAGCAGAAGCTCTGAAGGGGATCCATCACTTTCATTGCAATGCACAGAATGAATTTTGGTGTATGGATAACTGTATCAGCCATATCGGACCTGATTCAGCTATCCACATAGCCCAAAATACAGAACGCACTCTGGGTTTTCCTAGAAATACTGGGTTTTCACCTGTCTTAGCTTACTTAGCTTGTTCCTTAGGTTAAAGAACAAAAACCACAGATTGAGGCTTTCCTGGAAGTAACCATGTATCATAAAGACTGCCAACACTAGTTTCAGGGTGAGTGAGGCATTTTTCACCAGTATAGGCAAGTCCATAATGCAAGAATATTTGAATGTCAACAGATTTCTCAGCCCTTGATTATACATAGCAGTTGACACTTAAAAAAAAATGCAGACATTGCTTGTTGTCTCCCTATCAGTCACCAAAGCTAAGATCCCCCTTTGACTTTTTCCCCGCTGCAGCTTCCAGCTGTTCTAGCCAGGGTAGCTGAGTAAGGCTGTGGGTTACACTTCAGCAACATCTAGCAGACCATACAATTCCCACCCCATTCTATAGGTGAAATCTAACTTTAATCCTATCTATAGCAGACCTTTGAATCGAAGGAACAAAGCTCGTTCAATCCAGTAGGTCTATACTAGGCAAGGCAAACACTGGAATTAACTACACACACACACACACACACACACGGCTAATAAAATGTAGATTTTGTGTGGGGGGGGGTTACCCCACCTTTTTAAGGGCACAAAAATGGAGGTTTCTAGCTAACACTTCATGCATTTTAATTCCCAGTTTTAAAATTTTGAAGACAATGTATCCTGTTGTTTTATTATTACAATACTGCTGCTTTTGTTCTAAGTTCTTTTTTTTTCTTGGAATGCTTTAAATTAAAATGTTTTAAATTACAGGTTTTCCTTGAGACTGTCCAATATCTCCTAAATGTCCATCATCTCTTTCTGAAACTGGGAAGCAGCAAATGTGCTCTTGTAGCCAACAAAGCACACATTTTAATTCTAAAAAAGTGCACTTCTGTTCTGAATTTACTGCAAAGTGCTCCGGAGACAAAGGGGGTGGGGGAAGTCTCTAGCAAACCTGGGTTAAGTTCTTTATAATGGGACTGTCTCTCCAAACAATCAGGCTTTACATAGTGTAAACTGTGGGAAAAGTTTCCTTCTTCTGTAATACATAGTAGCAGTTGCTAAGCTTCAACTGATCTAACACCAGACTTCTTTGTTCAGTACCAGTAAAAATGAAACTGTGGAACAAATGAAGGCATAAGATACCATGGTGAATATAAATCAGTCATATTGTAGGCTGTAATTATAAACAGATTTGGAAATGTGAGGCAAAAATTAGATTAAAGAGCTATAGATATCATTCTTACCACTGGAATTTGCTGCATTATTTCACAGACTTCACCCTCAACCACAACTATCACTGTTGGACACATATGCAGGGTATATTGTTCAGAACATGTACTGAGAAATACATAAATAATGATGCAAATGTCTCATTATGAAACTAATAAGCATCTTCCTGTTAGAATGGTTCTAATTTGAGACTTATTTGAAGCTCCGGAAGCCCTGCCACTTAATTCTACTGCTTAATGACAGAAAGTCTAGTAAACTAAGGTATCATGTGTGGGGTCAAAAAATAAACCACGGAACAGCAAGCCTGAAACCAGGACCAAGTGTAATCCTTGAGAGGTCAAATAATGTTTTGTTTCCTCACACACAAAAGAGTCAGGTGGCGACAGGCATTTCACACCTTTCAAAAACAGAACTCTCCTGCCATGCACAGTTCTAGGAAGACCAACCTTTTCAGAATTTTGTATAAATGTTGTGGCAGATTAAATATATGTAAGATGCTTTCACTGTATATTTGTCATAAAACAAGAATGCACAACCTGTGGCCTGGGGATGCTCCCTGTGTGGTTCCTGAGGGTAGTGGGGCCCCACTCACTTTGTCACACAGGCCAAGTGATCCAGGAGAAAAGGCTGTTCCCTGGTTTCTTAGAGTGATGTTTATCTGTAAGTAGTATGTGGACTTGAACTCCTGAGCTGATGTCAAATGTAATCTTCAAGCCAAACAGCTTGTGCAGTTTTAAGAGAAGGTCCCAGAACTTCATAAACACATTGCAGATCTGCCACACAATATACTTAAAATAAGGGACAGAGTACACTTCCATAATGTTGTATTCACTAAATTTGTATACCTCTTTCTAAACTTATTTGTAATTTGATGAGGCATTAGAGCATGTTGGCTGTAAATACCTCTCTCTAGACTGCAAACTCCAAGAGTCCAGGGGATGTTGCCATGGCAGCTGAACTGGAATCATAGCACTCAAATTGTGTAGTGTGAAAGGGCCCTGGTGTTACAAATAATGGGGCTGAGCAGACATGCCAGGATAGCATGGGCCCACCACTGCCATACCATAGACCCACTACTGCTGTGCATCCCTTACCTTCCTTTGCAGTCACCTCTACTGAGAAGACCTCCATTACAGCCTATGATGTTGAAACAGAATGCCTGGCTACGTCCACAAGGCCCGGTACCCCTTTCCACATCAGATGCCACAATAAGGGTCTTCTCAGTACAGATGACCAGTGGAAGAAGGTAAGGGGTATGCAGAGCCATCTGGTCTGCCAAGTATTGTTATGGAGTTTTTGAGAAACTCAGTGGCAAACAGTAGATCATTCTGATCCATGCTATGGCCCTTTGAGCTAGGATTGGACCTAGACTAGTGGATCTACATCTGGTGTGTCTGATCCCAGTCCAGGGGGAGTGGCCTACATTGTCTGAACAGGACAGTACAAGGCCAGAGGGAACACAAGCCTTTTGGTCCATGTGGAGAGCTCCAGAGAGTCAAATTTTGGGAAGCCATGTACTTTTGCAAATGCCCAAAATAGAAATAAGTTCATGTGTTTTCTTAAAACTGGCCATCTAAGGCAGTAACTTGTCAGAATAAATACAAAAGGCATTAGCCTTTTGGAACTGGGTAGACATTCTTTTTCTTTTCTTTTAAATAATCACTGTTAATATGTTAGTATCATCTACTCTATAGGCTTATTTTTCACATTTCTGTGTAAAGCATGCATATATTATATACATATATTAAATTTTTTATACTGTGATTTCAAGAATATGCCTAAGCCTGAAGGTGTCTTCATTAATTGAAAGTATTGGTTTAACACCAGAAAAAAATATTACTAGCAAAGTTAATTTCACAGAAGGGAAACGTAAGGTTTAACTTTGTTTATAATTACCTTCACATATGACAAATTCATAACCTTAATTTTTCCAATACATGCAGTGAGGTTTTCTTTTCTTTTTTTCTTCAAAAAACAATATTCGTTTTAGAGTTACATTAGAAGTTATTTATCCAGTTCTGGAAGCTAAAAAAAAATGGTTTCAGCAAACTCTCTTTTATTTGTTGCTCTTTGTCCACTCTTTCTGTATTAATAAAATTATTATAAAATTTACCCCAACCTATTTAATCCAATCCCACTCAAGGATTAGACAAGTAGATTTTACATCACTTCCAGGAATCTAATCTTAATAAGGCCACAGAGGAATTGGTGGTTGACTAGTTATCTTGACAGTGTGTCAAGGTACCACTTCTGGCTGAAGATGAGAACATTTGAAAGTATTCTTTACATCCCTTAAAGGTATGCTTTAATGGATAACATCTAGACTAAGAATGCCCATACTGCAGAATTAAATAAGTTTGTTACCACTTTAACTGCCATAAATCTGTCCTAAACAATGCTGGAAACTGTAGTTTAGTGAGATATTAAGCTTGGTCTGTCAAAGCCCTCTCGCGCCTAATCAAATTACAGATCTGAGGATCTGGTAGTAAAGTGTCATGGCAGTTAAAGTGTTGTCAAACTGCTTTAATTATGCACTGTGGATACACCCTTAGTCATATTTAGAACTGGTTGCTGCTGCTGCTGCTGCTGCTGCTGCTGCTGCTGCTGTGTGCCTTCAAGCTGTTTCCAGTTTATGGTGAACCTAAGATGAATGTTTCACAGGATCTTCTAGGGCTGAGAGTTTGTGACTGACTCAAGTGGGTTTCCATGGCCAAATGGGGAATAGAACCGTCATCTCCAGTAATAATCCAGTGCTCAAACCACTACATTATGCTGATGTGGACCCACTGAAATTACTGGGACCTCATTTAGTCCAATGGGATTTACTCCCAGCTAAGCATGCTTAGGCTTTCAGCTTTCATTAACTGTGGTGAGATATATTTCAGGCTCTTTCCCATATACTTCCCCAAAACTCAATACAGTTTTTGAAACCTGACATATGTTTTCAGCTCTCCATAGCAGAAACTCCTGAATTTAGTCAACACAAACTTTGTGAATTGTCTTTTTTTCCCAATCCTTCTGGAACAAGAGTGAAAAACAAGACAAAACTTCGTGAAGTGAGGCTCTGAACATTCTCAAAAGACTTTATTTAAGAGTGAAGACAGCATTTTCAACTTCTATCTACTAATGATGATGATTGTGTTGGTGGTGCAGGTGCTGAAGTCCTAGGGACTGTGCAGACAGCCCCTAAGGGGAAGCTGCAGCTGCCCCTTTTACAGCCAGATTGGTGCCACAGCAATAGCACACTGTGACCCTGACCTGGCCTTTGCAGCTCCTTTTTACACCCTGCAAAGGGTGTGATAGCTGTGGCGCTGCAGCTTTACAGTGCTCCTTTAGTGCTGCGTAATGTGGATGCAGTGCCAGAGGAGCATTGTGATATGGCAAACCTTGTGGTGCAGCATGCAGCATCATGCTGGCCTGGGGGCAAAGCTGGGGTATGCTTCAGATGGATGTCACACCCAACTCTGCCCCCAACTTGGTTTTTCCTGTCAGTTTGCACAGCCCCTCAGTTCCACAGTATCAGGTGGTACTTGCTGGAGTTTTGGATCATCATTGATTTAGATTCTGTTCAAAAATCTAGGAATTAATAAAGTATAATCAAATGAAATGGCTCCCCCCACCCAAGTATAGAACATGAGGAAAGGGAAGAAAGATCAGTGACAGAAAAACAAATCGTTAGGTATGAAGATGAATCCATGGAAACAGCTAGCATAGAAAAGAAAATATATGGACCAGTAATTGAAAACTGAGTTAGTGCTGAAAGTTTTTTAAATGAAGGGATATGTATAGGAGATTTGAAAGAGAAGAAATTTTGATTCTTGGTGACCATCAAACTGATTTAGAGAGAGAAAAAATGATGAAATTAAGAAACATTTTAAAAATGAAAAAAGTTACAAAACTTAAAACCTAAGAAGAACAAGCAAGCACTGCACAGCCTTGCAGAAGATACCCAGGGCTTGAACAGACAGGTACTTTGTGTCAGCCTGGGCCTGAACTAGGGTTACATGAGGGCTGAGCGTTTACATGCTCCAAAACCCTACCATGTGCCTTGGGTTCCATCTTGGCATGCACCTGTACAGATGGCATGTGCCATGATGACATCCATCATTCGCAGCGCCTAAATGACACTGAACATGAGGAGTGTCATAAGGCTGTGCTGCTGCCCTTATGGCACCCCATAGCACCGGAAATAGGAGTCGCGTTTCATGGCTCCTTTTTCTAGCAGGCTGGGGGCATGGTGTCCGGTTGCCACATCCCCAACCCAGAGCTTCCAGCAGCAGCACAGAGCCTCCCCTGTCAGGCTGTCTGTCAAGCCCCAAAGTTCATAGATCTGAATTGAAATATCTAACCAAACCTCACCCAAAGCTAGTGCCAGGGATTAAATTCTTCACCAATTTTTTTCTCAAAGGAAGCAATAAATAATTTCAGCAATTTCCTTGCCCTGTGAGTAAATCTTTGAATAATACAGTATGCAGTTTTTGAAGGCTATTTGCAATTCAGGACTTGGTTGTTTTGCACAGAAAACTGCATTTGCAATGCAGAAATATTAATTCCTGTGCAGAAAATGCTGTTTGTTATGCAAATCTATTTCTATTGAGTGTAAGTGTGCTCATCTGGTTACTCATTGGTCTTAAAAGGTACACCAAGAGGGAAAAATTATATAGAATGAACATGGTTAAAAATTGCCTTTCAGTCTGGTAAAACAAATCACTACATGGTCAATATATTAAAAGTACAGAAGTATATGTTGAGAAGGATTACATCTAGAAAAGGCTGCAGAATAGGATACTGAGGTGCCTCTGATAGATAACATCAGGACATATTGTGAACAATAACTAAGGACAGAAAATTTCTAAGTACAGAAAAAGATGAAACTGTTGACCTCTTCATTAGTCCATTCAGCAAGATGCCACAGAATGAATATGAGAAACATCATGACAAATAGCCTAAAAAGGGATACACTGGAAAGTAGGACTTACCACCTTCAAAGAACTGATGGGAACACAATGGTGAAATATAAATTTTATAGGATTATTCAGACTGATGAACAACTAGAACATAATCTGGAAGGCATAACTGTGGTTGAGAACAATAAAAAGAATAAAAATAATTTTCGTGACAATAATGATGATTATTTGTTGTCACAGAATTAGGAGGAAATAAAATGCCCAGTAATTCCCAGAGTTCATGTTGATGCGATCAACTTTTTTAAAATGATAAAAGTAATAAAATTACACAATATGTTGTGCATAGTCATAACGAAGCCTGTGCAACATGCTTGTGGGCAGGCCCAAACGGTCCGCTGGCTGCAGGAATCTTATGACTAGGGTCCATGGTGGGTTTTCAGCAGGACAACACTTGTCAATGCACACAACAGTTTATTGAACAAAACCAAACAGATAAACATTCGGCAGAGAAATGTTACTTCACAGGCTTCTCTTCAGGCTATTCATTTTATAATTTAAATGCCTATTCCCACTTCTGCTGCTTCTCTCTAAAGAGGTTGCTGCTGCCTGTTCCCCGACTTGAGGAGGGTACTTCACAGGCCAGCACTTGCCTCTGATATTCCAATATATGTGGGAGGGGCCCCACCGGGGTAGTCAGAGAGCTGTATCATGCTGTTGGGGTTCTCCCTCAGTGGCCATAGGAAACTCCACTAAGAATCCTTTCTCTTAGGGTCCCACAGCTCTTCTGATCCCGAACTGTTGCACCAGAACATCCCTCCCCGCCTTGCCAAGGCAGCAGTCCATACTTCTCGACTCACTCATGAAGGCCCTTCTCTTTCCCTCAGCTCAGCCACATTGTCACCACCTCCTCTTCCACATAGCTGTCCTCTGACCTCCTTCCCTTTTATGTCCTCCCTGAACTCCTCCTCCCTGGGTCTCTTTTCCCCAGCTATTCCTTCTTCTTTTCTTCTCCATGCCTTATGCTCTTGGGCTCCTTCTGGTTCCTGTAGTCTTCCAAGTTCCATACTGGATTCCTCAGACAAAGGGACAACCTGAACCTCCACCTTCACAATGCTATCATAATGTAGTATTCAGATTGTGCAGCTAGATTCATGAAGCCCCAGTATGTGCATTCTACACACTTAAATCCGTTTTATACCATGTTAATTGTCATGGCTGCATCCTGAGAATTATTGAGAGTGGCAGTAGATATAGAGGGTGAAATTGTGAAATGCAGAGAGGTCATATCAATAGGAGGCATTTTGTCAGGGTGACACATGCAGGCCCAGCTGCAATCCATTTTGCTTGAATTCATGTAGATGTAGGTTGCTGTTCTGGAGTGAGGATGTGTACCTTGTTGGCCATGAAGAGGTCTGTTTGGTTGTTTTACATAAGACTGGATAATAAGGAAATGAAACATCACTTCATACAAAAACTGTTGGGTTTTTATCAAATTTCATCCATTGTTTTTCAATTTTACAAATTTTGCAGTCCTTGGGATGAGTGAGTCATGTTTGTGCATGTTTTTCATCAGCTGAGCTGAGGTCCATTTTCAGGTGAAAGATCATGTGGCAAGTAAGCAAACAGAGTGGTTTTCCCCAACAGCGAATCAGGTTGAGGTTGGCTGCAAAAGTGGGGTGGCTGGACGAGAAAAATTAGCGAGTTTGTTAGAAGTGACAAGGTTTCAGTGACCAGTTTGTTACTTTAGAGCTGAGTGTTCAGATTCAGGCCAGACCTTGACAGAATTCATACTTCTGTAAAAGGAGATTTTTAATAAAGAGAATAGTTTAAAAGAAGCAGAAACTAGTTTAGAATTGAAAGATATTCAGTGAGGGAACTGACTATGGAATAATTTGTAGCCAGTGAAGTGCTGCAAATATTGTAACCATACCATCTGTATACCAACCTTGAAAAGAAAGAAAAGTAACATCTGCTTGTTAATAACATTTTACTTTATTCTTGTTTCCACAAGAGATATCGCTTGAATGAACATAGAATACTTATCACAAAGGACATGCTACCAATAACAACACACATTATAGGAGACAGACACTTGGGAACCTCAACCTTAATTCATTTAATAGAAAAGTGTATTGGGGTAAACGTGTCAGAATCAAGGGGTTAAGGAATGTATCTTAGGTAGAAGAAAATCCTTAGAGCATTGGCAGGAAGATCCCTGTGGTCACAGATCACTTAAAAATTGGCCCAGTTTTTTTTTTTATTTTTTAAATTGAAAGCTCGGGGGTGGGGTGAGGGGACTCTTCAGAGGAGCCTGGGTGCTTGAGGGCCACTAGTGGTCTTCCATTTCTGGCTGATCTCTTGCTCCTGAACAGTAAAAATGCTGCTTGCCACCATTGATGTTTTACTTCTTTTTCTGAAAGTTAATAACAAAAACTATGGGAAAAAAACACTGTTAAATATTCATTCCTCTCTCCACAGATGATGGCAAAATCTAACAGTGCTACCCTTGGAATTGAAGGAACAAAACAACAGACAAATGGGAAGCAAGTAACAATGTAATTTGGGATGAAAGGGTAGATACGAATGCATACTCTGTACTCTGCACAAAGATGAAATTTTCCTGGCAGGTTTCAGGGTGAAGTCTGGGTTTTGAGCCAGGCTACCAAACCTAAAACATTGAGGTTTATAATGGAAAACCTGACAGTCCCTTAAGTAATAATAGAGTGAGGATATTATGACAACAGGGCTTTACAGTGCTCTGAAAAAGCAGATCTAACGCTAATTGTTAACCAAAACTGAATATGTTCCTACCCCTTCTGTCCAAAGATTTTTAAACTTGCTTTTGCTTGAGGGAAATATGTCTTTCTAATTGCTTGCTGGTAACATTTATTTTATTTCACTGAGGTAATGTTCAAATTGCTGAGGCTGTTATTTGGAAAACTACACATACAATATGCTCTAAATACAGGATGAGCTAACCAGTTTCCCACTCTTATTGTCTTCTTTTGTTCAGGCTTTTACTTTATTCTGCTTTTGATACCCTTTTCTCCCAACCACCCCTGCTTGAAACAATCCTTACTTTCCTGAGCTGCTATGCTTTCAGTACTGTGGTTTAGACTTAAGGAGCAGGAAAGTTAAAAACATCCTGAAAATATTTTAGTTTGCAAAGCACAGAAAGAATTTAAGCTGGGGGTTTTTAGGTCTTTTATTTGTACCCATCTTGAGTCACTTTCTGGGAGAAAAACAGCATAGAAATCATATAAATAAATAAATAAATAAATCCCAGAATACTGCAGGCCAAATACATGTATGATATAACTTCACTGGTAACAGTGAAGGGCTGGTAGATGTAGGGCATAGGTGAGAAATGTTTCAATATATTTTTTAAATACACACACACACATATGCACATATTGTGTATACTTATGTCTAAGTCTAGAAATTTAGGTCAAAAAATTGACCCAAAAAACCTGAGTCGACTTATAGAATCATAGAATCATAGAATCATAGAGTTGGAAGAGACCACAAGGGCCATCCAGTCCAACCCCCTGCCATGCAGGAACTCCAAGTCAAAGCATCCCTGACAGATGGCCATCCAGCCTCTGCTTAAAGACCCCTAAGGAAGGAGACTCCACTACACTCCGAGGGAGTGTGTTCCACTGTCGAACAGCCCTTACTGTCAGGAAGTTCCTCCTAATGTTGAGGTGGAATCTCTTTTCCTGCAGTTTGCATCCATTGTTCCGCGTTCTAGTCTCTGCAGCAGCAGAAAACAAGCTTGCTCCCTCCTCAATATGACATCCCTTCAAATATTTAAACAGGGCTATCATATCACCTCTTAACCTTCTCTTCTCCAGGCTAAACATCCCCAGCTCCCTAAGGCATTCTTCATAGGGCAAGGTTTCCAGACCCTTCACCATCTTAGTTGCCCTCCTTTGGACATGCTCCAGTTTCTCCACATCTTTTTTGAAATGTGGTGCCCAGAACTGGACACAGTATTCCAGGTGGGGCCTGACCAAAGCAGAATAGAGTGGCACTATAACTTCCCTTGATCTAGAAACTATACTTCTATTGATGCAGCCTAAAATTGCATTGGCTTTTTTAGCTGCCGCATCGCACTGTTGACTCATGTTCAGCTTATGGTCTACTTGGACTCCTAGATCCCTTTCACATGTGGTCTCATTCAGCCAGGTGTCCCCCATCCTATATCTGTGCATTTCATTTTTCTGCCCTAAGTGCAGAACCTTACATTTCTCCGCATTGAATTTCATTTTGTTAGCACTGGCCCAGCTTTCTAGTCTATTCAGGTCATTTTGAATTTTGATCCTGTCCTCTGGGGTATTAGCTACTCCTCCCAGTTTAGTGTCATCTGCAAATTTGATAAGTATGCCCCCAATTCTGTCATCCAAATCGTTAATAAAGATGTTGAATAGCACTGGGCCCAGGACCGAACCCTGTGGGACCCCACTGGTCACTTCTCTCCAGGATGAAAAGGAGCCATTGTTGAGCACCCTTTGAGTTCGGCCACTCAACCAATTACAAATCCATGTAACAGTTAACTTGTCTATCCCACATTTTACAAGCTTGTTTGCAAGAATGTCATGGGGAACCTTGTCAAAGGCCTTACTGAAATTGAGGTATACTATATCCACAGCATTCCCTTCATCTACCAAGCTGGTAATTTTATCAAAAAAGGAGATCAGGTTCGTTTGGCATGACTTGTTTCTCTGAAACCCATGTTGGCTTTTTGTGATTATGGCATTGGCCTCTAAGTGTTCACAGACTCTCTGCTTAATGATCTGCTCTAGAACCTTTCCTGGAATTGATGTCAGACTAACTGGACGATAATTGTTGGGATCCTCTTTTTTTCCCTTTTTGAAGATGGGGACAACGTTTGCCCTCCTCCAGTCTGCTGGGACTTCTCCTGTTCTCCAGGAGTTCTCAAAGATTATTGCCAATGGCTCTGATATTACATTTGCCAGTTCTTTTAATACTCTAGGATGTAGTTCATCTGGTCCTGGAGATTTATATTCATTTAGGTTAACCAGGTATTCCTGTACTACCTCTTTACTTATTCTGTGCTGAATTTCCTCTATTCTGTCTCCTGTTCCATTATCCTTAGGTTGAGCACCCTTTGCCTTTTCTGAGAAGACTGAAGCAAAGAAGGTGTTGAGTAATTCTGCCTTTTCTCTGTCCCCTGTTAGCATTTTGCCATCTTCTGCACGCAGTGGCCCCACTGTTTCCTTCTTCTTCCTTTTGCTGCGGACATATCCAAAAAAGCCCTTTTTATTGTTCTTAACCTCTCTAGCCAGCCTGAGTTCATTCTGCGCTTTAGCTTTTCTGACTTTAACCCTACATGTGCTGGCTATTTGTTTGAATTCCTCTTTCGTGATTTCTCCATTTTTCCATTTCTTATACATGTTCCGTTTAAAACTTAGCTCATTTGAAAGTTCCTTAGTCATCCATCCTGGCTTCTTGAGACATCTTCCATTTTTCTTCCTCATTGGAACTGTTTGAAATTGTGCCTTCAATATCTCCCTTTTGAGAAACTCCCATCCGTCTTGAACTCCCTTTTCTTTTAGTATTCCTGACCATGGGATCACTCCCAGTATTTCTCTAAGTTTATTGAAATTAGCTCTCCTAAAGTCTAGAGTGCATGTCTCACTATGCCTAGCTTCTCCCTTCCACTGTATTACAAACTCCAGGAGAACATGGTCACTTCCACCTAAGGATCCAACCACTTGCACCCCATCAACTAGGTCTTCCCTGTTGGTTAAGATAAGATCTAAAATGGCTGATCCCCTTGTTGCCTCTTCCACCTTTTGGACAATGAAATTGTCTTCCAGGCAAGTGAGGAATTTGCTAGACTTCTTCTTCCTTTTGCTTCGGACATACTCAAAAAAGCCCTTTCTATTGTTCTTAACCTCTCTAGCCAGCCTGAGTTCATTCTGTGCTTTAGATTTTCTGATTTTACCCCTACATGTGCTGGCTATCTGTTTGAATTCCTCTTTGGTGATTTCCCCATTTTTCCATTTCTTATACAGTACATGTTCTGTTTAAGGCTTATTTCAGTTGAAAGTTCCTTAGTCATCCATCCTGGCTTCTTGAGACACCTCCCATTTTTCTTCCTCATTGGAACTGTTTGAAATTCTGCCTTCAGTATCTCCCTTTTGAGAAACTCCCATCCATCTTGAACTTGCACTCCATTGACTAGGTCATCCCTGTTGATTAAGATCAGATCTAAAATAGCTGATCCCCTTGTTGCCTCTTCCACTTTTTGGACAATGAAATTGTCTTCCAGGCAAGTGAGGAATTTGCTAGACCTTGAGGATTTGGCTGAGTTTGACTTCCAGCAAATATCAGGATAGTTGAAGTCACCCATCACTACTACATCTCTCTTTTCTGAGTATGTGATTATCTGTTCTAGAAAGGCATCATCCAATTCCTCTGCCTGAGTCGGGGGTCTGTAGTAGACTCCCACAGTAACATCCCTGTTATTTCCCTCTCCTTTAATTTTTATCCAGATGCTCTCCACCTGGCTTCCAGTATTGACTTCCTGCATCTCTTCACTGGTGTAAATATCCCTGACATATAATGCTATTCCTCCTCCTTTCCTGCTTGGCCTATTTCTCTTAAAAAGGTTATACCCCTCTATTTCTACATTCCAATCATGAGACTCATCCCACCAGGTTTCAGTGATGCCTATTATATCATATTTCCCTTGTTGTGCTAGGAGTTCAAGTTCATCCTGCTTATTTCCCATACTCTGTGCATTAGTGGAGAGGCATTTAAGACCATGTGTCCTCTTTACTTGCTGCTTTTGCACATTTTTTTGCCTCCTACTGTTGGGTCCTTGCACTGTTTGCCTTGTTCCCTCTATGCCACTTGGACTATTCTCTCCATCCCTTTTGCCTTCCAGTATAATGTCTCCCTCCCCCACATAACTCAGTTTAAAGCCCTCCTGATCAGATTCTTCAGACTGTTGGCAAAAACGTTTTTGCCAACTGGCGTGAGATGCAGTCCATCCCTTGCCAGAAGTCCCTCCTCATGGAACCGCAGCCCATGATCCAAGAATCCCAACTGTTCTTGGAGGCACCATCTACGGAGCCAGTTATTCACCTCTGCTATTTTCCTCTCCCTTCCTGGACCATGCCCTTCTACCGGGAGTAGAGATGAGATGACAACCTGTGCATCCATCTCTTTCAGCTTCCTTCCCAGAGTCTCATAATCCCTTTTGATATTCTGAAGGCTGTGCCTTGCAGTATCATTGGTTCCCACATGAACCAAAAGAAGGGGGTATTGATCAGTAGGCTTGACAAGTCTTGTCAGCCTCTCCGTCACATGATGAATCTTTGCCCCAGGGAGACAACACACCTCCCGAGACATCTTGTCAGGCCCACAAACCACTGCTTCGGTACCCCTCAGCAAGGAGTCCCCCACCACGACCACGCACCTCCTCCGAGGCTTAGCAGTGGCTGTTCCTTTTCGTGATACTCTCAGGCTCTCCTGCTCTGTCCCTGATGTCTGTCCCTGCTGCTTTTCCTCATCATCTCTGACAACAGAGAGAGATTGAAAGCGATTCTGTAGCTGCAAGCCGCTCACAGAACATTCCCTGGTTTCCTTACTTCTGTGTGTGACCGTCCTCCAAGCATCTACCTCTGTTGTATGTGGAGTGACCTCCTCTGCCCCAACAACTTCCTCTGTCTGTTTCCCACCCAAGATATTCTGGTCTGATCTGTTCAGGAGAATCTCCTGTTCTCTATGATGCTGGAGTGCAGATATCTGCTCCTCTAGCTGCTGTACTTTCTTTTCCAAGAGGGCTACCAACTTGCACTTGGGGCAGGTGTAGTTCCCCACCTCTGTAGGCAAGAAGACAAACATCCCACAGGTGTTGCAGGTGACTGCAGCAGGGCCTTCAGTGTCCATACTGAGAAGTCTTAAGGAGGCACTGAAACAAGACTGTGGGCTTCCCTTGCTAGACTTCCCAAGCTCTGTCACTGAGTTCAAGTCACGGGGCCTATAGTTATGTAGAGAGCTCCTGGCTAAAAGCTCCTTCCAAAGGCAAGTCTCTGATTCACTTCCTCTGATGCTTCAGGCCGGCTCCTCTTCTATTCTCTAAACACCTCCTTGACTAGATAAAAAAAAAATCAAAATTCGCGCACCGTTAGGCGCGCGCTTCTGCTAGCCTTGAGTAGCCTTAAGTAGCCTCCCAGCACTGGCTCCCAGAATGCAATGGCTCAAGTGTAAATTAGATTAGATCTCACCCAAGCACATGGACTACAGCCTCCTCCTTTTCTTTCTCCTCCTTAAAGGAAATGAAGCTTCTGCTAGCCTTGAGTAGCCTCCCAGCACTGGCTCCCAGAATGCAATGGCTCAAGTGTAAATTAGATTAGATCTCACCCAAGCACATGGACTACAGCCTCCTCCTTTTCTTTCTCCTCCTTAAAGGAAAAATGATTATCCATGGGTCAATGTAGGTGCTGTACTTTAACTCTCATTTTTTAAAAAGTGAACCATCCCCTGGTGAACAGAAAGAGTATAATTTATCCTGGAAGCACTCACTCACTCTTTCCTCTCATCCATACAGCCTTTAAAGTGAGCACAAAGTTATATCTACTGGAAATTTGTAAGTTCTTTGGCATTGCACGTCTTTGTTTCATCCTTTAGATCCTTTGTTACATGCCCCTAGGTTTTACCCTCAACTTAATCATAGGTCATATGAAAATTCATAATTTTGGCCCCCAAACCTGCCCATGACTTATACATGAGGTCGACTTATAGTTGAGTATATACGGTACATATAATTTACCAGATTTTTAAAATTCTTGATATTTAAAACAAAATGTTGTTGTTGTGTTTAAGTGTGGGAGAAACTAAAATTGACAAATTCATCCATTACTACATTTTTCAGCGCTGAGCATGAATAAATATGGCTTTGAATACCAGGTTATCCAACCACTTTAGTCCTGAATTAGGATTAGCTTTTTTGTTTTTTGTTTTTTTGTTTTTGTTTTTTTTGTGTTTTTTTGTGTTTGTTTGTTTGTTTTTTGTTTGTTGTTGTTGTTGTTGTTGTTTTTTGGTGATGTCTATCACACATAGGACTGTGTGTGTGATTTTCCTTTCAGTTTCAATGGGTGGCAATTCCTGTTCAGTTTGGTTTAGTGAAGAAGTTAGTGCAGTCTATAAATTTGTTCATATCTGAGGTCTGAATAACATGTTTTTGTTTTGTTTTTAATTCTGAAAGAGAGATCAACATGTGAAGCACATAAAATCTTCCAAAAATTAGAATGCCCAATGAGGTTACTAGTTAGGACTTCTTGCTTGGACGTTTTTAGCAGAACCATTTTTGTCAGCACCCCACAAAATGGTGAAACTGGCATCTAAAAGTTCATTTCTCACTTCTTCAGGAGTAAATCCTCTACTTGGGAAACTTCTAACAAGCTCACTATTTCAAATGGAGAGAGATTGCTTCATAGCCAGCAGATTGGTTCCTCATGGTAGCTTCCAACTGGTATCTTAGGCAGCATCTACACTGTACAATTAATGCAGTTTGACACAACTTTAATCAGCATGGTTCAATGTTATGGAAATCTGGGATTTGTAGTTTTGTGATCTATTTATCCTTCTCTGTCAGAGAGCTCTGGTGCCACGACAACCTATAAAAACCAGAATTCCATACAATGGGGCCATGGTGGTTAAAGTAGTATCAAACTGCATTAATTCTGCAGTATGGCAGCACCCCCAGTTGTCAGAAGATCTATTTGGGAATAAATGCCCCAGTCTGCTTTATGGAATGTCTAGTTTATTTAACTTATAAGTAGATCTGTCTTATTTGTATAAGATCTTACATATGATCAGTTTATGATCTATTCACGATGCTTATGAAAGTCTGGGAAGGATTTAGCCTACCATTTTAAATCAGTGGGTCTTTTGATGAAGTACCTTCCCCTGTCTGTTTACATAGAAGTATGAGCTGTGGGTGTTTCTCTTTACTGGTTGAAACCTGCACACCTACAAAATGAAATACAAGAAAGTCCTACAGCCTGGTCCTCTTATCCTCCTCCCCACTGCAAATGATGATTCGGTCACATGAAAGGTTCCACAGAAATGCTATTATAAGCTTTTTTCTACCCTTACATACCACATTGGTACAAATGTGGAGAAGAGACAAAGCCCATATCTGGTGTGTTTACTTCCAACCTTCATACATTGATCAAAAGCAGGGACAGGGAGACTCCTGAAGCTTTGATCTACAGCTTCCATCAGTTGAGATTCTTTGCCATGGTCTTTCACAACCACACAACTGTAGTCCACCATGGCCAATGACATGGGATTATGGAACTTGTAGGCAAAACTATACTCACCCTTCATCTGAAGGCAGGCATAGAATCCATAACCTTGCAACCACAACTTACTATTGATAACCCTGTAAAATGTGCCATTCCAGTCATGGAAAGAAGTCCACCAAAGCCCTCCCTTCAACCACCATCTTGAGGGGAGAGAAAGGCAAGCCAGCTGCAACAGGTCTTGCCTGAAGGGAATAAGAGCCCTCCCTCCAGTCCATCTGCCTTGGTCCAGGCCTCTGAGGGAGAGAAGAGCTGCTGGACTTTCCCCCTTCCCCACCACCATTCCCTTCTCCTTTTGTGTCGTGTCTTTTAGATTGTAAGCCTGAGGGCAGGGAAATGTCTAATTAACAAATTGTAAGCCACTCTGATAGCTTTGGCTGAAGAGCGGAGTATAAATAAAAATTATTATTATTATTATTATTATTATTATTATTATTATTATTCCACCCTTCACTTTATTTATATCCCATCTTTTCCCCAGGATGGGATTCAAGGCACCTTACAAAAAGACAGAATACCTTATTTTTATGTCACATGCCCACCATGTGTTTTTTGCTTTGGGTCAGCACAGAGAGATCACAGGTGTGGACACATTGTCAACCCAACTCAGAGTATCCATGGCTTTTGAGGTATGTAAAGTGATTTCTGATAGAATGGACTGTGAAAGTACATGCAATAATAAATCCATTAGTCTTCAAGGTGTTACAAGATATTTGGTATGTGACTGTATATGTGAAATCAATGAGTAATGGAGTGGCCTAATGTGATGGGGAGATGTAAATGTTGCATTTTAGATGAGACAGAGAAGCAGAGAAATAGGAAGTCCATACTTCCTGTTCCCATTGTCTTCTTATCATGCTAGCAGCTTTGGGAACTGTTATTGCATCCAGTATTTTGTGTCGATAAATACTTAATTTCAAGAATGTCAGAATAATGTGAGATACTGTGAATAGTGCTGTCAGCACAACTTTCTCCTAAAATGCAAACTTGTTCTTGAACAAAATAGGCAGATAGTGTGGGGTTGCAGTTCAGAAGTTCTAATTCTTTCATTGTCATTGCCATAATCACTTGTGATCATTGTCCTAAATCCTACTGGCTAATTATAACTAGAGTAAGCACACTGAATCAAGTATTTAGAGCCAGCACATGTATAAATTCCATTGACTGAACAGGCCTACTTTCTTTGGGGCTATCAACTGCAATACACATTACATTCTACTTGTGCTATCTCACAACTCTGTTTCCCAACTGTACACTGTTTTCAACCTCATCTTAATCCTTGAGACAAAAATGAGTTCTCACAGAGGTAGATGCCATAAATGTTTTAATTTTCCATTGCTGAGTCTCATGACCCCATTCTTATTCTTATGGCTTTAGCAGGACCAGACACACAGCTAAAATTATTATTATTATTATTATTATTATTATTATTATTATTTTGCACTCCAGGAGGTATAAAGATATAAATAGAAGCTGTGTTTTCCTTCTATTGTGTAGGCATTTCTTACCATCATGGAAAAATATCCCAATTTAATGTACTTTTGTAATAGTAGGAATAAATGTTTAAAAACACATCAATCAGCCCTAATGGAAAATTTGGGGGGCTATAATTGAGAGCTTGGTGGTAGTCAGCAGATGAACTCTAGTTGGCTATACTTATATAAAGTGTCAGATTAAATTCCTGGCTTCTTTAGCTGAAAGAATCTTTCTCTTTATATTGTTTTGGACATGCACTCTTGATTTATTTTCCTTACTGCAAAGCAATGAAGAATGACAACTGGGAAGACTGAAATAGTCTCTCTTTTACTATTGCATGGAAATAAGAGGATTGATTCATAGGTCTGATTTTCCTTTATAGTACAATAATTTATTTTTAATGTATCTGACATGGACATGGTTCTTCAACCCCTGTATCTTATAAAAGACAGAAGACTCTTTGCCTTATAACTGTCAATCTGAGCCATAGCCTGATTGCTCAGGAGTTCACTGGTTTGGTCACCTGGTCTCCCAAGGTTACAGTCTGCACTCAATCTTTACTGTCTCAGTACTCTGCAATGTATCTTTTTAGCTAATAACTTCTAACATGCTTTAACTTGTAAGCATGCAGGACATGAAATGGCAATTTGTTACAGGTTTCCCACAAACCCAATTGGCACTGATTCTAATTGGATACTGCTTTGTCTTGGAGAAAGTGCTGACAAGAGCTGCTGCCACACTGCAGAATTGCATAGAATCATAGACTCATAGAGTTGGAAGAGACCACAAGAGCCATCCAGTCCAACTCCCTGCCATGCAGGAACTCTCAATCAAAGCACCCTCGACAGATGGCCATCCAGCCTCTGTTTATAGACTTCCAAAGGTCTTTATCTATCATGGCTTCATCCTATGGAATCCTGAGAACTGCACTGTAGCACCATAGCTCTCTAACAGAGAAGGATAAATATTCAAAAAATTGATAAATCTCAAAATTGCATAGCATCAAGCCAAGGCTGTTTAAACAATGTCAAGCTGTATTAATTCTGCAGTGTAGATGCAGGACTGAAGACACATATCATTGGTAGGGATGTAAATCTTCATAAATTTCATTCTTGTAGATGAGAATGAACAATTTTGCCATTTATTACCCTGCTGTGAAAAAGTCCTGCCAAGCTGCACAGTTTGGGTGACTCATTTACAATTTGGAATTTATTCTTCTAAAAATGGATGTGAGGTTGTTTTTTAGGGGGGAACAGGAAATATCATTTTCAGCATGTAAATGTTCTTTTCTGCACAGGAGATCATCTTTTCTGCACAGTAAACTTGTTTTTTACACATACAATATAATTTGTGCAAAAAAAGTACATTTTTCACATATGCCAGAGTAGTCTATGACACACAATTATGCCAAATAGTCTTACATTCCAGAGGCCATTGTGGAAGGTGACAGATAAATTGGGTTTCTCCTGTAGTCATCCATTCTTTGCCTTGAAATATCAGAATATTCAAAAGATTTTGTTCCCAAATGCATATAACAGTAGATAGTAATACAAACTAGAATAAAATTAGCAAACAACAGGTTAAAAACATCAAATAACAGACATCAGGTCAAATATCAGATGTGAAACAAGAACAGTCACACACTACCTGGAAAACACTTCCCTGAACAATTTAGTCTTTAACTCAGTTTTAAAACTGGTTAGAGAAGTGATGAGCCATACTCATGGGGGAATAAGGTTCCAGGAGTGAGGGGCAGCAAGTGAGAAAGGACAAATCCGGGATGGGGCAGTGGAATTCCTAGGCTGGGATGGGTATCCTTGACTACGAAAATGGAGGGAACAAATAGGAATGTAAGACGAGAGGAAATCAGATAGATAAGGATGGACCAGCCTGTGCAGGGTTTTAAATGTCAACAACAAAAGCTTATACTGAATGCAGAAGGGGAAGGGGAGCCAATGGAGGGAAGATAATAGAGGAGAACCATGGTCAAAGTGGCGAGTGGATGTAATAATACATGCAGCTCAATGCTGGACAAAAATTAAAGGACAGAGGTGAGAGAGAGGAAGCCCTGTCAGAAGAAGGTTACAATAATCTAGTCACAAGACCACTAGAGCATGGACCAGAGTCTTGGCAGTAGAGGCTGAAAGAAATGAATGGATTTTAGAAATCTGGTAAAGAAAGAATCTACAGGTCTTGTCCGTGGCTTGGATCTGGGGGATAAATGACAGAGAGGAATCAAAGATGAAAACAAGACTGCAGGCCTCTTGGACTGGTTGAATAGAGATGTTGTCAACAGAGACAGAAAAGAAGTATTGAAGGGAGGACTTAGTGGAAAGACAAGAAGCTCCGTCTTAGACATGTTGAGCTTCAATAGCTGATGTTGCATCCACTGAGATATAGAAGTCAGACAAAATGAAACTTGCCGTTCAAGCCCCGGTGAAAGGTCAGGAGTAGAAAGATACAGCTGGGTGTCATCAGCACACAGATGATAGGAAAAACCAAAAGAACTGATATGTTTACCTAGGTACAATATAGAGAGAGAAAACAAAAGGGGACCCAAAACAGCCCTGGGGAACTCCAACAGACAAGGGAACAGAGGACAAAGTCTGATCAGCCGTGACCACTGCAAAAGATCTTTCTGACAAATAAGATTTTAACCAATCAAGAACAGAGTCCAAGAACCAGGTGACAGAAGTAGGAGACAGTGATTGACAGTGTCGAAGGCCGCAGACAAGTCTAGAAGAACAAAAACAGAGTAGAGTCCTTGGCCCTCAGAAGATCATTCAAGATTTTTGTGAGAGCTGTCTCTGTAGAATCCCGTTGGAGGACACCAGACTGAAAGGGATCAAGAATGGAGTGGGCTTCGAGAAACTCAAGACAACGAGAATAAACAACTCATTCCAAAACCTTAGAAACAAAAGGAAAAAGAGAAATCGGACGATAACTGGACAAAAAAGAGGGGTCAAGGGAAGCTATTTTCAGGATTGAGGAAATGAGAGCATCTTTGAAGTCTGAGGGGAAAGAGCCCAGAGAGAGAGAGAGAGAGAAGATATAGAGAAGCAAGGGCAGAAAAGAAGGGGCTATAGAGATTAGGAGACGAGAGGGAATTGGATCAAGGGAACAAGTTGCAGGTTTGGAAGAGAGCAGCAGCGTTGAGTTCGTCCATTGAAGCAGGATGAAACACAGAGTTTAATAATTAATAATAATAATAATAATAATAATAATTTTAAAGGTTAAAACCAACACCTTGTACTGTGCCCGGAAACTAATCAGTAGCCAGTGGAGAGACTTGAGCACAGGTGTTATGTGGTCCCTCCTAGATGTTCCAGTAACTAGTCTGGCTGCCATATTTTGGACCAGGTGAAGTTTCTGGGTTAAGCACAAGGGTAGCCCCATGTAGAGCGCATTACAGTAATCCAAGCGTGAGTTTACCAGGACGTATACCACAGTTTCCAGATCCTTCATGTCCAGGAAAGGGCACAGCTGACGTATCAGCCGAAGCTGATAACAGGCACTCCTGACCATCACATTCACCTGATTAGTCATGTGAAGCAACGAATCTAGAAGTACCCCCAGACTGCGAACAGGGTCTTTCGAGGAGAGTGTGACTCCGTCTGGGACTGGGAATTGTATTCCCAAACCTGGTTTCAGGCCTGTGACTGACAATACCTCCGTTTTGTCTGGATTTAGCTTCAATCTGTTTTCCCTCATCCAATCCATTACCACTCCAAGGCAGTCATTGAGAGGAGATATGCCATAGAATAGTTTAATTCTATTTTAAGGGGTTGGAGGTTGGGGATGGGATTGTTGAACCATTTTAACTGTAATTGTTTTAATTTTGTTGTACCCCGCCTCAATTGTTCTGACAGAGGAGCAGTTAAGAAATAAAATTATTATTATTATTATTATTATTATTATTATTATTATTATGATCATGTCTGAGCCAATGATCTGGTCATGGAGAAGTATATCTGAGCGTCATCAGTGCACACTATGCCTCAGATAATCTCACCCAGAGGCTTCATATAAATATTAAATAGCATCAGGGACAGAATGGCACCCTGAGGGATGCCACAATTAAGCTCAGTTTTGGAGGAGCAGCTGTCCCCAAGCCTCACCCTTTGGGATCTGCCAGACAGGAAGGAATGGAACCACCCCACAACACAATGCCTCCAATTCCCAACTACCTCAGTTGGTCCAAAAGGATGGAATGATCTATAGTATCAAAAGCTGCTGAGAGATCCAAGAGTACCAGCAGGGTCACACTACTCCTGTCAATGCTCAAGTGGAGGTCGTCAGCCAGAGTGACCATGGTGGTCTCAACTCCATATCCTGCCCTGAAGCCGGTTTGAAATTAATCAAGATAATTAGTTTCATCCAAGACAGCTTTGAGTTGGAAGGCGACTGCTCTCTTGATCACCTTGCTTAAAAACAGTAGCAAGGAAACTGGTCTATAGTTGTTCCTATCCTTGGGGTCAAGGGAAGGTTTTTTCAGGAGATGCTTCACAGCCGTCTCCTTCAAACAAGATGGTATGGTCCCCTCCCTAAGGGACACATTGATTGTATCCCAAAGGAACACCCTCAATGTGTCCCCCGCCCCTCAGACGACCAGGCAAGATGGACAAGGATCAAGAGGGCAAGTCGTCCTCCTTACACTTCCAAGGAACTTGTCCACATCATTGGTACTCACAGATTAAAACTCATCCAGCAAAGTGACAGTAACAGAGTTGCTGGAGACCTCATCTACGGATTCTGATGAAACATTGACGTCCAAGTCAGTCCTTATCCGAGAGATTTTATCTGCAAAGTAGGTGTTAAACGCATCGCAGCAGGCTGTTGCTGGGTCAAGTAGGGGGCTTGGCGCAGGAAGAACCTGTGTCAGTTCCCCCACCACCTTAAACAGCTCTGCTGGACAGGACTCTGCAGACGCAATGTGTGCCAAACAGAAAGATCTCTGTGCCGCACACAGTGCCTCCCGATAGGCGCCAAGATGCTTCCTATGGCGAGTTCTGCCGGATAAGAGCTGAGTCTTCCACCACTTGCACTCTAGTCATTGTCCAGTCTGCTTCATCCTCTTAAGTTCCTCTGTAAACCAGGGCTTATGATTAGAACGGGGCTGGAAAGGACGCTCAGGAGTGATTGGGTCAAGAGCCTTGGCAAGCCCAGTGTTCCAAGTATTCACCAAGGCTTTAACAGGATCATCAACATAGCCAACCATTAGACCCTCTAAGGGTTTCTGGAAACCAATTGGTTCCATTAGCCTGGGGGGATGAACAGAGGCTCTTTGTTCCATCTTGATCAGGAAATGGTCCATCCATGACAATGCAGTGGTTTTTGTTACCTCCACCCACAGATAATCCTGTTCCATACAAAAAAAAAAAAAAACCCTATCATGTGTATGATGTGTGCAATGGGTAGGCCTGCTAAGCAATTGGGATAGGTTCATGCTTGTCATGGATTCCATGAACTCCCAAGCTGCACCAGGTAGATTAGACAAGCTGGTCTCGAGTGGAATGTTGAAGTTGCCCAAAACCAAAAGTCTGGGTGACTCCAACAGCAACTCAGAGACCAGCTGAGTCAGCTTGGTTAGGGACTATGTTAGGCAACGGGATGGCCAGTATACCAACAGAATCCCCAAACTATCCCTGGTCTTCAGGCTGAGGTATATACACTCAATGTGGATTGTTTTCCGGACAGGTTTCCTGATGAAGATCAAGTTGTTCCTGTGGACTCCCCCCCCCCTCCCGCCTACCTTCCCTTATCTGCTCACTAACTGTATATCCAGCTGAGAGAGCCTATGCCCACATCGCAGCGCTGGAGTCTCCCAGCCAGGTTTTGGTAAAGAATGCCAGGTCGGCCTGTTCACCCAACAAAAGATCATGAATGATATGAGTCTTACTATTGACCAACCTGGCATTGCAGAGGAGCAGATTAAGGGTCTGTGGAATGGTTGGTGCACTCTCCAAGTTATCTAGGGTAACAGAGTGAACTGAAGAAGGGATAGATAACAAATATCGATCCCTACTTCTTTTGTAACATTTCTTCACTCTGTTGCTGCCATTCCTTCCCTGCCCCCACACAACCTGAATACCTGCTTCCTGACTACTCCCGGCTCCATTATCTGATAGATATTGAAAATGATCCAGCTATTCCAGACTAATATCTATCACCAGTAACGCAGTTATGCAACAATACAGGAAAGGGGAGGGGGGAGATCGCCAATATAATTATGTTCCCATCTTAGACAAGTCCCATAGTTGCTGTACAAAGAAAAACTACAGGGAAAATGTCCTCAAATAATAAGAAAAAAAACTCATGAGGACAAAAAACATTCCAAAAGGATGACGGGGGAGGATGTTCCTGGGGGTTTATCCCCCCACCCAAGATCCACCTCGGCTTTGGTGCTCCTTTGGTGGTGGTGGGGAGGGCGGAAGAGACCTCCGTGGCCTTTGCTTGCTGCTGCTGCCGCCGCCACATAGTGCTGAGAGAGGATGTTCCTGGGGATTTTATCCCCCCACCCAGGCTCCACCTCGGCCTTGCCACTCCCTTGGTGGTGGTGGGGAGTGCAGAAGAGTCCTCCGTGGCCTTTGCCTGCTGCTGCCGCCACTGTGTAATGCTGAGGGAGGGTGTTCCTGCGGGTTTTATCCCCCTTTCCAAGCTCCACCCCAGCCTTGCCGCTCACTTGGTGGTGGTGGTGGGAAGGGCGGAAGAGTCCTCTGCAGCCTTTGCTTGCTGCTGCTGCCACTGCATGATGCCAAGGGAGGGTGTTCCTCGGGGTTTTATCCCCCCCACCCAAGCTCCACCTCGGCCTGGCTGCTCCCTTGGTGGTGGTGGGGAGGGAGGAAGAGTCCTCCACAGCCTTCGCCTGCTATCTCCTCCACGGCCTTCGCCACCTCCACGGCCTTCGCCTTTGCCACCACCATGTAGTGCCAAGGAAGGGTGTTCCGGTGGGTTTTATCCCCCCACCCAAGCTCCACCTCAGCCTGTCCGCTCCCTTGGTGGTGGTGGGGAGGGCAGAAGAGTCCTCTGTGGCCTTCCCTTGCTGCTGCTGCCAAAAGATTAATCATAGAAGACAAGTCAGGAGGAACTATCTTAGACTGAATAGTAGAGATCTTAGTGATTAAATAATTGGCGAAGTCACTAGGGGAAAATAATGAGACAGGCGGAGAGGAAGGTTTTAGCAAAGTGTTGAAGCAGGGGAACAAAAGCTGTGGGCACCTCTCATTGAAACAGATCAATGATTTATAGTAATTCTGTTTTGCCATAGACAAGGCACATGAAAAGGATAAAAGAATGAATTTATAATGAATAAAATCGGCCCACTCCCTGGATTTTTTTCCAAACAAAAAATCTTTTCAGCTTCTTTTTGTGCTGCAGACCAGCTGGGTTGGGGGCGTGGCATGTGATTGCGGTTTCCCTTACCCAGCACTTCCGGGGTAGCACAGAGCTGCCTATTAGGGGCAGTGTGTCCAGTCCCTGAGTCAACCTATCTATGGGTCAGTTCAAGTACTGTATTTTACAAGTTCTGCACATATTAAAAAACAGGGCCAGGAGTAACCATTCTTTGGTGAAAGGCACGAGTGTAATTTGTCCTGGAAGCATTGATTAGCCCCTCTGCCCAAACAAACTCTCTCATCCAGCCAGCCTTAATGTGAGCACAAACATTATGTCTGCTAGGATTTTGTAAATTCTTTGGAATTATCCACTTTGCATCATTTTGTTATCCGTGCTCAGTTTTTAAAATGTTTTCAGGCTTCTATATGCACGAGCAAGTTTTTCAAAAGGCTGTGATTCACTTAAAGAAGATAAGGGCAATACAGATAGGTGGCACGCAGTTGCCCCTTTTCACCGAGGATTGGTGTCATAGCAGCCACACACAGTGGCACTAACATGCTCCCTGGAGAAAGCAAAAAGAAGCCACTCCAAGTGGTTCCCTGAAAAGGATGTCATAAGTGCCGCGGCATGGCGTTATGACACCACTTCTGTGCTGCGCCATTTGAGCACTGTGGCAGAGGTGTCTCATCATGGCACACACCATCTAGAAGGGCATGCACCAAAATGGCACCTGGGCAGCAGCATAAGAGCTTGGACTGTGCGGACGCTCAGCCCTCACCATGTGCACAGGCTGGCATGAAGTGCCAGTCTGTACAGTCCTATAGTCGCTTTACAGTGATGTTCTGGAACCTAACCCACCATATTAGTGCATGTTTTTATTGACATGTGCAGAAAAGTCTTCCCACATACAAGCCCCTCCCAGATGAGCAATTTGGGTACTGCTTCTGGATCTATAACACTAATGTTGTGATTTTTTTCTGTTCATGTGTATTTTTAGGATTTGATTATGGGGAAGAGTACATGTCCCTACAAACTCAACTAAAGTTTTCTGACCAAAGCACTCCTGATTCTGTAATCAAATATATGCCAGAATGGTTTCTAAGTGAAATGAGGTTTTAAAAAGAAAAAAGAAAAATAGGTGTTTGTTTTTTAAACACACCTTCATTCCTCATCCCTTCACAACGCTTAATATTCTGGTTTGTGGAATGCCAGTGTTTTCCAATACCAACAAAATTATGCATTTTCCCTTCACATCATGGATAGAAAGATTTGGTGAGGGAAAGTTATTTGGAAATTAAATCTTTGAGTAAATGTACTGTGATGTTCATGGGCAATAGTTCTTATAAGTTTAGAATACAGACATTTCTTTCAGCAGCTTTAGCTTTCACTAGTTCATCAGTTTGGTTTTGCATGAATGTAATTTACCTTTCAAGTGCTGAAGGCCTACAGTACAGGGTTTGTATTAAAACAAAATAGGCACTGTTATACTGCTCACATTATGATCTTTTAAGGGGAAAAATACAAAATATGTTCCAACATTTTCTGAATAGTTAATTGAGATGCAAACATAGTTTGGGTACATGGGGGGGGGGCATAGAATTAAAAGTACTGTAGTTAGGCTGGGCGACTGTGTGTGTATATATATATGGAAGGTACAGGAGAGTTTAGGCAACAGTTATTATTTTTGAGCAGAATTATTAATAAATTCCATGTATCGGAAAGACAAGCACAAAACATGAAATTAAAAACATGGAAGATCTTTTTATCCTAATGTATCAACTTAGTCTTTGATCCTTAATATTATTCTTTTGGATCCTTTAGAGGTTGATGGTGGTGGAAGCTGGCTTTCCCACATCCTCCTTATTTCTATAACCACTCCCTTCCTCCCCATCCCCTCACACAAAGCTCTTCAACAGGTTTGCTGCGACTGAGGACACTGGTGGGGCAGGAGGAGATTGCATAACTGCCTTGTAGAAGTGGGGATCCTGAAAGTTCACTAATCAAAACCTCTGCTCCAAGAAAATATGTATAAGGATTTAGCTAAAAATCCAGCAGATCTGACTAAAAAAACCATCCCCTACCTTAAATATAGTACTCACAACTATCTTTATGTGGTTTGCTCTTTTATCTCCATATAGAAGAAAATTGTAGCAAATGAATTGGCTATATCTGTGTTTGATTTAGTAACATCTTCAAAGAATGTAATTAGTTTATTGGTAAAATTTACAAGAGGAATAACTCTTATATTTGGAAAAAAAATGGTGCCTTTAGACCAATTCATGAGTGTTTCTTCATTTGAGAAGCCATTTTATTTTCATCTCCAAAGTTGAAATTGCATTGGTAGTTTCTTATTGTCAACTGAATTGTTCTTTCATTACTAGAAAGTATATATTATGCTCCTAACACACAAATACAGCACTATGTTCAGAAATCCCAGTTAAATCTCTAGAAAGATTTCAAATCCTACTTTTTGCTTGTTATTGTTTGCATTTATTGAAGCACTTTAGACATCATTTATAACTAACCAGTCTCATTAAGACTGTCAGAGGCACATCTTGAGGAAAAGAGAACATAAAGATGTAGGATCAATCATCTATCTGTCAGAGCATCTTTACAAACAGATTTACAAAACTTACAACCCTGTAAAGAATCTAATTGTCCACCTGACCACACATACCCATTTTAATTATTTGTGACCTAAAAGGAGAAGGGGGGGAAACCACACCTTCCTGCTTCTTAATCTTGGGGAGATGCTTATTTGCCACTACTGACTAAATGAATGTGTGTTTAAAAGCTTATGTACCCTTAGCAGAAAAAAAGGAAATAGAAGATCATACAAAATGTAAAGTAGTGAAAAAGACTAAATATTTAGGAATATGGATTACTAACAGAACCACTGAACTCTTTGAGAACAACTATAAGAATACATGGGGGGAAATTAAACAGGATCTGAAATGGACTAAATTAAACTCCTCTTTCTCTGGAAGAATCACAGCTGTCAAAATATCTGTGCTGCCAAAACTCAATTATCTCTTCACTAATATCCCAATCTTTTCCAACCTAAAAATATTAGAAGAATGGAATAAAGAAATAAGGAAGTTTGTCTGGGCTGGAAAGAAACCACGCATAAAATGGAAGACTCTAATGGACACTCATGAAAATAGCGGCTGTAATCTACCTGACCTTCAATTCTATTTCCAAGCTAACAGTTTAATCTGGGTAAAAGAGTGGATAGACCTAAGTGACGACAAGCTGCTTGCCCTGGAAGGATTCAATATTCGCTTCAGCTGGCATGTATACCTGTGGTATGAAAAATATAAAATTAACAGAGACTTTGAACACCATTTCATTCGGAAAGCCATTTTGACAACCAGGTTAAAAGTAGAACAACTTTTCTATAGGAAAATTCCTGACTGGGTCTCCCCTCACGAGGTGTTTTTAACAGAACACAAATCTCCAAATGATTAAGATATGAGAATTTGTTAACAAAAAATAATAATAATAACAAGAGCAATTTAAGTTTGAAAATGGTAGAAGAAATAAGGCCTATGGAGACACAAAAACATTGGGTTCTCTATTCTCAAATCTCAAACAGATTTAAACTGGATGCTGAATCAGAAAGCTTCAAAATGGAGAAAAATGAACTGGATAATGTACTGTTAAAAGAGAAGCAGAAATTAACATCTAAACTATATAAAATTTTGTTATAGAGAAAGATTGAACAACACGTTGTAAAAAATTTCATGATTCAGTGGGCCAGAGATATTGCTAGAACAATCAACCTGGAAAGCTGGCAAAATGCCAGGGGGAAAAAAAACACTGAAATTTACATCTTGTCAGAGTCTTCATGAAAATTACAAGAAAATGGAATTCAGGTGGCATCTTACCCCGGCTAAGATTGCAAAAATTCACAAAGGAAAGAACATTTGTTGGAAATGCTTGAAAGCAAAGGGAACATGGTATCACATCTGGTGCGAGTGTCCCAAGGTGAAGAAATTCTCGAATCAAATCCATTTGGTAATGACTGATATTATTGGAATGAAATTTGAAAAACTCGCTGAGATCTACCTCCTAAACATGACAAACTTCCAAAGAAAATAGAAACTCTACACCAGCATAAAATCCTTTACATGACTACTGCTGGAAGGTTACCTCTGGCTCGATATTGGAAACTAAATACTCTTCCAACTATAGATGAATGGTTATTAAAACTTCATGATATGATGCAAATGGATTATCTGACAAATATCCACAGAAAAAAGGAAGAAGTAACTGAAAAGGAATGAGAGATGGTAATGGTTTATTGTAGTAAATGTTGGAAATAATTTATATTAGAGTACAGCTAGGAATATATATCTATAAGCATACTTTCTTTATAATAAGAACAATGGGGATGAGTAAATTAACAGGATTGATATACTGAAGTTATCTAGATATATTAGATAAATAGGGAAACTATGTAAAGTGACAGTAATAAGTACACAAGACGAACGTTATATGAAGGAAGTAAACTTTTTACTTTAGAAATAAGTATAGCAATTGAAGGATTTTGAAAATTCAATTTATCATAGTCAGTTAAGTTGTCTGGATGGATTGCTAAATTACATATAACTGTGCAAATGTAGATGTCTGAATGTTGTACATTGCATTTTATGTCAACATTTATAATTGTTTTGTTTTTAATGTGCAATAATTTTTTTTAAAAAAAAACTTATAGTAAAAGAAAATCTGATGACTCCTTCAGTAAAGACAAGGCCGTATCATTCATAAGAAAGTACCTGACATCAATGAATGTCTTATTGTCTCATTTGGAAATAATGCACTGTAACAGCCCCCACTGATTTCTTCAAACATGAGCCAAGCTCTGCAACACTGCAAATTCTTTTCTAACTCAGATGAGAAGAATTAATGGGTCTACCACTTTGCAGAAACAAAGCAGTTTGATACCACTGACTGCTTGACTCTGCCCTACAGAATCCTAAAATGGTGACAAACTGCTTAATTTCTGCAGTTTGGACACACCCAGTCTCTCACTAATATTTGATACTTAGTCTCATCTCTCAAGAAGCAATAATAAAACAGTATTTTCTAGCACTGTTGCATACTGCTATGTCTTCAGACAGAAAAAGATAAATCTCCCTTACTTTCTGAGTAGCAAGACACAGAGATGGGAAGGAAGGAAAGCTGGATGCTCATTACAGGTGGGTGATGAAGATTAGACTGAATCGCACAAGAGGATCCAATAGCCCATGTACAATAGGTCATGTACAAAACTGAACTATTTTCTGAATTTGGGAGAAAAGGAGACAATTTTCCATACTGAAGCAAGTTTTCAAGTTGATTGGGTAAGAGGGAATCCTTTCCTCTGCATCTGTTCAAGTACAAACACCCATGTCTTGTTGTGTTTGCTAATCTTAAAGATGCCACATAACTGTGTTGTACTTTCTGCAAGGTATTACTACTACTCCCTATTTGGAATCACAGTATGGCCTTTGTATCTGCTGGAGTTTGGTTCCATTACCCCCATGGATACCAAAATCCATGGATGCCCAAGTCCTATGATATACATGGCAGAGTAAACTGGTGTCCCTTATATAAAATGGCAAAATCAATGTTTCCTTTTTGGATTGTTTTAAAAAAATATTTTCAAACTGTGGATGGTTGAATACACGAATGGAGAATCCATATATGCAGAGGGCCAACTGTACACCTCTTTGACTTTAGTGGATTATTTTGGATGTACTCCAATGTATCCTGATTGTGCTGTTGCTGAAGAGAATAGAATGTGGCCTGAAATTTGTTCAGAGATTTGTTTTTTGAAAGACACACAGAGAGATAGGAATGTCCAGTGTGACTATTGAGACTTTCCTCACTAGCAGCAGAGAAGCTAGATCCAAATCTTAATTGTGAAAGTGATGATAATGACTCAGCTCTACAAAGTAGCTTCAGTTTTAAGTGCTGATTAATTTCACAATGCATTTTAGGTACTTTACACTTCTGCCATTCCCAAGGTTTTTATTTATAGGAAATGATTTATATGATAGAAGCTTTTACAACTGCACTCAGAATTTAGAAAGGAAATCTAAAACCAACCATAGAAATCATATGTTATGCACTATTTTATGGGAAGGTAACCTATCCAGATTTTTATATAAAAAAGAAAGAAAGAAGACAAGTCCAAATAGGAGTGAGAGATTCCATGGTTGTGATTCATTCTGTATCAACTCTGCAGGAACTGGGAGAGAGAAGTTCCAGTCCAATATTAACTCTAATTGGTTCCCAGGGATTCTTAAAATCTTACTGAGCAAGGTAGCCAAAAATGGTGACAGCTTTATTAGCATATATAATTCAAAAAGGCCCCTATGCTTTAAAAGTCTTTAAAGCTATCATTCACTGTCAACATAAATTCTCCTTAAGGATACCTTCAGACACCATATTTTTCAAAGTATCTTTCAGTGAGTGGGTTTACTCCAGCCATCTGTGCATTCATTTGTTGTCCAGTTTCTGACTTCATTGGGTTTTTCTGGGGATGGAGCTAAGGGATGGGGAAGTAAGTAAGACAGGTATACTCTGACAGCAGTTCTAACATAGGTGTTAAATATCCTGTTTATGCACAGTTTAAGGCATTTCAGTCCTTGTAGTTCATATGGCACTGACTGAGCCTGAAGATTATACTGTGCAGCCCTTCTATGGGACAGAGTGAGTTGATATCATCCTATTTAAGGTGTGGATTTATTAATTTTGAAAAAGTGCTGTATATTGAATTATTTATTAGGTTCACAAATCAGCTCTGTTGAAGCTACTCCTTGTTTAAGGCATTGCTGATTCTTTTCCTGGTTGCACTACAGATATCTAGCATGTACTTCCTCTCTGCCATGGGCTTCTATTGCATTAGAGCACTTTTCCTATTATCTTTGTACAGCCTGATGCTGTAGTTTACAGTAGAACAACTTGTATTACACTAGTATCAGTAATGATGCTAAAGCAGAATTCTCTGCTTAGTGAGACAAAAGCTCGTCCTTCACTTTCTATACTTGGCAACATTCCTTTTAAAAGTATGGAACCCACTTTTTTTCAATCAATATACTGAAGAGGCTAAACAGATTTGATTTGCTATGATTGCCAAAGGCTCCTTTTCTGAAAGAACAAGAAGACAAACGGCTAGTAGTTCTTGCGGCTACAGATGATAATGTTTGTGCAACCCACGCACCCTCTGCCACTAATTTAGTTTTGAGCCCAGCTGGGCAATTCAATTGTGTGTCTGATTTGGATCAGATCAATCCACATCCATTCAGGTCCTATCCATATCTTGAATCCAGACAAAATGGAGGTACTGACAGTCACAGGTCCAAAACCAGGGTTGGGAATACAGTCTCCAATCCTGAATGGAGTCACACTCTCCTCCAAGGACTGTGTTCGCAGCCTGGGGGTACTCCTGGATTTGTCGCTTCACATGACTAGTCAGGTGAAAGCGACAGTCAGGAGTACCTGTTATCATCTTCAGCTGATACGCCAGCTGCGCCCTTTCCTGGAGATGAGGGACCTGGAAACTGTGGTACACGCACTGGTAACCTCACGCCTGGATTTCTGTAATGCACTCTACACGGGGCTACCCTTGTGCCTAACTCAGAAACTTTTTAAAACCTGTTTTTTGCTGCTTAATTTTGTCAGTTCGTTCCACACATGTTGTTGTTGTTATTGTTGTTGTTGTTAGTATTATTTCTTTCCCACATCTCCTCAAAAGGCTCAACGCAGGGTATAGCATGTTAAAATACAAAACACAATTACAAAAGAAAACAGTTAAAATACCATAATATAAAACCATTAAAATATGCTCATATAATACAGTCTCTAAAATATACCAATTAAAAAGCCGTCATTTAAAATTGACTGGGGAGGCCTGCTGGAAGAGATGTATCTTTAATGTTCTTTTAAATCCTGTCCTCACTTTCAACTGTCATATCTCTTCTTCCAGGTCATTCCACGGTCTGGGGGCAGCATATGAAAAAATCATCTAGGAAACTGTTGCCAATTTAGTCCTGGCCAGTTGGAGCAAAAATTTCCCATAAAACCTGAATGTACAGGGTGGATGTATGGGAGAAGGCAATCCTATAGTGAATCTGGATCCAAACCATGTAGGACTTTAAAGGTAATAACCAACACTTTGTATGCTGCCCAGAAACAAACTGGCAGCCACTGGAATTATTTTAAGATCGGTGTGATGTGATCAGTCTTGGATGTTCCCATAATCAATCTACCTGCCATCTTCTGAACCAATTGGTACATAGGTAGGCCAATGTAGAGCACACCACAAAGCCCAGCTTTGAGGTTACCAGCACATGCACTACCATCTTTAGATGCTTCGGTTCTAGGAAGGGACACAGTTGGCATATCAGCTGAAGCTGATAACAGGTACTCTTGATTGTCACACCTATCCGAGCTGACATTTGGAGGGCTGGAGCCAAAAGCATTCCCAAACTGCAAACATAGACTTTCGGGGGGAGGGGGGTATAGTCCCATTCAAAACTGGGTGACACACCTCCAACCCCAGATTATGAGCCTTGATAGTAAGCATTTCCAATTAAGGATACACACTATCGAGCCACAGCAGAGGCAGAGAGAGCTCAGAAGGAGCAGCCACAGCAGGCATGGACCAAGAGTAGGTAGATTTAGGGTGGTGAATAGATACATGACTGTAAGCCAAAGGGCTGGAACCTGTATAATGCTTGGTGAAGGGAAATCTTCTATCACAACAGGAAAAGACTCTCTTTGAATGAAAAGAGGTTCAGAGAACCCCAGCTGAAGTTCATATTTAGTCCCTAGTCCCAATTAGGGGAGAAGAAAAGAAGAACGGACTGGAACTGTAGAATGGAAAGGGAGTCCAACCTGGTTTTCTTTGTGCCTTAGAGCTTACGAGGGATATCCAACAGTTTTAATGATCACCTTTTAAAAAAATGTCAGAAAGTTTGTTTTGATTTGTCATTGTTAACATATCTCTATGTAGTCATTATCTAGATTTATACATTTTTCCCAGCGTATCTTGATCCTCTAAATACCTGATATCAAAACATTAAAAATCAAAACACAAAAATTGGGGGGGGGGGAAGCTCATTCGACAATGGAAGAACAAAGGAAAGATCAAACAAGTAACACCAATCATGAACTCCGTTACAGAGAAAAATGTTTGAAATTCAGAGTTCTCTCTGAAAAACAAAACGAAAATTTATACACCCATGTAATTCCACACTTAGCAGAATTTGTTGGTCTATCTGAGACTGAACTAGATATTGAAACTGACAGACTATTCAGGATTACCTCCCAAACAGCTAAAGAAAGGAAACTCCCAAGAGATATAGTTATATGTTTGACTAGATCAAGAATTAGGGACTTAATACTTCAACAAAGCTATCAGGGCAATTGCACAACTGAAGGAGAAAGATACAAATCTTTAAAGATATACCTATTGATATCCTGAAAAAGAGACAAAATTATAGATCTTTAACACAAGCGCTTACAAGATGCAAGATAAATTATACATGGGACAGACTTGAGGGAGTCCCCTTTGTATATAAACAAAGAAGATATAAAATAAACTCCAAAGAAAAAGCGTCTGAATTTGAAAAAAGACTAAACAAGGAATTTACAAGATTGGAAGAACAGCCAGAGCCCCACGACTCCCATCTAAGAAAAAAGAAAAATGAAAACGAATTCCCCAAAACTAAGAATACAAAAGACAGTAAAGGTACAGATAATTTCTTAGACAAGAAACCAGCTCATTAAAAAGAGCAGACTCCACAGATGGATCAAGATTGCTTGATGACGATAACGAGGGAGATGAAGAAGATAAAGACACAAACTCGGATAGAGAGAGGGAAGACGAACAGAACACAGAGGGGAAAGATAGAATAAGGAATTCCAGTGAATACTAGTATAATAAGGTCTTAATTGTCACTGCCCTTGACTAGAATGACATTTAAACTCTGCTCTTGGAATGTCAAAGGACTAAACTCCAAATATAAACAGAGCAGACTATTCCACTATTTGGAAAAGAAAAAATTAGAAATTATTTGTTTACAAGAACTAAAAATAAAGAAAAATGATCAAAGATTCCTTAAAAATACAAAACTGGGTCAATTATTTGCGGCCTGTAATGAAAAAAAGAGAGAGGAGTGGCATTATATATTCATAATAAATATACGGTGAAAGAATGTTTTAAAGATATCTCAGGACACTTCACTGGGGTGAAGGTGTGCATGGGGGACACGAACATGCTACTTGTGGGGATATATGCCCCTTTAGAAAATAAAGCATCCTATTTTCAGAAATTATTAATCGAAATAGAAAGTCATGAGGCTGAAGAGATCGTCCTGCTGGGAGACTGGAATGGCGTGTTAAAACCAAGAAGAGATAGAACGTCTTGCAGAGGAGAAAAACAAAATCATGGTAAACTCCGTAACTCCTTCTTTAAAATAAAGGACTGGTTCGCATTAAAAGATGTATGGACAGAAAAGCATGGAGATACTCCGGGCTATACTTTCTACTCAACACAACACAAATCAGCTTCCCGCATAGACATGTTTTTTGTTACTCCCAGAATAGTACCAAAGGTAAAAATTATGAATATCCTTCCCAGATCAGAATCAGATCACAATCCAATAATAATCGAACTTCTGATAAGAACAACACAATATAATTGGAGAGTCAATGATACCCTTCTACAAGACACTGACTACGTTAAATCCCTAAAGCATCAAATAAACCTATACTTCAAAGAAAACACAACGAAAGATTGTGATATGAGAACCATCTGGGATGTGGGAAAGGCCATAGCACGCGGATTGTTGATACAAAGAGATGCAGAAATCAAAAAGATCAACAAGGATAAAGTAAAGAAATTAGAAGACAAAATTTTGTTGAAAGAACAAGAACTCAAAATGAATCCCTCAAACAAAAATACTGAATACCAAATAAAAATGTTACAGAAAGAGTTACAAACAGAACTAACATCTCAGATAGAAAAAAAGATAAAAGAGACTCGACAGACTTACTTCGAATTCGCCAACAAAACCGGAAAATGGCTAGCCGCTAGATTAAAAACAATAAGAGAACGGAAAATTATTGATAAAATACAAATAAGCGATGAAGCTTTAACTTCTCAAGATTTAATTAAAAAAAAGAACTTCACAGAATACTATACATAATTATATAGGGAAATCCCCAGATCAGATCAAGAAATAACAACAATGAGGGAATTTATATGAGAATCAAATATGTCAACTTTCTCTAAAGAGGATAAGACAGAGCTAAAAACTGATTTCACAGAAGAGGAGATCTCTACTGCAATTCGCAATTTAAAATTAGGAAAGTCACCTGGCCCTGATGGGTTTAATGCCACTTACTACAAAAAATTGGAAGAGGTTTTGAAAACTCCCCTTAAAAATACATTAAATTCTGTGCTTAAAGACGGCATTCCAAAATCATGGGAGCTCGCAAATATTATTCTAATACACAAAGAGGGGAAAGACAGAACTAAAATGGAGAATTACCACCTGATATCACTCCTTAATTTAGACTACAAAATCTTTGTCGGAATCCTGTCCGCAAGACTCAAAAAGATACTTGGGAAGTTAATTCACAAAGACCAGAGAGATATGCGAAAACAAATGTAAGAACGGTTTTGGATCTGATTGAATATTACGAAAAAGCTAATCACAAAAAATTTACTCTATTACTAGTTGATGCAGAAAAGGCCTTCGACAGTGTCAAATGGGATTACTTACTTGAAATATTAAAAATGATGGAAGTTGGAGACAAATTTTTAGGTTGGGTAGACAGTATATACAAATCGCAGTATGCGCAATTAATTATTAATGGAGAAAAGTCCTACCCTTTCAAAATTCAAAAAGGGACCAGACAAGGGTGTCCTTTGTCCCCTCTTTTATTCATCATGGCATTAGAACCCCTCAACAATCGTATAAGGAAGGAGATCAAAGGACCCAAGATCAAAAACAAATCGTACAACCTAAAGGCGTACGCAGACGATTTAGCAATCTTCTTAGAGGACCCGACAAATAACATCAACAAACTAATGAGTTTACTGGCTACATTTGAATCGGTTGCAGGATTTAAAGTAAACAAAGACAAGACTGTGTTTATCACCAAAAATCTTCCACAGGTGGACAAGAATTACATACAAGCTACAGCTAACTGCAAAATTGTCAAAAAAGCAAAATACCTGGGAATATGGATTTCAAATAAGAATACAGACCTATTTGATAACAACTACAAACCAATCTGGAGTAAAATAACGCAAGACCTCCAAAAATGGGCAAATCTCAAGTTATCTTTTCTGGGGAGGATTGCTACATTAAAAATGTCCATTTTGCCCAGGTTAAATTTTCTATTCTCTAACCTTCCAATTTTAACTAATGATAAACCCTTTAAAAAATGGGAAAAAGAAATACAGAAGTTCATCTGGGAGTGCAAGAAACTGAGAGTGAGGTGGAAAACTTTAATGGACTCAATGATAAATGGTGGGTGTAACCTACCCGATCTCTGGCTTTTCTATCAAGCCAATGCAGTTAACTGGATGATGGATTGGGTCAACCTAAAAAATACAAAACTGCTCAACCTGGAAGGATTCAATCTTCGCTTTGACTGGCATGCCTATCTCTGGTATAGGGTAAAAATACACAAAGAATTCAACCACCATTTTGTGCACAGAGCTATCTTGTATATCTGGGAAAAAGTCAAAGCAAAATTTTACCTCAAACTACCAGGGTGGGCATCACCTCAAGAAGCACTGTTTGGAAGATCTAAACTACAGGGGGATGGATAAGGTATAGAGACTTATTAATCAAACAGGCTCAAAACCAATACTCAATAAAACCAATCAAAGACCTAAAAAATTTCAAAATAGAACAACACTGGTTCTTATATATGCAGCTTACAGACAGATTCAAGACTGATTATAAAAATTATTCCTTTAACTTAGAGAAATCCGAACTAGACAAGATTCTGGAAGGGAAAGAAACAAGAGTGATGTCTAGAATATACAAACTTCTCCATTCAAGAAAGCACGAACAGGACATAATTAAAAACACGATGATACAATGGGCTAAAGATCTGGGGAGACCAATAGACTTGGACAGCTGGGAGATCGCGAGGGAAAAGACTTTCAGATTCACCAAATGCCAAGACATTAGAGAGAACTATCTAAAAATGGCATACAGGTGGCACCTCACTCCATCTAAACTCGCAAAAGTCAACAAAAACTCAGAGAACAGATGCTGGAAGTGCAAAAGATCTATAGGCACTTGGTACCACATGCGGTGGTCCTGCCAGAATCTACAAAATTTCTGGGGGAAAATAAACAAAAAAATCAACCAGATTTTGGGTTTAAATTTTAAAATGTGGCCCGAACTCTACTTACTAAATATTACACACATAACACTTGACAAAGAGGCAAAAAAAAAACAAAAACAACAACAAAAAAAACCAAAACCCACCACCTTAAGGCCATTCTATATATGATCTCCTCAGCCAGAATCCTAGTAGCAAAAAAATGGAAATCGAACAAGCTGCCCTCAATAGATGAATGGCTCTTAAAAATCATGGACAATATGGAAATGGATTATCTATCTACATGTTTACAGGGAAAAACATCTGACAGCACCAATTTAGATTGGGAAGCAGTTAAAACTTTCTGTTACGACAGATGGTCTCAATCTTGAGTAGGAGCTATTTCGTATTGCAAATACTGTAATCTTTTCCCTTTTTCCATTAGTTGTTAGACCATTTCATAGATATGAATTATGACTGCAGTTATAAAGAATTTCGCAACATTGACTAGCTTCTGTTAAATGTATAGCCTTTCGATTTTTAATATCTCCAATAATGTAAAGGTACCTAGAGGAAGAAGATATTGGCATAACTAGAAATTTATAGCATAAATGCAACAGTTATTTGATTTTACGAACTGATATGCAATCTACAAATTCACAAGATACTGCAAATTTTTTTATTGGAAACCTGACAGATATATATGCAACTCTATCTAATTCTGTTCATGCTCCTTTTCTTTAATAAAAAAAATTAAATAAATAAATAAAAAGACCATTAGCACCTCTATTTTAATTTATTTTATTGTAAGCTGCTCTGAGATCTTCAGATATAGGGTAGGATATGAATATGCTAAGAAAAGAAATAAACAAAATAGTTCTGTAGCAGAAATATCTTACTTAACTCATGATTCTGTAAATTATTTAATATAATATAATTTAAGAAATTGAAGCAAAATTGCAATTTAGATGTGTTGACAAAATATAACAACTAATTAATTTGTGATTGACAGTTATCACAGATGGAAGAAACTATTATTAACAGACATTCAATAAATTTGTTAGTCTGCAGATTGAAACTGTATCAAGATTTTGTTCTCCCCTCCCCCCCAACAAAATAAAAGCAGAACTTTTGCTTAGTAAAATACTTAGTAATGCTTAGTAATGTTCTAAGAGACTATCTCAGCCTGGGATCCAAATGTGTAGTTCTCCTACTCCATTCAGTATACTAGTTGGACCTAATAGTAATTGTAGTCTGAAACTGCCAACTTTTATTTTATTTTTCAAATCTGAAAGTTATTTTTCATATCTGGAAGTTCTCCAGATTTTTTTTTCAATACAATTCTCATCTTATAAAAATGAAAGCAAGAATCTATTGAGAATTTATTATGATCTACATTGTGTAAAATTATGCAAACTTAGCAACATAGCAAAGGCGCTAAGGAACCCTCTTAATGAATCGCAAAGATAAATAACAGGGCACTGGGGTGTCAGGCACTGATCAAGAGAATACAGCATTCTCCTCTAGCTCCCTTTGCTTATCTGTCATATGACATTGGAAGGCTGGGAAGGAAGCCAGCCAGTGCTTGAAAGGCTATGGCATTCTCAGGCAGAAAATGGAAGACAGGAAAAAAGTTGAGTCAGTCCTTAAATCTAATGGATATTGGGGGGTGGGGAGACAATGAGAAAGGAAGAGTTTCCAGACACTTGGGGGAAAAAAAACTTACTTGTTTTTACCCCTCAAATATTTGACAATATTTTCCATCCCAGCTTTATCAATGTAGATTCACATTTGTCTCATAGGGCTGAACTAGACTGGCAAAAAGGGGTGTGTTCATGCCTGCATGAATGTGTAGCCTTTAGATGATTCACACTGAAAGTGTGGCATGAAGGCACTTCTTTTGCATTTTAGTGGGGGGAAAAGCAGCTTTAAAAAGGACCTGCTTTTCCCAGCTTCTTTTTTAAAAGGGTGTAACAGTGCAGCTGCATCTAAATGCTACAGTGCAACTGTGCAGTTTTTTAAAGCTCCCAAACCCTAGCTCCAGCTCTAATCTGAACCCTAGACATGTGCAGTAGGGACTCTGGGATGCTGTAACTGTTATGCAACTGTGCATAAAATGTCAATTCATTCATAAAATAAAGAAGTTTATTCATAAACATAAATTGTAACAGATTTAATATCTTTTTAAGGTGGGGAAGGATGCAGTTTGCTTTATTGATGTAATAGTATTTTAATGTGTAAGTCACGTCAATTGATCTCAAAGGGGTGGGGTAATAATAATAATAATAATAATAACTATTATTATAAAATAAAGGGGTTCATTCATGGTGCACCGATGCAACTGCGCACTTAAAAAAGGGAAGTGAAACCCCAATGGTAATTTGACAGATCTTCATAACAGCACAGTTCATGTGTGATGTACCTGGGCAACTGCACAGTTCGCAGCTGGCAATACAATTGCCTGTATGATGTACCGGTGCAACTGCGCAGTTCGCAGTCAGCAACAAAAAAAATATTAAAGATTCAATGCAGCCAAAAGCCCCGTTCATTGCCACCCGTGCAGCTGCTTCGCCTGTGTTTCTAGCATCCTGACAGCTTCTAATGCAACAGAAAACACTTCAGATAAGTTGTCCCCACACCTCCTCAGTGTAGCTGCCCTATGCCTTTTCATTACACACCTGGGACTTGCAGTGTACCTGCTAAGCATTAAAGAAAAGGCAATTTCATGTCGCCCTTTCCTGCCAATCTAGAAAGCCCCATAGTCTACTAAAACCTCTAGATTTTTTTTCAAATGTACTGCCTCAAACTCTCATTCAAACCTCTGTTGCCCTCTCTAAAAAATTTCCCAACCACCGGTAACATTTGTATCTGCAGAAATAACTGAATGGGATATTGTAGCACATTTGAGACTAACTGAGAGAAAGAAAATTTTAGAATAAGCTTACATAGATTGACGTCATCTGATGCATGGAGGGAAATGGTAGTAGACCCACATTTATGCCCATGAATGAGCAGGTATATGTTTGAACAGTAACAGAAATGCAAAACATGTGGACATGATAATGCAGTTACAAGTTCAGTTTTAATGCTAGTTGCTGGGGGACAAGGTCAGGAGGAAATATATTGCATAAAGCCAAAATGAGTAGATAACCATATGAATAGTGGGAGGAGTTCTTGGAATGCAGTATGATGCTGGCTGCAAACCGGAAAGGAATTGTGATAAAATGGGCTGGTGGGCCCTTATGAGGCTGGGGTGTTAGCTAGTGTTATAATAACCCAGTTTGTTTTTTTTCTCTTTCCATTATCTATTTGCAGGGTTTTTTTTGTTTTTGTTTTTGTTTATTTGCTCAAGGACTGCTTAAAAAAGGCCAAGATGGACCAACAGGTCCAAGAAGATTGGGATATATCCAAAAATTAGTGTATCGACAGTGGGTTGAACAGAGACAATTGTTTTTTGGCACAGTACACATATTATAACACTAGTTAATGATAGTTAACTCAGGCTGTTTTGCTCTGGCACTACAACAAACAAATATTTTCATTATTCTACAGCATTGAAACCAGATTATTTCTGGATGCAGCCTAGTCTATAAAAGTTTATGCTACAAACATCTGTCTCTCAGGAGATTATCACACAGGAGGCATGCATCCTCCTGTTGTTAAATCATGTTAATTGCACAATTGAGGGGAAGATTATCACACACACACACACACACACACACACACTTATCCCGTTCTTCTCCATTCGTAAACAGTAATGGACCCATCATTTGGTATTAACTGATATTCCATTAATGCAGGAGAAGGACGCTTGCATCCTCCATGTGATAATCTCCACAGTTAGCCTCAAAGGTGATACAATGTCCCTTTGTTTACTGATCCAGTCAAACTGATTTTGACTGGAGCAAGGCCTTGGCAAGGCTTCAGGCCACTGTGGGAGCATGCATCATCTAAACACCATGCCCCCAAAATGGCTGAAAGCTGCTTTATTTGGCCTGTGCATTTCAGGCCTATGTCTTTGAATTCTACCACACTGAAATAAATAAAAATTAAGAAATGGCTCATCCTCTTGCAGATTTGTCGATCACACCTTTTTAGAAAAACATCTGCAATTTAGTGATGCATGTTCCTAAAATCAAAATATTTCCCTGAGGAGTTATCTCATGGAATTCAAAAAGTAGTATTCATACTGGTACAGGGCACTCTGGAATTATCAAAACTATCAGGAAGTCCTAAATGAGAAAATAAATTAGGACCTAAATGTTTTCCTGAAAGACAGAATTTCCATCACTTTTAATCATCCTTCCTTACATTGGTGAAGCATTAAAGACATGAACTTTATCACTCTGGACAATTATAGAAAATTGAAACCACTTAAATCCCTATGACTCCTTCCATGGAATCCTCAGATCTGTAGTCTGTTGAGTTACTTAGCAGTTGCCACAGAAAAACTGTAGTATCTGTCTTCAAAAAAATTAAGTATTTCATCAAACCATGAATCCCAGGATTCAATAGAATGGAGCCATGGCAGTTAAAGTAGTATCATAGTGCTATAACTGGTAGTGTGAATACAGTCTTAATCTTTGAATTAAGTGAGAAACACTAGCATCTCCCAGAATTTTTTGGTTTCTGTGGCAGACATTTTATCTGGGGTTGTTGGAAATCAAATTGATGTGGAATGTTCCCCTGAAGGGAGAAAATTTTAAAACATCATGCTACAGAGCACACAATAAGTTATGAAGACAACTCTCTCTGCTCCATGCAACTTGATCATGCTGTGAGTGCCACTGTAAACTAGAGACTGGTCTGGAAAGAGTTAAGCTGGATTAGACCACAGGGCTATCAGATCCAACATTAAAGGAAGCAAGCTCAGGCATCACCAGGAAAAGTGAATTTCTTTTCCTCTCTTCTACCATGAGTCACCTTAGGGACAAAAGGTGATACAGACTCTCCTTTTCCTAGAAGCAACTATTAGAAAAGAAGGAGGGCTTAAAAACAGAGCAGAGCAGATGCTTGTGCTGCAGAAGTAGCACACAAATTGGGTTTAGTATTAATATAATAGAGTGCATTTATTTACATAAGTTGTAGAAGTCTTCCATTTGTATATACCAGTTCAAGATGTGTGTGGATGAAATTGACAATAATAGGAGTGTTGCTACTTCCACTAGGCCAAATAAATGAATAAGGAAAGGACATTTCTATTCCCTAGAGTCTGATAGAGTTGTCAACCAACATTTGCTCCTCGTGACAATGGTTTTCAGTAGAGTTGAATGCTACAAATTTAGAGTGCCTCCTGGAGACTAAATAGAAATAAAAATATGATTACTAATGAATGAGTCAGATGGCATGATGGTGAATCTGCTTAGCTATGTGATGGGCGGAGAGGTTTATTGTATAAAGGGAACTTGGCACTGAACAAGATAAATTGTCCCCCTCCTTTTCCTTTTCTATTTCTTCCAGTGAATCATTTCTCCCTCCCTCCCTACTCTCTTTAATTTGGGTTTCACACTTTTCCTGGAGCCTCTGGGCTCCAGACCAGGCTAACATATTCCATGATTGACTTTGATTTTCTAAGGCAAATGATCTGTCACTCTTAGACCAGGCAAGGGAGTGAGGAAGGAGGCAGGCTGGTACAGCCAGGTTTTGACTCCAGCCTCCGTGACATTGTACATGCTAATTCAAGGCGAAGTAGCCCATCCAAATAGCCTGTCAAACGTTTTTGATGTTAGGGAGCCCACAGATGGGATTCATTTCCACACTGTTCAAAAAAGTAAACGCTACAAGGATGTAAAAAAGCATTAATCGACTTGATGACATTTTGGTCACGTTAATGAAAAGTGGCATTTGTAAAAGTAGTCAAAAGAAGAGCAAAATAAAAGGAAATAAAAAGGGGATACAAGTTATGTGTCCTTATGAGAGAGAAGGGGTTCAACTAAGTCAAAAAAGAAAGGCAGTTCTAGCAGCCTCAGAACATTGCAATAGGAATTAGTGCCTTAGGCAGTATTCTGAAACATACAGAGATTAAAATAAATGTGTTAAGTGGAAGGATTTCTCTTGTCATTCAAAAGCTACTGCTCCCAACCATGATTACAGCCTGTGAAATCAGAGAAAGGTTTGTAATTCCGGGCGGTGCTTGTGTGGTACCTGTTCAAATGATTCAACCCCAGTACATAGTTAAAATTATCTCATGGAAACTGACTGGGTGACTTTGAGCAAGTCACACACTCTCAGCCTTAGACAACCCCATGATTGGGTCACCATAAGTTCTAAATGACTTATGAAAAAATTAACAACAACAAAGGCTAGTCCAGTCATTAGGCAAAGGGAGGTGCTTATCTCCCCATACCTGGGTCAAACTTTAATTTTCTGTTCGTTCAGCGTGTTAATGAAGAATAAATCTCATTGCATTCAGTTAGGCTTGAAATACATAAGATTGTACAGTTCATCTGTCCTTTTTTCCTTGAGACTGCCCTGTCCTTGACGTCATGTGATACCTTTTAAATCTTTTAAAGCTTGCTTTGAAGCAAAGCATCTTTCAGTTTTGAAAGGCATTCTTATGCATTTTCCAGAAAAAATAATTGAATTGAAACAGCTCATTCTAGAGTGAAGGAAATGGCATCGAAATGAGTGTTGTGCTTTTGAGCTCACCCTAGTCATCAACACACAGAAACAAACTGGAGTGTCTTACACTCCAATTTAAACATTCTCATTTCTCTTTTTAACTTTTTAGGAAGTTTTGGTATGTCCTTAAGGACTTGTCCATGTCCCATAGAACATCCTGGTTTTCCCTTTCAATTGCCCAATAGGTTTTACTGTGCAATATGAGAGAAGCAGTATCATTAAGTTAAAAATCCCATGGACCATATTGCTATCACATTTCTTGGAATGGTGGTCCATGAAAGCTAGAAACTCAAACTTTGTAATTTACGCAAGGAGAGATTTTTATGATTTTTGAAAACTAGAAACACACTTATAGAAAGAACTGTGCTTTCCTTACTTCATCACTCTGTAGTGATTTGACTGTTGAATGATGAATCCAGAAACCAGGATTTGAATCCCTGCTCAGCCATGGAAACCCACTAGGGGACCTTGGCCAGGTCACACTCTCTCAGCCTCAGAAGAAGGCAAAGACAAGTCAGCTCTGAACAAGTCCTACCAAGAAAAACCTGTGATAGGATTGCCTTAGGGTTACCAGAAATGACTTGAAGGCACACAACAATAAATAGTTGGAGCAGTGAGGAATGTCTGGAATATATACTAGAAAGGATAAGGGATCTCATTCTGCCAGAGCTGTACTCTTATTCAAGGAAAAAAGATAGGAGACCACTTGCTCCAGCTGAACTGCTGCCATTCACATAAGCAGTATATTTTTCCAGCTTTCGTGGTTACATTAATTGTTAATGACAAAGGCAACCTTCACTCTGTGTGGTTTCCTGCCCATATTTGGATCCTTTACAAGGCTTCTTTTCTCCCCCAACCCCTGGCCCACCATCCTGCTTTTTTCCTTGATAGGAAATGCAACCCGAGATGTGCGAAAAAACAGTGCACACATTGTCATCTAATCGGCCCTCATTCAGGCGCATCGGGCCACAGCGCGTGTGCTGTAGAGTGTCTGCTCCCCAACAGGAAAGAATAAACCCAGGCTCAAATCATAGGAAATTCATCAAATATGCTTCTTAGAGTTCTGTCTTTCAAGGTCTGCTTCCTTGCCATATGATCTCTATAAACCAAATTACTGCTGGCCCGAGTACAAGACTGGAGGCGCCTGGGGCTAACATATAATGAATGCCAAATGCATGTGACAATAGACTGATCATGGAGAAGAATGGAAATTTTTTAAGTACTTATTTTATTTCATTTACAGAAAGCAAACTGACTACACTTAATACATTTCTAAAGGAGCCAGTCATTTCCTTGTGGTTCCAGACCTGCACACCAATTCTCTTATTTATATATGTATATCAGCCTCGTTAAATCTGTACGATGTAAGATCTCTTGGAATAAGTCTGAAAGCAGCACAAGTTCAAACACACATGAAACAGGCACTCATTCAACATATGGTTGAATGATCTCACTTGTTCCTTATGTAACTCTTCAAGCAATGTCACTTTACTGGATCTATTGAAGTGAATGGAGAGAACATAGGAGCTGTACTGAGTGGTTTATACTCCTTGTTCTGTTTACTTTGTCCAACCATGAATTCCATTGCTTTCCCTAGAATTTATCACTCCAGGGGGTGGGGGAGGGGGAGAAAGAGAGAGAGGCTCAGCCTATGGAAGGCAGTTTGTTTTATTCATGTGTGCAATAGGCAAGCAGAGTCCTAACACCCCTTGTATTCCAATTAAATGTCCTAACACACCCATTGTGTTGCCATGAAAAATTACAAGAAATATTAAATGTCTGAGAGATAGATAGCTAGATATTTATAATGTGTGTGCGTGCATGTGTGTGTGTGTGTGTGTATATATATATATATACACACACACACACAACCATGTACGAGGGGGTATCCTAAAGTTTTAATTATCACCTTCAAAAAAATTGACGGAATGTTTGTCTTGATTTGTGGTTGTTAATTTCTACATAGTCACCATCCAGATTGGCACATTTTTCCCAGCATTTCTCGACCCTCCAAATACCGTTATCGTAGAAGTCTGCAGATTGCGCCTTACGAGGATTTTACATTTCAGTCACTTCTGGCGCAGTCTGTCACAAAAATAAAGGATGTGATGAGCTGATTTTCTCAATATCATGCACTTAGGGACCAATTGTGACACTGACAAACTTTCATCAATATACCATAATAGCTTCTGAGTGATAATTATTACTTTACGATACTCCCTCATAAGGCACAATATGCAAACTTCTACAATATCAGGTATCCGGAGGGTCAAGAAACACTGTGAAAAATGTGCAAATCTGGATGGTGACTACATAGAAATAAGTTAACAACTACAAATCAAAACAAACTTTCTATCAAATTTTTTTAAAGGTGATAATTAAAACTTTAGGATACCCCTTCATATATGTATATATCACCATACCATATGTAAAAAGGGACCTTTTCTCTAAGGTTGGATAGACAGAAAGTGCATTTGAGAATGGTCCTATACTTAGTAACCACTGCCAGAATAACATTGGCTAAGTATTGGAAATCGGAAAAATTGCCTACGGTAGAGGAAAGGATAGGAAAGGTGTTAGAATTAAAAGAAATGGACAAAATAACTGTATGGAATAATTAAAAAGTCAACTCATTATTGAGGAAAAGAATGGAATCCTATGATTAAGTACTTAATATATGGTTGATAAGATCAAATTTGTAAGGAGAAAATGAAGGAAAGGTATATTTACGGAAAGTAATATGTCAAAGAAAATTAATATAATCTGAGACAGATAGGACAAACAAATGGTAATATAGGACATGGAATAATGTTTGAGATTTTGTAATCATAAGTATACTTAAAAAGATAGAAATACGCAAAATATGGATACAGGATTATAATATTTTATTTTACTACATGCTATACTTTGGGGATAAATACAAGTGTGAGGTTGTAAAACTTGGAAGTTAAGAAAGCTTGTGAAATGACAAATACATGTTATATTGCAATGTATTTCTTTTTAATGAAAAATTAATAAAGATATATATTTAAAAAGTAAAAAGCTCATTAATATTGCTTTGTAGACTCTGGAAAATACTGCACTTGGAACAACAAGTCAACTAACACATTGTCTGTAACCTATAATTGTTTCCCTATTCACGGACATCAGCACTCTTACACTTACCAAGAAAAGAAAAGGGGGGGGGGGAGCATATTAATGGATCACTTTTTGTCCTTTGGGGAATATATTTTTAATAGGGCTAAGGCAGCAGTAATAGCTCCCTTAAAGATTATAAAAGCTCTGATTGTTTTATATATGTAACAGTGCCAATATTAATTAATGATGAATATTTTGTGTATGTTTACATTTGAGGAATACACCCAAAGGGGAGGATATAAACTCTCTTTTAAGCTGATCTTTGCTCCTCTGTTTGAATCTTTGGAATTGTTTAAATATGAAATTATTTTAACCACATTTCAATTAGAACTATAAAATATGGCCCATGAGGTCATGCAATTCAGAAGACAGGATTTTATTCCACTTGGGAGCTTAAAGGAGACATGAATACAGAAGTATGTCTTCTATTATATTCTGATCTGAATTTTTAACAAGCTGGTTTTCTGTGACCCACTGGGTTGACCATAGTAGCACACAGAAACCAGATATTACTGATGTACTTGATAGTACAACACCATGCTTCATCATATTGCTTGGACACAAACAGCAGAGACCACTATTTGATCAAGAGTTCAGAAGAAGGATCTAGTACAGTTGCACCAGCAAAACATGCCTTTGGTTTTAAGTCAGTGCATCTAAAAAATGTTGACAAATGCATCCACAGTCAAATTCAGCATATATAATAATATATAGTCTTGATAGAGACTCATTGAATGGTAAGGATTTAATAGAATGAGCATAAAACTCCTAACTTTTTCATCTGCCCTCTTAGATTTATTATTTGTCTATCTCCTGATCTTTATCCAAATAGACAGGGCAAATCTATTTGGTCTTATATAAAGATTTCCAAAGGAGATATAGGATATTCATGAAACAATCACAGCAAAGCAAGTTGACCATGGAGAACTGCCATGGATAGGAAACTGTATGAATCAGAACTCAATTTCATTTTTACAACTTTTTTTCTCCATTGCATGGCATGTATGTCAAAATATCTATTTCCATAAAGTACACAAATAGGCTTCCTAGTCTTTGGGTTACTTCCCCCCCCCCCCCCCACACACACATGCTTCCTGGAAAATAAATTTATATTACAATTTGTCATCAACAAATTGCATTTAAAAAAGACATAATATTCCATTATGAAAATACATAATATTCCAGGAATACTTTTTCATATGCAAAGTATTTTAAGTTGTAGTCATGTCTATTTCTTGCAGTTGTATAGTCTATTTTTCTCCTCCAAACATTTGTGTAATGCATTTTAAACAAGTAGAATTGTCCATGTCTAAATCATTCACTGTATGTGAACATTTTTCTCAAGTTTCCACTGACCATTATTATTTCCACTAACTGTTACTATTCATTTGTAAACCACTTCTCCTTTCAAATGCATTTACAAAGAGTGGTTTCTAGAACCCAAACATACTGGAGATTCCAGAGACTGAACATGGTACCTTCTCCAAGCACTCTCTGTCACTGAGCTACAGCTTGTTGATGTACAACTGCCCTTTTCTTCTTTGAGTAGTCTCTAAATTGGGTCTACCTTGATTCATAATTGGAAGCCCAACATGAAGCCATATGCGAGAATATTATTATATGATTTACTAAATAGCTCAGAACAATAAAAACTTTAGCTAAGAAAGAAATTATGACTACCCCCAAGCCAGAGGTCTGTCCAAGTGATACCTTGCATTTCCTAAGGAAGCTGGAGAGCCTGACTGCGGTAATCTGGCCTGAAAGCCTTCACCCCATTTTTATTTCGTGACTTGAGGTGTTCCTTGTCCTCTTTATTAAGATCAATACCAGATACTGGAAATCTTTTGTCCATCCACAATCAAGAGTTCATGGTTGTATAATATGAGATAATATTTATTTATCTGTGGTATTTTTATATTTCTTTCTTCCAAAACCAATGTGAACAAATTGAAACATGGTAGCAGAGCCAATAGGATAAATTATTATGGTATGTTAAACCTCTAGGATAACAGGAAGCAAAGATTAATCATATTGTATTGTTTTTCACCTGGGCAGGTATCTAAATGGTGGACGCAGTGAGCACAGGTCACTCACACTGAGACTACTGTAGCTGAAAAGGAAATTTGTCTTGTACAAAGTGTTCTAAAGCATATTTGTTGTGGTGGGGTCCAGAACAGATCCCATGCAAATACCAAATCTAAAAATTAAAAATACAACTGCATGAGGGGAATGACATAGTGCTATAAGAACTGTTATCTAGTGACTCTGTCTAGAGAAAATTATATGGGACAGGGGTTAGGATGAGAGTGGATGCAACTGCTCACCAGCAACAAGAGAGAATGTAAGAGAAGAAGCCCAATGTAATCTGTGTCAGAAACAGCAGACAGATAAATGAGAGGAAACCTTGTGCCCTGAAAAGAAAAGTGTACTCTATCTATCTGTCTGTCTGTCTGTCTAGCTATCTGTCATCCTGCCTTCCTATTATTATGGGATCCAATGGGTTCTTGAATATAAAGGTTATATATAACCCTTGAACTCCCTCCTGCAATAAAATCTGTATAGCAAAGAATTTACCAATTTCCAAAGAAACAATACATATAAATATAAAATTACATCCATAATTGTCAGCTGATAATGTCAAACTGGAACGTCCACTTGCCACAATATCGTAACTAGCTCTGCCTCGTACCACCATTTTCTAATAACACCAGAATCATGGATTCAATGTTCATATACACATTTTTAAAAATACCTTCTTTTCCCTCCTTCCATCTCTGCCCATTGCTTCAAACTTCAAACTGTTTCACTCCCTCTCTAATGTGCCTCAGTTGAGTCCTTTGTTTTAAAATTGCCTGAAGAAGAGAATGCTGGTATGGGGATTGGTGTTCTACTGCTTTAAGTCTAAGGAAAACATGCTGCAAAGCCTAGAAACAAAGCATCTCTTACATTACATCAGATTTACATCAGATTCCTTGGCATACAGTGGATAGTATTGGTTGCCAATTGGATACTTGTTATGTAGAATGGTAGCTTCCATTGCATAAATTCCATGTGTCTATTCCAGTGATCAGAGAATTCTGGGACTGTCATCCACCAATCTGCCAAATGATAGATATCCAGCTCTAAAGTTGTGGTACAGCTGCAATTTATTACAGAATAGGATACCACATGTGTATTGCCTATTGAGGGTGTGCAGTTTCCCAGCATTTTGGAGTATCTGTGAACATGGAAAGCCATTAGTACAACTACAGTTTGTAAAATTTCTGGATGTTTTGAAGCCATTTGAAGCCATGATGGGAAAGCTTTTTTCTAATTATTTTTCGGGGGGGGGGGGGAGGACTTGGGAAATTTGAGAATCATGATATTACTGCAATTTACCAACTAAAAGTCAATTGGTTACTTTAGGAACTTGAAATGTATTGTGGTTAATTTAGCTTGGCATAACATCATCACATTTGGAATATTAAAGTATGGTTTATCCAGGCAATAATTATGATAGAATTAATTTATATTTATATTTATGTCTGTGCAAATGGAGCTATAAGGTCTTGTACTGTAAGGAACACCTGAACTGCAAGGAACCCCTTTAACTTACAGAGTCCTGGCAAACACAGAGAGAGGGAGAGAGAAAGAGAGAAGTAGGAGGGGGAGGAAGAGAACCACCAGCAGCAGCAGCAGCCGCTTTAGCAAAATACAGAAATATGTCTTTCCTATTCTTCCTTAGTGTTGGGAAACTGGACTCATTATCATAAAGGACTCATTCTCATAAAAAGAATTGAGAAAAGGGAAATGAGACCAGGAATTTCAATGATCTGGTCCTGTACTATCTTACATAAAAGTCTTAATGTTACATAGTTTTAAGAAACAATGGTGGAGGGGGAGGCATCAAATCTATGCGTACCTTGTCCTGAACATTTTATATATCACTGTAAAAAATGGATCCCATAATCCATTTTTAAAAAACATTTCTTGTAAAAAAAAAGTTTTCCCTTTGTTTTCCCCTATTTTTTTTCTAGATTTTCCCCCCAGGTTACCCTCAGTATCTGTAGTTGCACATCAGCATAAATCTTTTGCTTATGAGTAACCACAGCTATTCACCCCACATCTGGTATGAGGGAGAATGCCTTTTGGGTCAGAATTCACAGCTTCCAGGCAACTTTGAATCCTGTCACATTTCATTTTAGAAACCAAGCCCTGGCAATTGCTGATTAGAAAACTGAAGGTGTGGATTGAGGGCTGCTCCTTCCTCAAAACCTGCTGAGAGCATGTCAACCTCTTAAGCATGTTTGCATTTTTTGACACATGAAGAACTGAGAAGAAGTTATTGTATTGCCTAGGGCATTCAAGAAGGCCATGTTTTATTCATTTAGGCCTACTTAGACGTGTGTTTGGCTCACACCAGCTACAGATAGCCATGTAACCATGTAACAAGGGCAATCTGTAGACACACCAAATTCCCATATGAGATATGAGAGAGGTTTTATCCTACAAGGAAACATAGGGGCTTTCTAGATTGGCAAAAAGAAGTGTGTTCATGGCTGCATGAAACTTTAGCCTTTAGATGAGAAAAAGGGAAAGTGTGCCATGAAAACACTTTTTTTTTTTTTTTTGCGTTTTAGGGGAGAAGAAACGCCTTTAAAAAGGTGCTGGTTTTCCCAGCTTCTTTTTTAAAATCTGTGGAACAGCGCAGCTCCATCTAAAGGCTGTGGTGCAGCTGCTAAGCATTAAGGAAAAGGCAACTTCATGTCACACTTTCCTGCCAATCTAGAAAGCCCCATAGATGTTACAGGTCTCACTGTGTGTTGCAGTTGACCAATATTTCCAATTAAGGGCCCTGTCTTACTACAAGTCAGTGACGTAGCCGGGGGGGGGGGGGTCTGTGGGGTCCGGAACCTCCTTCCATTAATTTATGTTAAAAATAATATCAACCCAAACTAATCTAATCACAAAATATATGTTTTCCCCAGTGTATCTAGTTATGAAAAACATTAAAAGTAAATCATGTAGTATAGATTTATGATTTAAGATTCATTGCAGTAGTTTATTACAATACAGTGCTCCCGCAGCTGGAGCTGGTCAAGAGCTTTGCTCTCAGCTTCCACTGCTGCTGTCTCTGTGGTGGGGGAACAGTAAGAAGATCTCCGGAGGACAGCACAAGGAAGGTAGCAGAGGGGGAAAGTTTAAAAAAGCGGGGCTCGAGCTTTGGTGTTTGTGTGAGAGAGAGGTATAAGTTTATCGCACAGGCCCTAGTCGTGTTCTAAAAGGGAACGTAATGGGAACAGAAGGCAGCATAGAACTCATCTTACTGCACAGGAAGAAGGCTGCCACCACTGCCAGATGTTCCCATCATGTTCTGAATGTTTTCTCCAGGATTTTTTCAGGAATGCAATCTGTGTGGTAACATGCATTCCTGTGCAGTAAAATGTATTCTATGCCGCCTCCCATTCCCATCACATTCCCTTTTAGAATGCGACTAGGGCCTTGAATCAAGAGAGAGAGGGAGAGAGAGAGGAGGAAGGCAAACTCTGGGCCAGAAGAGCAGCGGACATGGGGGTGAGAGGAAGAGGAGGAAGGCAAAGAAATATCAGAGGAGAAAGAAGGAGGAAGGGAGGGAAAGGCAGGGTAAAAGGAGAGGAGGAGGAGGAGGAGGAGGAGGAGGAGGAGGAGGAGGAGGCAGCCTCCTGCCATGTGGTTGTTGTTGTTGTTGTTGTGTGCCACCGTTTCCAACTTATGGCAACCTTGAGGGGGACCTATCATGGGGCTTTCAGAGGGGATTTTTTGCAATTGCCTTCCCCTGAGCCTTAGAGTGTATGATTTTGCCAAGAAAGTATTAAATGTAAAAATACTTACAAAAATTGTTATTACTTTAATTTCCTGATGTATTTGCGTGTTTACCCCCACCCTATCCCCCAAAATGGTGGCATTTAGTATGGACCCCCCCCCCCCAAAAAAAATCCTGGCTACATCCCTGAACAAGTACTGTTTTTGTAAACACTCCAAGAGGAACAAGCTAGAAAATATAGCTAAATTGAGGGACGGAAGTTTTGATAAAGTCCCACATGTTGGAGATATCTGAGAGTTAAAGGGTTACACAGAGCCATAGTAAGAGTAAATAAAGTATGGGAGCCAAGGAATACAATTTAATTGAACACATACACTTCTTGTTTATGTGGGCTTTTTTTAAAAAAAAGAAGTAAACCAATGCAAACCTAGAAATACAATTAGAAAGGCACATACACTTTATTTCTTGGGATATCTCTTGTGGGCACTCTGATCAGGAATTTAAGCAGCTACTGGAGGAGGAAGAGAAGGAATCATTCATCTCCTGAGACAAATTAAATTTCATTCTCCTGCTAGGATTGACAACTTCATTTTTAGGCAGCTTTCCCTCTCAGCCAGTGTACACTTGGGGCCATGTATAAACTGCTGGATTTTGTTTTGTTTTGTTACTGGCACTCCAGATTCATTTTTAGTATTATTTCTTGTTGTTAGAGGCAGTACAAATAAAAATGCGTGGGATGAGTGTCGCTGTATTGCCATGAACACAGGGCAGGCAAGTGGCAAGTTTGGGGTTAGCCAGGGTAAAACAATGCAGCTGATTGAAGAAGCTGGCTCCAAACCCCGTGAACACTAATAGCCCTAATAAGCCATTATGAATGATTTAGGATTTATTTCCTTTTTGCTGCTGTTAAGGACAGTAGCAAAAAGCAACACATATTTTCCAATATAACAAACAGGCAACACTTTTTTTTTTTACTGAGTTAGATCCAAGGGGTGTCAAATCTTGCCTTTCACAGAAGCAAGTGTGTGTGTGTTATTATTAGATTAATAGACCCTTAATGGGGTTCACGGTTGTCAGGGCCATGAAGTATCATAAAGGCCAAGACAGTACTATCCTAATATCTCATTCTTTTGAAATATCTATGTGTTTGTTATGCAAATGAAAACTGGAAATGTTTGGTCCTGAATCCTATTGAGCAATGATGAAGCATAATGCTCTGTCCTTGTAAATGACTGAGTGGCTGTAGAAACAGCCCCTTTTTCAGCTGGATCGGGGCTGTGGCAGCCACATGCTGCAGCTCTGATCTGGCCTTTCCAGAGTGCAAAAAGGAGCTGCCAAAAGCAGCTCCTTTTTGTGCCTGGAAAGGGTGCTATACGTGTTTACAAGGCTTGGCAGCACTGCTTTGGTACTGCATTGTATGGGTGCAATGCCAGAGGAGAGCCATGATGCCGCATTCTGTGTGGAGCAGCATGTGGCCTCATGACACCCTGGGGGCAGAGTTGGGCATGTGTCATGTGAACACAATGCCCCAACTCCACTCTCAGGCTGGCCTTAATGGCCAGTCTGAAAAGGGCATAGGAGTGCAACCAGGACAGAAGCAGCCACTGTAAGGAAAGACAGCACTGTGCCTGAGGAGCAGCTGATGGAACCCTGGCCAATGTGTCAACAGGGAAGTGCTTAAATTTAGAAGTAATGGACTTCTCTGTATGCAGACTTTGAGAAAGAGTAACCATCAGTGGAGCTGGCATAACAAAGTAACAGGATTCTGACCTGAATGCCAGGTAGGGTACCACCATATCCCTCTCTCCTCCATAGTATGGCCATAATGTACACTACTTCTTCACACAGGGCAGACTAGACCTGTGTACAGTTGTTACACAGTTGTTTTGAAACTATATAGCCCTAAGTGATAGGCTATCTGGCCAGGTAAAAAGTCTGAATATCTTGTCTCAGGAATCAACAATGGAATTCCAGACTGCTTGGTTACTTTAATTTTAGAATGACAAAAGCAGGGGCTGGATCAAAACATCTCTGAAATGGATGGACGGGGAAGTTTGGCTAGAGACACATGAGGCGGTAGGCAGAGAGAGATTCACTTACTCTTTGGGTATGAGGAGTTCCTTTGTCTCACGTTTCAAGAGGAAATGCAGATTACTTGGTAGAAGGGAGGAATACTAGATTTGATGGGGTTTTTATATAAATGTCCACATTCCTTGGGGGAAATGATTTTTTATCCCTGGGAAATAATAATAATAATAATAATAATAATAATAATAATAATAATATCTGTGGTGGCTGGGGATGCCATCAAATTAACAATCCTATTCTTGTCAAATCTAAAGTGAAGCCATTGAATTAGAAAGATCCTCCTTAGTCCAAATATTAACATGCATTGGAATGTGGCCTAAATATTATAGACTGCCATAGTTTCTTTCATTTTGTTTATCTGAAGAGAGAAGGTTGAAAACCTCATATAAATCAGGTACACAGCAGGCAGGCCCTACCAGGAGGCTGATTTCATTAATACTTTTAATAAATTAATGAAAATATAAATAATATAAATATAAATAATACAGTATATATTTTATTATGTAATTCTGGATATACACTCATAAGTTAATCACTGGTTTATTAACATATATATGTTTGCTTAAAACAACAGGGTCTTGTAGTTCATATACATTTTTTAAAAAATGCTGGCCCATTTAAGAAATCTTGTCTTGGAGTGTCAAGTTTCCATACAAAGATTATTCTCAGACCAGTCTGTTCTCCCTTTCCCCCCACAAACTACAGGATATGCCTTTGTTCTCTGCACCCACATCCACATCCACAATGAAGCTGTGATTGGGGTGGGCCCAGTAAAATCGCCATTAGATGATCCCTTCCAACCATGCCCTCTATAATGCTGGGTGAGGCCACCCACAGAGCCCACTGTTGTAGGCTGCTTGCTGTGTTGGAAGAAGGAGTTGTAAAGTCAGCTTTTTCATTTCTGCCAATGCATCCAGATGATTTCAATTTGTTAGGATCTAACTCTAGCATTAGTCTAACAAAGCTGTGCCAGTAGGCAACTGTGTTTCTTCTGAAGCAATTTTTAGAACTCCAGAGAGCGTCATTTGGGATTGAGCTATCTTTACAGCAATCTATCACCCAGCTGGCTGCTTAACTGACAGCTTATAGAGGAACTGCCATCCAGGCAAGTGTTTATTATATGGCATCACTGCACTGAACTCCTGTCCTGGATCTCTGACTATTTTTTAAAGGAATTTTAGGGTAGCAGCCTGCTTGAGTGAATCCATTTTGAAGTAGAAGTGCAGCAAAAGTTGCAGTTTAGTCAGTTTATTCATGGTCATTTCTAGTCCACAAATGCCAAAAGTAATTGATCCTACATGTAGTACAGTGTTCTCTCATGAACATAGAGAGGATGGTATTATGAGGGAGGTCTATTTTTGGCAGTTTCATCTGTAAGTGTGGAAAGACCTCGTGTGCTTCTAAAATGATCTACAGATCACAAATATTTTATTTCAAAGGTGTTCCATGAAAAAAAGAAACAGTGATGCTGTTTTATTATGCAGTAAAAGAGAGGAAATAGTCTTGGGACTTGAATGTTGTGGTGTTTAGCAAGTCAACCATCAGCATGAGCCCAACCTCATATTGGCAATAGTCACATGTTCTCAGAGTTTCCATCTATTAGCTGCAATTTTATTAGGGAGAAAAGTGTGGTGAGAATGGGTGGATTCTCTGTCCAGGCCTTCAGACTGTTGTGTGATTGTTAATCATCAGAGGAATTCCCTGCGTCAAAGTTTTTCAGAGCTCTCAGACTGTAAAGAGCAATTTAAAGGAGACATTTCATTTTTCAATGCCATATATACATGGAAAAACTAACCTCATCACTCATATTCATTAATTCTGTGTTGCAAACACATACACCAAAGTCTTGCATTTGCAAAGAGACATACAAGCATTTTGGATTAGACCATTGGATGTGCAGGAAAAGAAATATCTTAGCTAGAATAGTGGCTAAGAAATGTACCTTGAGTATGGGAATTCTTTTAAATATTTTGATTTCATCGTTATCTAACTAGAATGAATGTATATCCTTTGTGGTCACTATTTTTGCTTGCTTTATGTTCAGCCTGCTTTTGCACTTTCTTTTTTTAACATTCTTTAGTAATTGTCCCAATTCTATTATGCTTTCCAATAGTTGTATGGTGTCATCTGCACATCTTAGATTGTTGATGTTCTTTCCTCCTATCTTCTCTCCTTCTTCTTCTTCTTCTGTGTCTAAATCTGCTCTCTGAGTCATATTCTCTGCATACGAGTTGAACAAATATGATGATGGTATTCAGCATTGCCTGACTCCTTTGCCAATTGACAACCATTGTCTTTCTCCATATTCTGTTCTAACAGTAGCCTCTTGCTCTAAATACAGATTGCCTATTAGGACTATCAGATGTAGTGATACTTCCATTTCTTTAAGAGCATTCCATAGCTTTTCGTGATCTATGCAGTCAAAGATTTTGCTATAATCTATAAAGCACATGCTGATTTTCTTCTGGAATTCCTTGGTGCACTCCATTATCCATCATATGTTTGTACTGTGGTCCCTAGTATCTCTTCCTTTTCTGAACTCCACTTGCACTTCTGGGATTCTCCTTATATGATTAGAGTCTATGCTGCAGAATTTTGAGCATGATTTTGCTTGCATAGGAAATTATGCTTGCTATGGTCCTATAGTTGCCGCAGTCTTTTGTGTCCCCATTATTGTGGATGGGGATGAATGTTGATTGTTTCCAAAGTGTTGCCCACCTTTTGTTTTCCATATTAGGCAATGGGCTTGAGGTGAGAGTAGAGGTCTGCTCTGCAGCCTGCCCCCACTGCACATCACTTCACTTTACAAAAGCTTTAGAAGGATCCATCCACCTGCATTGCCTAATGCATTTGCTGTTTCCTTCTGAGAAATGTGCCCTATACTCTGGGCTGAGTCAGCCCACTGCTCAAAGCCAGCCACTAAAAATATACAAGTCAAGGGGAGTCAGTGTGCCATTTTTGCCAAGTCAAGTCCAAGTAAAGTCACTGAAGCAACTTAAATCCAACTTAAGTTCAAGTCAAATCACATGAGCTTACGTTTTGAGAGACATTCGTGTTTATTTTTGCCATAAAAAGGGCAGTTCATGGAGGCTAGAGGAATCAAAGACTATAAAAATAGCCTTGGGACTAGGGCCATATTTTCCCTCCCTCTGGCCTAAGCATTCAAGTGTATGCAATCACCTGCTTCCCCAACTGCTTGGCCAGAGCATAGTGGCCAATCATTTAAAAAAAAAAAAGATGCTTTATGTTCCAGCTTCTAATTTTATATCTAGCTATTATTCCAGATTCTAGTCCCCACTACTGATGAAACACACTGTCTCACTGATTAGCTTTCTGTGACATGCAAATAAAACTCTGTCACTAACTTAGCCTTCCTTAAAAGAAGTATCAGTTTAAATACAAAGCAGGGAGAAGGGAGAGGCTAATTTTAGCACAGTTTTATCATATTACGTCCCACTACATCATTGAAGGCTCACCACTATATTATAAACATGTGACATATTTGCCAAAGACTCCTTTTTCTTTTAGAATTCTTTCACACTTCAGAACTCATCCTGCTTATCTTCTGCTTTTGTATTTAATATTTCTGTATTTAATATTTATTTTGTTTTTGTTTCAATAATTTTAAGTGACACTTTTTTCTGTGATTGTGCTTGCTTTATTTTCAGCTGACATGTTTTGCTCTACTTGGTGATGCATTTTATTTTCCACATTCAGACTAGATTTCCACTTTTCAAAAGAAGACTCCATGCCTTTTGTAGCTTCTTTGACGCTCCTCATTAAATATCTTGGCATTCTCTTCGACTTGTCTGTGCATTTCTCAATCTGTAATAGGCATGTCAGCTGAGCTTCTATATTATAGTGGTTTTAAATAACCTCTAAGCTTCCTGGAGAGATGTGACCATCTTAAGTCTCTTTAAAGTTTCCTTTAGTGAATCTTATTTTAAAGTCTCTTCTGTTTTGAAATTAAACATGAGTGTGCTGGGCTTCCAGTGCAATTTACAGTGGTCCCCCGGGATCCAAATCCCCCGGGGAACGAAATCCCCGGAACCCGAAACCGCCGGGGGCGAAAAAAAGGCCCCGGGATGCGAAGAAAACCCCGGGTTGCGAAAAAAAATCGCAACCCGGAAGCTTTAAAACAGCGCGCTTCCGGCGCGCTGTGCATTGACGAAAGCAGTCCCCCGGGTAATGAATGACTTCCGGGATACGAAGGTAATCCCAGAACGGATTACCTACGTAACCCGGGGGACCACTGTATATTGAATATGTAGTTCATAGCCTTCTTAGTGGCTGCTCTTCAGTTCTGGAACTCCCTTTCTTGGGAAATATAGAATTGCTCTCTCTTTGCTGTCCTTCCATCAGCAAGGGGAAACTTTAAAAATTCCAATAGGCTTTGGGAAGGTGACCTCAAAGACTACTAGTATTGTTTTAGCTGTTCTGTTTAAGATTACAGTGGTCCTTGGTTTCCACTATAGTTTGGTTCTAGGATACCTCATGGATACAAAATGTGGGGATGCTTAAGTCCCATCATATACAGTGGCATAATAAAATGATAACCCTTACATAAAATGGTAAAATCAAGGTTTCCTTTTTGGATTTTTTTGAAAAAAATATTTTCAAGTGATAGATGGTTGAACCTGTGGATGCAGAATCCGTGGATACAGTGGGCTGGCTGTATATTGTAAGCCACTTTAAGTCCCGGGGGCGGGGGAGGGGGGAAATAAATAAATAAATAAATAAATATGTTTTAGTAGTGTGCTAGTCTATTGATTGCTTTTAATTGTTATGTTTGAAATGGTTTTAATTATGTAGATAATTTAATACATTCAACTATAATCTTTTTGTGTAGTTTTATTTAGCTCTTTTTATCTATGGGGCTCTACAGATTGGCAGGATTGGTGCTGCAGCAACCAAATGTCATGTCACCAATCCAGCCTCTGTAGAGCACAAAAAGGAGCTGAAAAAAGGCTCCTTTTTGTGCCCTCAAAGGGTTGCCGTAGCCACCACCACACAGCATGATGATGCTCCTTTGGCGCTGTGCCGTTTGGATGCAGCACCAGAGGTGCATCATCATAGCGCGCTCCATGTAAACGGGCACACACCAAGATGGCAGCCCACAGGCAGCATTAGCACTTCAAGCATGGGAACAATCAGCCCTCACCACGCCCACAGGCTGGCACTTTTCACTGGCTTGTAAAGGGCTTATATCTTACTTAAAGTCCAATTTGCTTTGAGTCCAGTTTCTGAGAGAAAGGCAGGATATCAATGAATAACAAAATGAATAAATTATACAGTAAGCACAGTGGAAAGAAGGGGCATTCCTTCTCTCCTTCAGCTGTCTATCCAGAGAAGAAAAAGCACAGGGCCTCACTGCTGTTGCCTCCTTAGTGCTGATACAGAATCCCAACAAAAAGTGAGACGAACTTTTCTATGAACTAGAGCTTACATAAGGAACAGGACAAAGATGGTCCAAGATCCATTAGAACCACTGCTGAAGCATAAATCTCCACCAACATAACTATGCCAAAGGTTGATGGGGGGGGGGGGGAGAGCTGCCTATTCTTTTTTCTTTTTACATCTGAGCCCAAGTGTATTGCTACATTTCTGAACCCTACTTGGTTTGGCTGCTGTCTCTTGTTTCTTGAAGAAATTGCTGAAGTCCACACTACGAAATAGTCACATACCTCTGACTGAGAAACCTATATTTATTTCACCATTTGCAATATTTGAATAACTCAGTAGGCACACAGCTTCTTTACCATACATTCTTCATTTTCACCTGGGTTTCTATAAGGTATCAAGATAAAGACTTTAAGAGCCAAAATCTATATGTTTGAGAGGGAATGAATACATATGTGTGGGGAGTTGAATGTGCCACCTATCAGATGTACCCACACTCTACTGAATTTTCCTGCTGTTCAATTTTCCAATGAGTATAATTCATTGAACAGATTGACAAGCAGATGCTTCAGGAGCCATGAGAAAGATGATACCAATGAGGACAAGAGTATGTGGTGGTGACCCTTCCTTTGTGGTGTCCTCCTCACGAATCTTATGCTCCCCAGAATACTCCCAGAGTATTTTGGCCTGTGCAGACATGATGTTCACATACAGTCCTCACTTTTCTCCATTCACATGGACCCACCTTGTGGCAGGGGAAAAACAACCGCCTTGAAAGTCTGAAAACTGAATCATTTATTTTGAATTGTCTAGCAGTTTTTCTCTACCTCACTAGCTACCCATTTTTGTATTCTGTTCTGGTTTGGTTTTGAAGTAACTAAAATATTTTAGATTCTGTTTAGTTCCAGTTGACCTAAACATCCTGCCCCTACTCCACCTCCACCCCTAGCCCCCTAAAAAAAGAAATCTTCTGAACCAGTATGTTGAGCTTAGGTTCAAGTTTAGTTCATTTCTCTGATTGTAATTATGCCCTCTCTGCTCAGTTTCTGGAGACAGCTTATTAAATTAGGAAGACTACATGCAAATAAGAAGAGTGGGTTTTTTGGTACCTACAGATGTTATTGTGCTTGGCTGTATCACATCAATAAAGAAGCTGTAGCTCTGAACTCTGCTTATTATGACAGCTATTAGACTGGAAGAAGGAAAGGATATATATATCTCCTTGAATATCTGTTTTGATCTTACAAGACAGGCAACATGGGTCCAGCTTTGGAATTGTTTATAAAGTAATCAGCATTAATTTGTTCTGTTCAGATTTAAATTATATACCTTGGGCCTTCCTGACAGGACACCACCATAGCAATTGCTGTCAAATACAAATTAATTTGATGGTAATATGACCGTATACTTCATGAATTATTCATAAATTATCAGTGCATGTGACCACAACTCAGTGATCCCCTATATTTAAAAAAAGTTGAGGTATCTGAGGAGACAAGCTGCTGCCCACAAATGCCCATTGTACAATAAAAAAGTCTGAGCACAGTCCACCAGGACTATTTTTCATGCATCTCTTTTTCAAGTGAATGGAGGCAACTCAGAAGTACAGCACCCTTAATCTCTGAGATACCATACCACCTTTTCTCTCTTGGTATATTTGATGAAGAAAAATAGGGATAATATCTGACATATTGGATCTAGTCACACTGCAGAATCAAAGTAGTTTGAAACCACTTTAACTGACATGACTGTATCCTACAGAATCCTGAAATTTATAGTATAGTGAGGTATTCAGCCTGGTGTGTCAGAGTGCACTGGAGTCTCAAACTACAAATCTCAAGATTCTGTAGGATAGAGTCATGGCAATAAAGATGGCGTCAAACTGCTATAATTCTGCAGTTTGGCTACACACATTGTCCAGATAGGTTTTGTATTTGACATTATATTGGCCAGATCCCTTTGTCTTCAGTAGCCAGAATATGATCAGAAAGATGGAGAGACCACTGCATTTATTTCTAAATATAGAACTTATGGCTCAATTTACATTTGTTCTTTTAAAGAATCAGCCTTGGCAAACAAGCGTTAGATTTCAACATAATTCTGTTATTCAAATGGGAGAAGAGTTTGATAGCTATGCTAATCACTTTTATCTGAGAAAACATAACTAATAGCTTGGTTTACATTTGCCTGCATTTATGAGCATAATTTTAGCACATAATTTTATTGCACCATAAAACATAATACTGCATTAGCCCGCTCTTAAAAAAGAAAAAGAAATGTACCTTCAAGTGATTTGCACTGAAACCTTCACACTGCATTTAAATGACAGTATCATTTTAGAAAGTTGACTTGTTTGCATTAATGTCAAAGACTCTCTTGTAACAATTAACCATTTAAGGCCATTTCATGTTGACATTATATTTAGCAAGAATGTTTAAAATCTTTGCACAGCCATTGATTAAACAGGAGCAATTTCAATCCGTTATTCTTCAGCCACATCAAATTGTATTAAGCTTCCCCCCCCCCCTTTTCACATCATCAGAAGGATCTTTCTGAAAGCCTTCATTGCTATACACAGAATCTGTACACATGAAAAAGTCTGATTTGCATACAATAATTTTTCACCATTAACCTGCATCCAGTGAATGTGTATTTGTGACTTAAATGCTGGAAATCTGATAAAAAAGAAATAAAGATGTTTTATGGGGCAAAAGATCAGGCATTTCCACAGAACATTCTAGTGTGTGATGATGGAGAAACATGCTAATAATTAATTTATCTATACAAATGTGTTAAAAATTTACTCTTGGGAGAGGTCGAGAACAGAATATGCTTTGAGAATTACTTCCACTGGAGGACAAATGGAAGGAAAAGTCCTTTTAATCACACCAATTCCATTATTATTATTGTCATGTCACAGACATGGCCTTTCCTTAAAAGACTACACTATGTATGAAATCCCATCACTTGGGGAAATACCTCCACAATGCCATCGGTCATGGATATAACTGCAGAAATATGGAAAACATGGGGAAGCCTTACCATTAGGTAGTGAGCTCCAAATTACTATTCCTGGCAGTGGGTTGTATGAAAAGAAATTATGCCACTTCAGCAGTAATGCAAATGTGCAAACCAAATCATGGTAGAATATACTAGCATATGGCATTTGAGTCATTTGTATTTACTTTGTTATTCCCAGCAAGTAAGCCTCTGAAGATACCCAGATGTACACGAAGCTGAGTGACAACCCCCCCTTTTTTTCCTTTCCTTTTCTTTCTTTCTTTCTTTCTTTCTTTCTTTCTTTTTTTTTCTTTTTTCTTTTCTTTTTTGGTATTCTCAGCCAAGCTTTTGAGACAACTGCTTATGTTACCCCCTTGGAACAGTTTCCCAGATTCGGGTATGTAGCCCCACAATTAAATGCTACAGCTTGTCAATGAGGCGATGGAAAGTGGTGGTGGTGGTGGTGGTGGTGGTGGTGGTGGTTTTTATTTCTATCTGCTTTGACCTCAAAACTGGGACTCAACATGACTTTTTATTTATTTATTTATTTATTTAGTGCTGTAAATTTACATAGTGCTGTATATACAATCTTATAATTAGATGGATCCCTGCCCTCAGGCTTACAATCTAAAAGAGACAACACAAAAGGAAAATGGGAAGGTGGTGGGAAGGGGATGAGGTCCAGTGGTTCTTCTCTCCCTCTGGGGCCTGAATCAAGGCAGATGGACTGGAGGAAGGGCATGGCTTCTTAATACATAGTTAAAAGGAGGCATCCTGAGGCAGACAGCACAATCCTGGGAACACTTCCCTAAACAATATAGTCTTTAATTTAATTTTGAAGCTGGTTAGAGAGGTGATGAGGCATGCATGTGGGGGAAGAAGGTTCCAGGAGTGAGGGGCAGCAAGTGAGAAGGGACGAATCTGGGATGGGGCAGTGGAAATGAAATGAACTGGAAACAAAGGTATCAGATAATGTTTTTGCTATTGGATACCCATTTACAGATGCCATTTACATTTGCCCCCATCTCTTTGTCTAGTGACCTAGCCTATTGCTTAGATGACTGGTCAAGTGCTAGATGAATTCAGTATAAGCAGCCTGGAAAACTGCCATGAACACAGAATAACTGGCCAACCAGTTGAAGAAAGAACACTCCACCTATTTCATCTTATACTGTCCATTTTAACCTCATTCTGATTTGCTTGTTCTCAAGTTTCAACAGGGAGAAGACATTCCATATGTGCTGCCTATGTTTTCAGGCAAGGTGGATATCTGGGAGGGCTTCATTGACCTCAAAGGTTAACCATAAAGGTTGACCAGAGGCCTGTCCAGCTGCCCAAACTCTTTTGGAACCCAAGATGTACTGTCTCCCATAAACTGTACTCCTCAAAGCTCACACAGAGAAATTTAGAGACATGGACAGCACATGTGGTTAGAAAGCTCCTTGTGAGAAAGCCCATCTGATGATTTCCCTCTATCTGATTCATTAGAGGCATTCTTCCACTGTCTCACATGACCTTTCTTCCTGAAAAGCGGGCAATCAAGTTGCTCATATGATCATGCTCCAGACCAACTGTCAGAAGTACTGGATTTGGTCAATAGGTATCTTGTTCTCTTTGCAGAGATTTTAGACATCATGGTCTATTCTAGTACTGATACTTTGATAGCTAATGGGGATCATGCACATCACCCTCACTCTCATACAATGGGTAGTGAAAAATGTAGTTCTACTTTGAAAGGTATTTCAAAGTATAAATAGAGATATTAATATCGTATACACATCTACTTAGAAACAGTTGCTGGTAAGTTCAGTGCATCTTGTTGCTTGTTGTTGTTTTGTGTGCATCCAAATCATTTTTGATGAGTTATGATGACCCTATGGTGAACCTATCATAGGATCTTCTTGGCAAGTTTCTTCAGAGGGGATTTGCCATTGCCATCTTCTAAGCATAAGAGAGTATGACTTGCCGAAGGTCACCCAAAGTATTTTTTTTTTTTTTATGATTGAGCAGGGAATCGAACCCTGATCTCCAGAGTCGTAGCCCAATGCTCAAACCACTACACCATGCTGACTCTCTTCAGTAAATCTTACTCCCAAGTAATTCTGAGTAGGATTGTTATTACCAGTGTCTGCAGTCTTCCCTCTTCAGTGGACTGTTTTGTTACTTTTTGAAGTGCCAATTTGTTGCCAAATTAGCCTACAATGGAATTCAGTTAATGTAGCCAAAGACACTTCTTTACACACACACACCCCACACACATTACACAGAATTCACCCAAGAAGACAATTGATGCAATGTTTGGGGGTTGGATGGTGTCTGATTTCAAAGCCTCTTGATTTTGGTAGTGCTGCTAATGTAGGATATTGCATTAATTACAGTACTAATAGAGCTTAATTGTATAGTTATTATTCCATTACAGTTGCAGCCTCTAGCAGCCTAGGGATTTGAGAAACATTCATGCCAAGGTCACTACTTAATTAAGGAATCTTGCAATTAAGAATGAGTAAATAAAAAGCCCAAACCTTGAAAATCAAAATATTTCAGTTTTCATGATATGTAACAGAATATTCTGTTTCTCCTCTAACCCCCCCCCCCCCGAGTAAACTTGAAATTTTCCTTCCCATATCAATAGAGTGCAAATAATCACTATGCTTCACTTTTCATTAGTCACTTTTATATTGATTTTGAATTACAGATAAGATTAACTTTATCACACACTCTCTAGCCATGGTACACAAAGAAAATTAATGTATTTGCAGAGCTTTTTTATCAACTGATAAGCTATTTGCAATGCCTATAAAAGGTTATGTGAGACTCCTTTGCACAATTTTCACAATTCCCCCCCCCAAAGAAAAAAATCAGCTGAGCAGGTGAATCCAAGCCCAAAAACTGTGGTAGGAGATAACCATCCCTCCTTTGCAGAACTTCCAGTGCACACTGCACTCTCCATATATATCTCTTATATATTCTTATTAGTGCTATTCCATTTGCATTTTCAGAAAATATTGGATCCAACTCAGATTGATTTGAACAGAGCTTTCTCAGTGGCTTTTAAATCTCTGGAACACCCTCCCTGAGAAGGCTAGAATGGTTTCTGCCTTGCTGTCATTTCTTGTGGAAAGGGGGAAAAACTGTTTCATTCTGACAGGATATTTAAAGAAAAGAAAAGAAAATTTTAACTGCCTTGTATTTAAACTGCTTTTTATTCTTTTAATTGTATGTTTTAAAATGTTTTTATTGTTATTGGAAGTCCAGTTCAATTTTAATGTTAACAATTTGTCTGCTTTAACTATACAGTGGGCCTTTAATATCTAAATAATAATAATAAACAAAAAGTGGCTAGGTTGCTGACTCCATCTCTGGCAGTTTGAGGCCCGGGTGTCACATTATGGGGTGAGCTCCCATCACTAGTCCCAGGTTCTGCCAACCTACCAGTTTGAAACCATGCAAATTCAAGTAGATAACCAGGTATCACTCTGGTGGAAAGGTAAACAGTGTTTTGTGCAATCACGATGGCCACATGATCACAGAGTAGTCTTTGACAACGCTGGCTCTTCAGCTTAGTAGTGGGGAGAGCACTGCCCCATATGGTCAGACACAACTTGACAAAGGGGGAATATCTTCCATATATTTTCTTACTTTAATTGGTGTTACAAATCCTAAAGCATCAGAATAATAATGAGAAACTTGTTCTTTCCTTAAAATAATAACTATTAAGGCTTGGTACCTTCCTGTCTTCTCACAGAGAGGAGAAGCCAAAAACAAACACTGGAATCTTTCTTTGGTTTGTTCGGAAGGAACACAGCAAGAAAGGAAAATTGTCTACCATCAGATGACATAATAAACCAAATATGGAGCAAAGTTTTGTTTAGTTGCTCCAGCATTGAGGGGGAGCAGTCAGACAACATGCTGAGTCAAGGTAGATAGAACATTATGTGTTAAATGCCACTTGGCCATTGTTGTGGAATGGAATTATTAGCCAACCGGTTTTATAGAGGTTATACTTTGGAGTATACTTATTTTCATTTTCTACTCCTGGTCAAACAAGATCAATGTGAAGAGGATGTAGTTAAAACCAAGAATGCTTCTTGAATACTAGGAATGCTTTTTTAAAGTTTTATCTTCTCTTGAGCACTCTATAATACATAATCTTAAAGCTGAATTGCAACTGAAAGACACAAATATGTAACATTTACCAGTAGATGTAACACAATTTGAGCAAGCTGTTCAGTTAACAGTTAGTAGTTCATTCATACATGAGCACATGCACATGTGTGTGCACACACAGTGTGTAAATGATGAAACTTCCATTTAGGTAAATTGAAGCAACTACTGACATAAAATGAAAATGTATCAAAATTGGGAGAAAAAGGAAATTAGGAAAACCATTTTGTCCATGGTGGGCCATCTAATTAATTCCTAAATGAGAAAAAGCACTCAATTTACCTGGTTGATCATTCCACACATTTCAGATGGGAAGGGAAAACACTTCCTGACATCTGTTTTTAATTTTCATTTCAATTCAATGTATGCTTGTTTTTGTCCTGTCATTCATGTTAGCATGAAAACAACAGCATGATTCTTGAACAGTTAATATACAACACAGTAATCACCATGAAAGGTCCCTGCTACGTAAGCAAAATCAGGTGTCTAAAAGTGCAGCATTAGAAAAACATTTTATAATATATCAAAAACATGATTTGTTTATTTACTATAGTATGGGAACATTTCTTGGCTGCTCTAAAAGCATTTCATCAGCCACTATTTATTTATTTATTTATTTATTTATTTTTCCAAGATTTATATCCTGCCTTTCTCCCACAGTGGAGTTCAAGACAGGTCTATTCCAAATGTAGACCTAAATATCCAAAAAGCACAAGATCCCATCTGATCTTGGAACCTTAGCATGGTCATGCCTGGTTGGTACTTGGATGGAAGACTGTCAGTGAATACCAGCTGAATACCAGTCCCCTTCTGTCATTCATTTCTCATTTAATTATAATTTTGGGAGAATATGACTTTTTCTCTGCTCCCTACCATAACCACCACCACTACCTGCTGTCCAGGTATTGTGTATGGAGATCTGAAATAAGATATCTGTGTGTCATTCAGGGAGGCTACATGCAGGACACCTCCTCAAGATCCTACCCTTCTTACTCATGGACAACATGGGGAGAGGGACATTCAAGACTGTCAGGGGAGACTCCTGAAACACCAAGTCCTTGACCTCTTTATTATATTAGTCATGGCTTGAAATTGCTTTAGAAGAAAACATTCTCTGTATGCATATACATTGGGCCTTTGTTATCTGCTGGAATTTGGTTCCAACAACCACCACCACCAGTGGATACCAAAATCCATGGATGCTCAAACCCAATTAAATAAAATGGCATAGTAAAATGGTATTGCTTATATTAAATGGCAAAATCAAGGTTTACTATTTGAAATTTATACTTTTGGGGAAAAAAAATCAAGCTGTGGCTGCTTTAATCCATGGATAAAGAATCCATGGATACAGAGGGCCAACTGTACTTTTTATGAAGGCATCTCATATCCAGATCACACTAGCACAGTCATGCATAATGACTGGATCCATCCAGGTTTTCACATTTCACTTCCACATATGGCCAAAAGAGTGACATGACACTTTCAACACATGTAATAGTTTACAAATATAGCATATGGCTATAAAACTGATTTTGAAAATGGCAATCCCCTTCATGCCTGTGTTAGGCAGTATTTGTTTTACTTTAGCAGCTTTTTCTCCTAAACCCAATCACAAGTCAGATATATAGTATAATTTTTAGATTCTTCATATTGCTTGTGGTTAAAAACACACACAATGCAAAAGTTAAACATTTATATCTTTCCAAACACGTGCTGCTTACTAATCTCCATCAAATCCATATAAGCATCTTTAGGCCTAATTTAATGAAAAATGTATTTCACACATAAAGCAGAAATGATCTGTCATTCAGAATTAATAATATCATTACCCACTTTCCCACAAGTGGAAAGGGTGTTTTTGGAAGAAGAATAGTGTTGTTTTTAATAAAACATTCCTTCAACATGCATAATGATATTTGCCCCATTCTTTTTATTGTTTTGAATACTATGGAAAAATATATCATATGTTCCTCAAAACACTGAATACTTTTGAATATGCAAAAATATGTTTTGATTTTCAAAACAAATAGGGATTTGTTTTTGTCTTGGGAATCCCAAATATTACCAGATTTCTATGATTGTAAGAATTGCTGTTCCCATAATCTTTTATTATTCCTATTTTAAAGCATTTTAATGTTAACTTCCTTGTCTACTCATCTTGCATGAGGTCTTCCTCTCTTTTTACTTCCCTCCGCCTTTCCTAGCATTATTTTCTTTTCCAATTAGTTGTGCCTTCTCATGATGTGTCCAAAGTATGACAACCTCAGTTTGGTCATCTTGGCTCGGAGATTTCTGTCTTCATCTGTTCAATGACCCATTTGTTTGTCTTTGCACAGTATCCTCAGCATTCTTCTCTAGCACCACATCTCAAATGAATTGCTTTTCTTTGCATCTACTTTCTTAATGGTACTGCTCTCACACCCATACACAGTAATAGGGTATAAAATGGCTTGAGTGGTTCTAACATTTGTGCTTAGTTGTATGTCTTTTCTCTTTAAGATCTTTTCTACATTTCTCATGGCTGCCCCTCCCATTTCTAGTCTTCTTCTGATTTCTTTGCTGCAGTCCCCATTCTGATCAATGTTTGATCCAAGGTACAGGAAATATTTAACTATTTTGATATCCCCATTGTCTAGGTTGAATTTGTGTAGATCCTCCATGGTCATTATTTTAGTTTTCCTTATGTTCAGCAGTAAGCCTGTCCTTGCACATTCTTCCTTGATCTTCCTTAGCAGTTGCTCTAGATCTATGATGTTTTCTGCTAATAATATCATTGCATATCTTATACTGTTGGTATTTTTCCTCCTAATTTCACTCCTCCTTCTGTATCCCAGCCTGCTTTTCGTATAATATTTTCTGCATATAGGTTGAACAGATAGGGTGAAAGGATGCAGCCTTGTTTGACCCCTTTGCCAAAGGGGAATCATTCTGTTTCTCTGTGTTCTGCTCCAACAGTACCTCTTGTTCTGAGTACAGATTCCTCATCAGGAGTATCAGATGTGGTGGCATTCCCAATTCTTTAAAGGCATTCCATAGCTTTTCATGATCTATGCAGTCAAAGGCTTTGCTATAGTCTATAAAACACTTGTTGATTTTCTTTTTAAATTTCTTGGTGTGCCCTATTAGTCGCTGCATGTTTTCAATGTGTTCCCAAGTGCCTCTTCCTTTCCTCAACCCCTCTTGGACCTCTGGAATTTCTCTCTCCGTGTATGATTGGAGTCTACGTTGCAGAATTTTTAGCATAATTTAGTTCAAAATTGTGTTCAAGAGGGCAGTTCACCCAGTTCGCAGGATCAAGGGGACTGGGGAATGTAGTTGGTAGTAGAAAATGCTGAAAATTAGGAACTCTGTTGTTCATAAATTGAAATTGTTTCTGCTGGTGCAAAACAAGCATTGAAACAGACTATCTGTGATACCTTATGTCTCCATATGAGCCTTCTGAGTTTTGCAGTCTTTTTTGAGGAGGGCTGTTTTTTATCTGACCACTACCACATTAATCTTTAAAGAATATATGAGAGAGGTTCTTTGTGGCTGCCCCCAGACTGTGGAATTAAGACAATTTTAAGACACAACAAAAATTACAAAAAAGGGGATGTGTAGCCCTCTTTTTCATGCAAGGTTAGGCATCCCGATCCCTGCTCTCTCCACACCCTTCTACCAACAAGCAGATATTCTTATCCAAACAGGCTTTAGGCCATTAATTAGCTGATGGAGAAGATCTTGAGTGCAGAGGGGGTTGTAACTGTATTTTCCCCTTTTGGTTTTTTTTTAATTGTCTTAAAATTGTCTTAATTGCCTGCTTTGTTTTAACAGGATTACTTAATTGTTTTTAATTGTTCGTCAATTGTATTACTGAGATTTTAGCTACATAGTTTTAATTTCTGTTGTAAGCTGCCTTTGGTCCTGAAATAGGAGAAACATTACTTTTGTTCTTAAAATTCAAGTGTAACCCTGATTTTGTACACTTCCTTTATCAGTAGTCAGCATTTTTAGTGGGACTGGATTGCAGGTTTGCAACTGAAAAGCAACCCAAATGGCTATATGAAATTTCCTTTAAATCTCTTGACAAAACCTCCTCTTTGATGAAACCATTCACTTGACCACTTTATTACCAATCAAAGTAATGCCTGAATACATGAAACTATAGTAACAATGTACAATATAACAGAAGTAAAACAGATGCAATGAGAGACAATTTAGCACTAGTTAAAATGGGAGGCAGAGTGAGACAATGAAGGTTTTCTATTTGTTTCTTGTTTAAAAACCTTTTAAACATGTGTGACATTCCTTACAAACTATCCCAAACCTGCTGCTAATTTGTAGCCTAGCAAACCAAATCCAGTTAAGATGAAATCCTAAGACTTAAACCAAATTAGTCCAGTTCAGTCCAATAGGACTACTTTGGCTTAAATCCAAGTGTTTCAGTTTCACTGAGATTTATATCAGGCTTTTAGATAAAACACTATGAAAGTTCTAGTTTGTAGGTAACAATCAAATGTTAGTGTAAATGGTCACTGCTTTCATTATATAAAATGTTTGGGAACTTTTCCAGACTTGTATTAAGCCTTAAGTGCCAGCACATGCAGACATGTGTACGCAGATAAATGTGCATACACACACAGAGAGAGAACACTTAATCATTTCTATGAATAAAATGAGTGCAAACAGACTGCTCAGATGACTTTAAGAGTCACCTCTTTCTTCTTGTATGGAATACCTACTATAATTATATTTTACCTGTCAGATCACATATTTTTCTTTTTAACAAATTTGGATTATTGATTGCTTTTTTAAAGTACTATTAAAAATATCCCAAACCTAAGCAGAGTGCTATGGCTCTACCAACAAATTTAAACAAGGTTTCATTGGGGGGGGGGGCAAAAATAAAATAGCTTTTTTTTTAAAAAAAAATGTAAATGATGGCTACAAAAAAAATCATCAAAATAAGCCCAGTGCGAAAAAGAAAAGAAAGAAAAAAGAAAAAAGAAAGAAAAGAAAAAGAAAAGAAAAGAAAAGAAAAGAAAAGAAAGAGGTAAAACTTGAAACTGGCCATTCAATTTAGTTTAAAAATTTGGCTCACAATGCTACCCAAATTTTTAAAAAAATGTTCTACCCACATTTTTTTTAAAGATAAACTAATTTAGCAAATCTAGACACTTTGAAAACCAGCAGATTTTTTTTTTCAAAGGGCTGGAACAAGGAAGTAGCAGAGACTTAATTACTATGCTTTTTTAAAACTGGTACTAAATGTGGTTTTTAAAACCCTCGATTGTGCAACTGCTGGTTTTGTTCTTCAGCCTCAGTGCTATGAAACAAAGCAAAAAGACAACTTTCTCTCTGTGCCTGCGGTGAAAGCATGAATTAAAAAAAACACGCTTGGCTTAAATTACAGCGCAAGCGGCAGACGTTCTATGTAACATAGTCAACCCTATTAATGTAGAAAGAGCCCAAGTGGGTGGTAGGCTGCTTGTGAGTCCATAGCCTCTTTGAGATGAGTTGATTAAAACAGTGCCAACCGAGATTAATATACCACTGGGACTATCCTTATTTAGTCCTGGTAAGAAATAAAAAGTGATCAGAAGGGATTTAGAGCTGGCATTCTCATTAAAATAAAGAACAGAGGCTGACATCAACAAATAGTAATTCTTTGCTAGTTACCATGAAGAAAAAAAAATGGAAGCATATCTTGTAGTGGCAAGAGACTTAACGAACACTAGAAAGCAAAAATACAATGCAGATGTGAGCTTGCACTCAAACTTCTGTTTCCCTTTTGTGCTGTCACATTGTCCAGATCTTAATGGAAACTGCAAGGAAACAGGAGGTAGCAGCTACTGATCTGGCCATGAAACAATGCCTTATTCAAAGCCAGTATCTGTTCTTAATATCAGGACATGGATTTAACTCTCCATTGGTAGAAAAGACAGCAGGCGGGCGGGAGCAATATTTGTGTCAGCATCAGTCCAGGAAAGCAATTATGAGCAGTTCCAAGAAGGTAACTGAACAGACTACATAAAATGTTTTTCACGGGGAAATCGTTTAAGAACTTTGAAAAAGTCTTAACAGTGCACTTGGCTACGATTTGATTTAGGAAGCAATATTTTACTTAAGGCAAGTAGGTGGTGGTAGTGGTGGTGTGTATGCGAATGTGTGTGTGTATTTTAACTCCATGAATCCTGAACACAGTGCAGCAAACATACAATATATTCAGGTCCTGAGCTTTTTACTCAGAGATAAATGCCACTTGTTTCAACGGGATGCTATCAAGTATAGTTCCCTAAATGTGTACGATTATAACTTCACAGTGTAGTCTTAAATGTATATACTAAGAAGCATGTTGCACTAATATTAAAATTATGTCCTTCCAGATTAGCAAGTTTAGGACTGGGACTTTAATAGCACTGTGAACTGGAGGAACATCTTTCTGATCACTTATATATTGTAGGAAGAGGATTCTGAAAATCAGGTAAGGAGGTAGAAAATGGAAGTTTGCTGGGTTTTTGCAGTACAATTTTTTAGCCCAAGGTGTGCAGCAGTAGATGATACTTTTGTTTATAAATATGAGAGAGCTTTCTCTATCGTAGACTTATAAAGATTGCAGAGATTTGGATAGACATTAACTTTCCAGCCAAGGGGAAAATTAGATGACTTCTGATTTGACATACAGTTCAAACAGTTAGGATATGATAATTGTCTATGGCAGTAGGTAACACATTGTATATAGCTATCATATTACAAGCAAGAACTTTTACTGTTATTTCTTTCAGCTTTCAGAAGCAACTTGGCTTCTGAAACCAAAACATCTTTAATCAAAGTCTTGTACAATGAATCTTATATGTGGCTCACAAAAGGTTCAATGGAATCTTTCCAGGGTAGCTAAAGGATATTTAATAATGAAGTTTTATACTTGCACTTTAACCTGTTCTGTAATACCCAAGAAAATCTGTCACAGGTATCTATATAAATCTTCACAAAAGTAGGAAAATAGAGATGTCTTGTTTTCCTAATACATTTTCCATGTGTTCGTGAACAGCAAGATCTATACATTGTGAAATTTTATGACTTCAGCCCTCAAATAGTTGCTGCTTCTGAATGGAAAGGGAATTAGGTATGCTGTTTTGTGGTTCAGTCAAAAACCCAGATCCAAACACCTTAATAACATCTTCTGTAATAACAATTTTGCAGATGCATTTTCTTTTTCTTATATTTGAATTCTTTTAAAAAGTGAGCACAGAACAGAAACAGAAGTTGTGCAGATAAAATTTCAGAAAATATTCAGCCTATCAGACTGAAAAAATGTGTATACTGCTTTCTAGGCTGGCTTAATAAATAGTTCCCTACTGCAAGGAACATGAAATCTACACATTAATAAATAGAGAAATATATATATATGCCTATACATAAACACTAAAAACATAACACACAAACACGTATGTGTTGGTGTAGTATAATACTCACTATATATAGCTTTATTATAACCTGTAATAAATACTATGTTTATTAAAAGAGAAGCATGAGAAAAATGAGACAGTTGAAAAAGTGCAATTCACCTTATCGGTTTATTTTTATTTAGTTGTTATAGCCTTCCCTTCCTGTAGTGAATTCAAGAGAGTACATGTGGCTCTTTAGCTTTCCATATCATCTTCAGAATAACCCTATGGTTGATATGGGTCAAATTGAGAGAATGGGTTGGCATGACGTACCCAAGGAAGAGAGAATTACCTGAATGAATTTCAGGGCCCAATAAAGACTTGAATCTGGAGTTCTCAAACCCCACCCAGCATTCCATAAATGTCCTTTTCAGTGACCCCATTTTTATTTGCACGTGGCAGCACTCTTCTGTCTTTGCCGTAATGTTGATACAGAGGTTCATAGTTGCATGTGCTGGGAGTACTGAAGCCATTATGTCTCATCACCCCTTTCACCCAAGTCCTGAAGGAACCAAAGCATGTGTGGGGAACTTCCAGCAATACCCAAATGTGAGTTTTAAAATTCAGGTCAATGTTCTCTTCCCTGATCAGCCATGAAGTTCTGTGAGTTTAGCCAGCTTCACACTTTTTGCCATCCCACATAACCAGCTTAAAACATTTGCAAAGACTGTTCATAACTCTCATAACTCCTGCTGTGAAAAGAAAGACCAAAGCTCTGATCTCCCATGTTCCTGCTTCATTACACTACTGATTATTACCAAAATACTAAATGGTTAGGATACACTGTTTGAAACCTGTCCTTTCAGTGTAAGAAAAATAATACCTACTTCCCATTTTTGAAGTAAATTCTGGATTCTGCTTCTCCAATCTGCTGCTGTTTTTGCAATCATACTGGGTGCTTTTACTATTACTGGCCACAATTCACCAAAGCAGTTATAAATGCATAATCTAGAGTAACACATCCATGACTTGTTCATGTTCATGAACTCTATATATTCACTAGGGAATATATAGCTTAGGGAACACTTAGGGACCATGAAAGTCAATCCCCCATCCTCACAGCAACTGTGAACAGCAGGGCTCTGTTCCCCCTTCCACCAGGAAGCGGAAGACTGATGTTTCCAATCCCTAATACAAAAAATATCTGGTGGAAAGAGGAATTGCAAGAAGGACCTTTCTTCTGACTGTTGCACAAGAGATTGCTCAGGATGGGAGGAGGGTCAGGCTATGATACATGCTGTAATTATGGAACTATGAGAGTTACATCTTCATAACTGCCTTAGTGAATTACAGCCAATGTGATGATGATGATGATGATGATGATGATTACTATTACTATTATTATTTTTAATTTGTTTACTTGAAAAGATATTGCTTCTTGTTTTGTTTTGCTTTTTCTAAAAAAACAAAACAAAAAACCCTTCCTTGCTTCTCATTGATGTGGATAAATGTCTCATGGAATTTTCTGGCTTTAAAAACAACTGAAGAATTTAAAAAAGTCTTAAATTCCCACACTGTATGCCAATGCCCATTTGCAATATCTGTTATTTCAGTCTCAATGTGCTAAGGCATATGATCATTCACATTAAAACACTTTTAAAACATGTGGAAATGGAAATCCTTATAGCCCAGAAGATATTACATAGCATAGCCAAAGAAGCACTGTGCCAATGGTGGAGAGGGGTATGATGTGGTCAAACTTCTTAATGAGGCTTGTGGGATTTCCCCTGAATCACAGTGCACTGCCAAGACATATGAAATCCATGGTAACCCCAGAACAGAATTAAAATCCCTCTAAATAAAAAGGTAAAATGAAACCTAACCTGGTCATAGTGTCATAGAGTTGGAAGAGACCCCAGAGTCCATTTAGTCCTACTCCATGCCATGCACAAATCCACTGCTCCAATATCCCTCACGCAGCAAAGGAGGTCATCTCCCTTCCAATCGAGTCTATCCCACTGTCCTAAACAATTCTTATCATCACAAAGTTCTTTTAATGTTTAGTCAGAGTCCTCCATATCCATGGGTTCTTTTATATTTCTTATTCTCTCTCTCTCTCTCTCTCTCTCTATATATATATATATATATATCAATAATATAACTTGTGTAAGGGTGGACCCATTCTATTCATAATACAAACAAGCACATTAGGAGCTAAACAAATTTATATACTGAACCAGCTAGTATGATCAGCTGATTTTCTTCCTATCAGATTTCTTCACCGTCCAGCTCTCAAAACCATCTATAGTGATGGGAAATATAATAGCATAATAGTACAGACAATCCTAATTTTAGTACTCAGAGATGTATCTTTGCACTTTGGGATCTTGTCTAGTTCTTTCGTAACTGCTCTTCCAAGTCATAGTCTTTTCGTTCCTTGCCTTCAGTCTCCATTCTAGGCAATGACTGAGATATATATGCCATTTGCAAAACAATTAGCCCTCTGTAACCACAGATCCTTAAGCTATGCAAACATTCACAGCTTGAAAATATACAAAAAAAATATAAATTCCAAAAAAACAAACATTGATTTTGCCATTTTATATAACAGACACTATTTTACTATCCATTGTATTTAATGAGACTTGAACATCCATTGATTGTATAGTTTTTAATCTGTCTGGACAGCCTACATTCAAACTGTGCTTTAGCTTTTCTTACCTTCTCCCTACGTATACTAGCTATGTGCTTGAATTCCTCTTTGGGGTTTCCCCCATTTTTTCATTTCTTGTACATTTTTTTAAACACTTAGCTCAGATGATAGTTCTTTTTCTTTAGACACCTCCAATTTTTCCTTCTTATTGGAAAAGTTTTAGTTTGTTCCTTTAGTGTCTCACTTTTGAGAAACTCCCATCCACCCTGAACTCTTTGGTGAGTCTGCAAGACATGAGAGGGGATGTTGAAAATACGATGTCTTGGAGCTGTTTCATTCATAGTTATCATAGGTCAAGTTTGACTTGAAGGCAGTAAACAACATATATAAAGAGATGTCAGGGTGATCTGGCTGCAACATCTATCATCTCATTGGTTCCTAGGTTTGATTCAGATGATCTGGCTGTCTTAATAGTTATCCACTTTCTTTGTCACTGCTCCATGTGTGTCTCTCTCAAAGATGTGTGTTAGTTGGGATAGGATGATAATCCCACAGAAAAGTGCACCATTCTTCAGTCAAAAAGATATAATATCTACACTCTGAACCATCTCCAAACAAACAAACTCTCAAGGTGTGTGTGAGGGGGTTTGAATTTATATTTTCTTGAACCTTGTTGTTTGTCCTGAATGTTATAAACCCATTAAATCAGTGGAGTTTACCTCTGTGTTGACTTGCTATTTAATAATTGATTCAGTGCGTCTATTTTAAGTGAGACTATTAAAAAAAATTCAGCCTATTGACTCACGAAGTAACAGAACTACTAGTGATGTAATATTTTTGTTACAGTTTTAGTAGCCATGTTTATTCCTGCTGGCTGCCAATACCACAATGTGCCATGCAAATTTTAACACTCCAATGAAATCTTACAATCATCATTTCAGTTACCCAGTTACCCAGACAGCTAATTCAATGTCTGTGTGGTTTTCTTCTTTGTTGTGGACTTGACACTTGAACACTTCTGCTATCATTTTCTGCTCCTTATTACTTAATCTGCAAGGACAGTAAGGGTCAGACAAATGGAAAGGGGAAAAACACAATCAGGATAGTGTTTTTTTGCTATAAAGAAATAAAATTGTAGATTCATGGGTGATAACTCTGTACTATAGCCTGAATTAGCAGATAATCCCACTACAAAAAAATGTAGTGACAGATTTAAACCTTCACCAATAGCTCCTAAGCCATTATTTCTAATACACCAGTACAGATAAATAAATATATATTTGTGGAAAATTGTATACGTTAAATAATTGTATAACATATGGTGACATAATCATGATTATTGTCAGGTATCTCAAATTCATGCACCTCTGCTTCTCTCCTAGAGCAGTCTTATCCATAGTACACTGTATTCTGAACCCATTCTTAACGAAAGATTATTCTTCCTCTCTCTCTCTCTCTCTTTTTCTGTCTTTTTAATGTTGCCAGCTTAATGAGATGTATTATAGCCCAAGGGATTTAATCAGTTCAAAAGAACAGACTTTACCTCTTAAGAATGTGTTCACACTTTTTTTGTAATAATTTGCAAGGAAAATCCTGCATAATTAGAATGAACGTTAATGAAGTTAGAACTGTAAGCAATACATTTTTAAAAAATGGGGATTATTGTATAGTGTTAAACAGTGTTATGCATTCACTTTCATGTTTTGTACTTTAAAAAAAAAGGATTGTAATGCTATAGTTTCCTTATTAAGATAAACAATTTTCCAAAAGAACGATAAATTGCCCCAGACCTAGGTAGAGAAATGTTTCCTTGAAAATGGCAAATGGAAAAACAATTTCTAAGTTTACTTAGGTGGCTCTACACACTTTCGTATTTTTAATTATGCTAAGAAAAGAATGATCTTTGTTTCCAGAAGACTAAAGTACATTGCAAAGCTGCTTTTGTTTTTAATTTGCAGAAGCTCTTGTATCTAATCTACTAAACCAACAAATAATCTCTCCACTAGCTTTCTTTTCTTTTTTTAGTCTCATGAAAAGTACAAACAACAGCTGACATTTGAGAAGGTAGGGAAAAAATACATATTCTTTGCCTGTTATAAGGTTGAATGGATTGTTTCATTAGACGGTCTCACTATACAACCTATACATAGCTCTGGACCTTTGAGTATTGGTATTTACTAACAAAACTGCCTCTGTCCTCTACAAGTGTCAATGAAGGAAGGAAGGAAGTTAATTGACTGAGGAAAAGTAAAATCTGTGCTACTTTTAAAAAGAGGTGAAGGTGTGAAAAAAGAAGTTAATTTTTGTCTAAGGATATGTTTACATGTATTCAAGTACTGTATACACTTACCATATTCTCATCATTAAACAAAAATGATGACCATAATTTATACATCCAGTATATAAAAATATGATAAAAATAGTAGCTGTTTTGGCATAACAACAGGCTTATTTAAACCTGATATATTAGGACATTCTTAAGTGTGTGTATCTTGCTTTTTATAAAACCTTTGCTGGTGTCCACTACTGCAGCTATGGATTTGTACCCTAGAGTTACAAACATGTAACTATTCTGTATTCAGTAAGACTATCATGGCTATCAAATAATGACATTACAACTGAATTTCTGCAATCCACACATACAGAATCAATTCTAGTATCACCTAAAATATGCCAACAAATATGGAAAACAAAACACTCCAATGTTGTACTTTGGCCACATCATAAGAAGGCATGACTCATTAGAAAAGACAATAATGCTAGAAAAGGTAGACGGTAGTAGAAAGAGAAGACCATATGTCAGATGGATAGACTCAATTAGGGAGGTCATGGACTTGAATCTGTAGGACCTAAGCAGAGCAATGGATGATAGAGGGTCTTGGAAATCTCTCATCCACTGGGTCTCCTTGAGTCAGGGTTAGCTCGAATGCCGTTAACAACAACAAATCATGGCTACTGCTACAATACAGAAATAAAGCAGTTTGATACCACTTTAACTGCCATGGTTGTCTCTTGTGGAATCCTGGGATTGGTAGTTTGGTGAGGTATTCAGCCTTGTATGTAAGAGAGCTCTGGTGCTCACCAGACTACAAAGCCTAGGATTCCACAAGATGGAGCCATGACACTTAAAGTGGTGTCAAACTGATTTATTTCTGCAGCATGGACATACCTGTAGTTGTATTGTAAAACTACTAAATGTCCTGCCAGTTCACCTTAACAACCAATAGCTGGATGGGAAGAAGGTGATCTGTTTAGCTGGTGATTAGGGCACAAGGAGAATGAGGATTCCAATCTATTCTACCTAGCAAGTAAAGTTTCAATAAGAACTTGAAACAGAGATCCTGCTTTTTGTGGTTCTGGGCTCACTCACTGGCAGGAAACATCATCATCCTTGTGCCCAGCTGATGGTTGAACAGTTGGATCACCTGATCCAACTGCTGGCTCTGAATGTGGTCTGTGAGGGGTCAGGCTGGGATAGGTCATTTAAGACAATATCAGACTACACTGTATAATACTGTTACTCCACTCTCTGCTATGGCTGCCTCCTGTAGAATCCTGGGGTTTATATTTTAGGGGAGGGCATTAAGAAATCTCAGCCAGAGAGCTCTTAGGTCTCAGTAGACAACAAATCCAGAATTCCAAAGGAGTCAACCATAGGAGTTAAAGTGGAATGATAATGCTATAACAGTGAAGTTTATTGCATTGGCTTTGCTCCTGTGATGAATGTGAGATAACTTTAAGAAGATGCATTTTATTGCATTTTCTCATTGCCAGGGAGGATGCAGCCTTTGTGCAAGCCAGGCTTCTCTGGGTTGCTCCCACATCTTTTCAAGAACATGATTTTCCTGTTTTTGGAAAGATGTGGCAGAAGCCCAGCTTGCATATGGGCTACATACTCCCTGGAGACAGGGAAATGATATAAAATCCGCCTTCTTAAAGTTACATCCCACGTCTATTGCAGGAGCAAAGCCAATGTGGTAAACCTCAGTATAGTGTGATATTGTCCTTAGTTAGACATGTGTAAGTAAATAGCTGATGTAGAAAATCAGTGCTTGTTTTATAGTAATGTTTTGTCAAAGGACAAATGATTTACAATATGCCGGTGGGTAATTTTTGTCTTAAAATGCACTTAGAACAAGGGTCTTTCACTTTTGACACTGCAGATGATACTTAAAGTATTCCTTCATGCTACCTGCCCCCCCACCTCCTACCCCCGTCAAAATGATATGACAAATGAAACTGTTACTAACCATTACACCTTGACCCTGTTGGGATAGAATTCAGAGACTTTGACTCAGTCTTAAAGGTGCTATAAGACCCCTTTGAATACATTGTCATATAGAGATTCAGCCATAGTCACATGCAATCAGAAATGTCACATTTAATGGTTTTCATTTAACTCCCCTCCCCCCCCCCGAAAAAAGTTGCACAACTAACCAAGGGACTCCCGCCTGCTTCTGTTGGTGCTGTTTGCCTCTCCTCTCACCTTTGTCTCCCTTGCTTGGTTTACATCCTGCCCACAGGGCATTGACTCCATTGCAGAAACCATTCAAACAGCATTTACATTAGATTATTAGAATGCAAGAAAAGCTTGTCAACCAAGGTGACAAGATTCACAGCAGAAGTCAATTTGTAAACAGTCCAAGACATTGTGTCAACATACCCAGGAGTAGCATTCCATGTACTGCACATGAAACAGTACAGAAAGTGACAGTGTAAACAGAAATATACTGGTACATAACTGGAGTATTTGTGAGTGGTTCTCTGTGCCATAATCTCTATCCGGCTTCATATTTGTTGCGGTGGGGGGGGGGTGTTTGTTTTAATGATCACTGATCTCTGTATGCTAGCATCACTTCAATTCTGCAAGTTCCTTGATGGCTCAGTTACATTTTCACAGATGCTATCATCATGCTTTCACTGTGATAATAAACTTGAATGGTGCTGCACAACATGCTGCTAATGTGCTATGTACTGTCAGCCAGCATATCTATACTGAGCCAAAGATGTTTGTGCTAGGGAGGGGCAGTCCTGACTGGCTGCATAAGATTTAAGATCAGGAGCTGTTCCTCCTATGTCCATGCTGGCTATTTTCTTTGTTGGAGGACAAAACTGTTTGCACCATGTGTTTCCCTGGACTGTCGTTATGCTCCTCAGGTTTATAAGTCTGCAGTATTAGCTTTCTATAGTCTATAGTATTAGCTTTTCTCTTACTAGTATTTAATTAGTCATCCAGTCAGCTTCTGTATTTGGAATCAGGGACGGTGCCATCTTGTTCAGATATTTGGGGACAGTCCTGACTAAGACAAATCTGTCCGTGAGTGTTAATGCAACTTTATCAAATGGGGAGTCTACTTCCGGGGGGGGGGGGGGTCTGGGGAGAAGGCTTTGCTGGCCACTCATTGGAGAGACCAGCAATTTAAATAAAAATGGTGTGCTCTGCTTGCAGTTAGACAGGGTGGGGGCTTACCCTATTTGAGGCTTGCATGCCCAAATCCCTTGTCACTTATCTGAAATGCTGGCTCACCCTCCCGCCTCAACAGCATAGGTCCTTCCATAGTCTGGGTGCGATAGCTGAAAAGGGTGAAGGTAAGTTTCTGGAACTGAGGTTTATGTCTGGCAACTAAATACGAAGGGAAAGAGACTTGCCTTGGGGCTGGCCTGAGATGTAAACCCTCACTTACGTCTTGTGGGTTAAGTGGGGGAGTCTTGGGTTGGCCTTTCAGATGCAGGCTCGCTGGGGAGCAACCCACTTCTGGATTGCCCTTAGGTTTAGGTGTTTTTGCCCAGGGGAAGCCAGGGAATTGGTCTAGGAGCAGATCATCCACCAACTCTTCTTGCCCAGGTTCTCCCCCCCTGGTTTTGCAGTTCTGAAAGAAATAAAGTTAAATAAATTGAGTTAAATAAAGTTGCCCATTTTATAACCCAGTTCTCTATGTCTGGTCTCGTTAGTCAATGAATTGGTCAGCAATGTGCTGCATAAAACGTTGTAGGTTGCGATGGAGCAGCATTCAGTTCATATGTGTCTTTCTGAAAATAAGCTGATCTTTGGGAGGTATCATGTATATCCTTACAACACATACAAACAAATGGGTCTCAGGGCAATCGGATCCAAGCTCACTGGGTAGCTTCAGAAAAGTCACTCTCCCACTTTTACCTCCCTCACATGGTTGTTCTGAAAATTCATAAAAGTTCACTAGAGGAAGTGTTGAGAATTTGATTGCTCTGCACTGGTCCCATGTTTATATCAATGAAGATCTATGTCAAATTCCAAAAACTGGATTAAAGTTCATAGTTTCAACTATTTAATGTGAGCCTTGTCTGGGCAGAGCCCATCAAAACCATGTACTGAAGTTTATCACAGCCATTCCCTGCCCAAAATATTTATTGAAACAGGAAGGCGGACAAGCCAAGAAATTTACCAAGCTCTTTAGTGAGCTGCATGGCAGATAGGTCTGGTGGGTCACACCTTGTGCACAGGCCTGATGTAAAAGGGATACCCCTCTGTAATATTTGTGTGAGAGACAGGGACACACAGAGAGACATAAAGGAGATGTAATATAGATTTTACACCAACAGAGCATAATCTAAAGAAGATGCAACTTTATTTTATATTTTATATAAACATGAAACCTATGTCAGCAACCCGGTTTCAATACTATATCTCATTTATGGGCTTTTCAAGCCACTTTTAACATCTAGGTTTGAGCTACGATGGTATCTGCCAAAATAACAGTAAGAACTGCTGTATTGTAATGTCATCTAAGTAGCTCTTTATCTTCTTAATCTGTCTCCATGAGGTATAGACTCCTGCTGAGGAATACACAGTCATATCGTTAACATGGCAGACCCCACTGTGAGACACAACAGTCCTAGTCAATGATGATAATGAAACAATGACAGGTTTTTCTAGAAGAAGCTTTGTGAAAATCTTTCTTTATAAGGGAGAGAGGGAGGAAAGGAAGAAACTGAGAGAGGGACATTCTTATCAGGATATTATAGCATTTGTAATTAGTATAGGGAAACACAGTAGGGAGGGATGGGCCTATTTTGATCTCGGCTGAATTTCATTGGTTGGAATTCCTGGGACCAGTTATAATGCCCTTTAAGTACTCATGATCAGATAAGAGGAAGAAAAGTGGGTGTTGTTAAGAAGTATGTTCTTCAGACATCTATATGAAATGATGTATGTTCATGTACATATAGGAGGTCACACATCATAGTAGGTTTGTCCCAGTAATTAGCTATAATGCTAATTCTCAGTACCTATTCTACACACACACACACACACGTGTGTGTGTGTGTGTGTGTGTGTGTGTAATAGTTACTGAGAATTAGCATTAAAGCTATGTAAGTTCTAGGAGGGAATTGATTACTTCTTATGGAATGAACAGCGTGATGCATACAACCCATATTAGTAGATTAAACACTCATAAACATAAACAGGATTGCAGCATGGGCAAATAAGCTTGCAACTATATTTAATGCTTTGAGTGAGGCCTGGGTGGCCTGAAAAACCACTGTGCAATTGTGCCTAGATGACATGGACCAGCAGGTCAAGTAGCCTTGCAGCTTCTGGGAAGATACAAAAGGTTAAGGGGTGGATTTCTATGGCTTCTTGGAGTGGTTAATAAGAAGAGTCGGGAAATTAGTTAGATGAAGAGGGGGTAATTTACCAGTGGTTCACATGATTTATAGAACTGGCAAATGTAGTATTTTGGACACATTCCAGTTTGTCCACATCCTTTTTGAATTGTGGTGCCCAGAACTGGACACAGTATTCCAGGTGGGGCCTGACCAAAGCAGAGTAGAGTAGCACTATTACTTCCCTGGATCTAAACACTATACTTCTATTGATGCAGCCTAAAATTGCATTGGCCTTTTTAGCTGCCGCATTGCACTGTTGACTCATGTTCAACTTGTGGTCTACTTGGACTCCTAGGTCTCTTTAGCACGTAGTTTCATTCAGCCAGATGTCCCCCATCCTATATCTGTGCATTTCATTTTTTCATCCTAAGTTCAGTACCTTACATTTTTCTATGTTGAATTTCATTTTGTTAGCTTTGGCCCAGCTTTCTAGTCTATTCAGGTCATTTTGAATTTTGCTCCTGTCCTCTGGGGTATTAGCTACTCCTCCTAGTTTAGTGTCATCTGCAAATTTGATAAGTATGCTCCCAATTCTGTTATCCAAGTCATTGATGTTGAATAGCACTGGGCCCAGGACAGAGCCCTGTGGCACCCCACTTGTCACTTCTCTCCAGGATGAAAATGAGCCATTGCTGAGCAACCTTTGGGTTCAGTGGGTCAACCAATTACAAATCCATTTAACAGTTGCCTTGTCTAGCCCACATTATACAAGTTTGTTTGCAAGAATGTCACAGGGAACTTTGTCAAAGGCCTTACTGAAATCAAGATATACTATATCCACAGCATTCCCTTCATCTACCAAGCTGGTAATTTTATCAAAAGAGAGAGAGAGAGAGAGATCAGATTAGTCTGCCATGACTTGTTTCTCTGAAACCCATGTTGACTTTCTGTGATTATGGAATTATCTACTAGATATTCACAGACTCTCTGTTTAATGATCTGCTCCGAAATCTTTCCTGGAATTGATGTCAGACTAACTGGATGATAATTGTTGGGATCTTCTTTTTTCCCCTTTTTGGAGATGCGGACAATGTTTGCCTTCCTCCAGTCTGCTGGGACTTCTGTTCTCCAGGATTTCTCAAAGATTATTGCCAATGGTTCCGATATTACATTTGCCAGTTCTTTTAATATCCTTGGATATAGTTCATCTGGTCCTGGAGACTTATATTCATTTAGGTTAAACAAGTATTCCTGCACTATCTCTTTACTTATTCTGTGTTGAAATCCCCCTATTCTCTCTTCTTCCCCATTATCCTTAGGTTGAGCACCCTTTGCCTTTTCTGAGAACACTGAAGCAAAGAAGGTGTTGAGTAATTCTGCCTTTTCTCTGTCCCCTGTTAGCATTTTGCCATCTTCTGCATGCAGTGGTCGTACCGTTTCCTTCTTCTTCCTTTTGCTTCGGACATACTCAAAAAAGCCCTTTCTATTGTTCTTAACCTCTCTAGCCAGCCTGAGTTCATTCTGTGCTTTAGATTTTCTGATTTTACCCCTACATGTGCTGGCTATCTGTTTGAATTCCTCTTTGGTGATTTCCCCATTTTTCCATTTCTTATACAGTACATGTTCTGTTTAAGGCTTATTTCAGTTGAAAGTTCCTTAGTCATCCATCCTGGCTTCTTGAGACACCTCCCATTTTTCTTCCTCATTGGAACTGTTTGAAATTCTGCCTTCAGTATCTCCCTTTTGAGAAACTCCCATCCATCTTGAACTTGCACTCCATTGACTAGGTCATCCCTGTTGATTAAGATCAGATCTAAAATAGCTGATCCCCTTGTTGCCTCTTCCACTTTTTGGACAATGAAATTGTCTTCCAGGCAAGTGAGGAATTTGCTAGACCTTGAGGATTTGGCTGAGTTTGACTTCCAGCAAATATCAGGATAGTTGAAGTCACCCATCACTACTACATCTCTCCTTTCTGAGTATGTGATTATCTGTTCTAGAAAGGCATCATCCAATTCCCCTGCCTGAGTCGGGGGTCTGTAGTAGACTCCCACAGTAACATCCCTGTTGTTTCCCTCTCCTTTAATTTTTATCCAGATGCTCTCTACCTGGCTTCCAGTATTGACTTCCTGGATCTCTTCACTGGTGTAAATATCCCTGACATATAATGCTATTCTGCCTCCTTTCCTGTTTGGCCTGTTTCTCTTAAAAAGGTTATACCCCTCTATTTCTACATTCAAATCGTGAGACTCATCCCACCAGGTTTCAGTGATGCCTATTATATCATATTTGCTTTGTTGTGCTAGGAGTTCCAGTTCATCCTGTTTATTATTTCCCATACTCTGTGCATTAGTGTAGAGACATCTAAGAATGTGTGTTCCCTTTACTTGCTGCCTGTGCAATTTTTTTTGCTTCCCACTGTTGGGTCCTTGCACTGTTTGCCTTGTTCCCTCTATGTCAGTTTGACTATTTTCTCCAGCCCTTTTGCCTTCCAGAATAATGTCTCCCTCCCCCATATAACTCAGTTTAAAGCTCTCCTGATCAGATTTTTGAGACTATTGGCAAAAACGTTTTTGCCAACTGGCGTGAGATGCAGCCCATCCTTTGCCAGAAGTCCCTCCTCATGGAACCGCAGCCCATGATCCAAGAATCCAAACTGTTCTTGGAGGCACCATCTACGGAGCCAGTTATTCACCTCTTCTATTTTCCTGTCCCTTTCTGGAACGTGTCCTTCAACTGGCAGAAGAGATGAGATGACAACCTGTGCATCCATCTCTTTCAACTTCCTTCCCAGAGCCTCATAATCCCTTATGATATTCTGAAGGATGTGCCTTGCAGTATCATTGGTTCCCACATGAACCAAAAGAAAGGGATAACAGTCAGTAGGCTTGACAAGTCTTGTCAGCCTCTCTGTCACGTCACGGATCTTTGCCCCAGGGAGACAGCACACCTCCCGAGACATCTTGTCAGGCCCACAAACCACTGCTTCTGTACCCCTCAGCAAGGAGTCCCCCACCACCACCACACGCCTCCTCCGAGGCTTAGCAGTGGCTGTTCCCTTTGGTGCTATTCTCAGGCTCCCCTGCTCTGTCCCTGATGTCTGTCCCTGCTGCTTTTCCTCATCATCTCTGGTAACATAGAGAGATTCAAAGCGATTCTGTAGCTGCAAGCTCACAGAACGAACCGTGGTTTCCCTACTTCTGTGTGTAACATTCTTCCAACCATCTACTTCTTTTGTGTGTGAAGTGACCTCTTCTTCCCCAGCAACTTTCTCCGTGTGTTTCCTGTGCAAGTCCGTCCATTCCTTTCTGTTCAGGGGAACCTCCTGCTCTCTGTGATGCTGAACTGTAGACACCTGGGCCTCCAATTGCTGAACTCTCTCTTCTAAGAGGGCTACCAACTTGCACTTGGTGCAGGTGAAGTTCCCCACATCTATAGGCAAGAAGACAAACATCCCACAGGTGTTGCAGGTGACTGCAGCAGGTCCCTCAGTGTCCATAGTGAGAAGTCTTAAGGAGGCACTGAAACAAGACTGTGGGCTTCTCCTGTTAAACACCAGCATAAAGAATCCCTGTGTGGCTGGCCTTTGTCCCTAAGCTCTGTTAGTGAACTCAATCAACTGGGCCTATAGTTATCTAGAGAGATCCTGGCTGCTAGCTCCTTGCAGAGGCACTTCCTCTGAATATCCACAGCCCTTGAAGGGAAATGTGAACAGACAATTGTTAAAATTGAATAAGTTGCCTTCTAATACTGTGCCTAGGTTACTTTCACCTCTGTATTCACACCTCTCCTTGACTACAAAAAAATAAAAATGAATTGGAAAAGAAAAATTCGCACGCCTCTCCAAGCAGTTGTATAGAATGAGCCAAAGTGTCTAAGGTAGAGCTTCTCATCTTTCCACCTAAACCCACCCTTCAATACTCTTTTCTGTTTCTGTTGACGGCAATTCTATTCAACCGGTTCAGCAAGCCTGCAGTCTTGGGTTCATCTTTGATTCCTCTCTGTCATTTATTCCCCAGATTCAGGCCACCGCCGAGACCTGTAGATTCTCTCTCTACAACATTGCTAAAATCCATCCATTCTCTCAGCCTGCACTTCCAAGACTCTGGTCCATGCCCTAATGGTTTCACGACTAGATTACTGTAACCTTTCTGACAGGGCTTCTTCTCTCTCACCTCCATCCTTTAATCTCTGTCTAGAACTCAGCTGCACGTATTATCACATCTGCTCGCCACTTTGACCATGTTTCTCCTCTTTTCTCCTCCCTTCATTGGCTCCCCTTCCCATTCTGCATCCAGTACAAGTTTTGTTGTTGACTTTCAAAGCCCTCCACAGACCGGCTCCTCCTTACTTGTCTGAATTTCTTTCTCCTCACAATCCTTCTCTTCCCCTCCGTTATGGTAGTCAAGGTCTCCTGTCCCAGCCGAGGATTTCCACTGCCCTGTCCTGGATTCATCCCGTCTCACTTGCTGCCCCTCACTCCTGGAACCTTCTTCCCCCACATGTTCACCTCATCACTTCTCTAACCAGATTCAAAATTAAGTTAAAGACTATATTGTTTAGGGAAGCATTCCCAGGATTGTGCCATCTGCCCCAGGATGCCTCCTTTTAACTATGTATTAAGAAGCCGTGCCTCCAGTCCATCTGCCTTGGTCCTGGCCCTAGAGGGAGAGAAGGACCACTGGACCTCATCCCCTTCCCACCACCTTCCCCTCTTCCTTTTGTGTTGTCTCTTTTAGACTGTAAGCCTGAGGCCAGGGATCCATCTAATTTAAGATTGCATGTACAGCACTGTTTAAATTTACAGTGCTATATAAATAATAATAATAATAATAATAATAATAGTAGTAGTAGTAGTAATAATAATAATAATAATAATAATGCTGACAATAAAGCACCTTGAGAATCAGCAGCTAGAGAGATTGCTCAGGGTCTAGCTACAACTTCATCCCACATGAGGGAGATGTCCTTTCCCAGTGCTCAGATCTACAACATCTTGAAAACATTCAGTCATGGCACTGCCAGGCTACAAAGGCAGGGTTGGGAGTCACATTCAGTCATTCATAACCATAAACTGAATTCCCGGCAGTTACAATATTGTAAGTGTAAATTATGATATTCTTACTACTGAATAGGATACTAGTTATAATTATCTGTACAGAAAAAGTGGTGTCTTGTGAGGATAATACTGTTTTCTGTGCAAATCAACAACATTCATATTTTTCTCAAACCAAGTTCCCCATTACAGAATTTTCTGAAAAGGAAGCAACCTTTCTTTTCACGGTAGAAATATTACTTTTTGTACAGAAAATCCTATTTCCTGTGCATAAAATGCAGTTTTCCGTAAAAAACAACCATACACAAATTTTCTGCAGCATAAACCCTAAACTGCAAAGATTTATGTCTGTCCAAGATTCTTTGTCAGCATTTTCTGACACTCAAAAATGAATATTTTCTTATACTCTTTCCATCCCTACTGTTAAGTAGAACTTCTTCACCCTTTTTTTTTTTTTTTTTTTTTTTGCTCAGGTGCAAACAAGATGACAAATTTCTATTTATATATTTATTTTGACCATTCAAAGCAGTGCTCCCACTGCTTCTCCAGCACTATTTTATTTCCTCCATCTGATCCCAGCCAAATAGGTAGCATGTATTTAATGTGATAATATCACAGTACTAATAAGATAAGAGTCTTGTGGCACCTTAAAATCTTCTATTTGGCATAAGTTTTCCTGGACTTTAGCTCATTTCATTTTGCAATTAGAGACGTAACATTGCTCCCCCCCCCCCTTTAAATTAGCACAATACTGTGTTGTCTATCAGATCATACTATGCAGGATTGTGGATTAAGGCAAACAAATATGTAATATTTGTTTGCCTTGATCCAAATAGGGGGAGGAGAAATGTGACTGATGGCTGTGGGCTGAGCACTCCAATTTGCACACTGCAGTAGGAACCAGCATGGAAATTGTCAATTCAGTTGCTTTGGCTATGAGAACACTTTCTATCTTTCGATGCAAGACTAGAACTTTCAAAATATAATCCAGCATGACAAACAGGGAGCAGTTACTTCCCCTGCCCATTTGCCAAAAACACTGCAAGAACAGTCAGGATCTGCAAAGGTGATCTCACAAAATGGGCTGATAAGGTTGTGCTATGACAATATAGGAGTTAGTTTGTTCACATAGCCACACCCACCTGATGAGATTTGATATAAACAACCTTTTGCTCAAAAGGGTTAAAATGGCGAAAGAATAGCCCACTATATCTTAATGTTGCCCCAACATAAATACAGTATTTAATATATACATGAGCAATACAGTGGTCACCTGGGTTACGAATACCCCAGGGTACGAAAACCCCGGTGTACGAAAGAGCCGGGGCCGCAAAAACAGCCCCGGCTTACGAACAAAACCCTGGGATCCGAAAGGAAAAAACCACGCGGCCCCTTTAAATTTGCCGCACGGTCTGTCAAAGAATGTGGTCCCCCGGGAAACGAAAATTTCCAGGTTACGAAAGGTAATCCGGAACAGATTACTTTCATAACCCTGTATTATTAACCCGGAAAGTCTATTGTTTCTCTATTGCCTTTACATTGTGAAAGATCCCAAAGATGGAGAAAGAGAGTTCTTTTTATATTCACAATTCAAAGCATTTGCCTTTGTAAATATTGGTAATAGAAAAATCAGGTTAAACATAAACACCATCACAACAAGCATACAATCACAAAAGCCTGCATTTTTATGCAATGCAGTCTATCCATATGCATGCCCCGAACTATCTAAAGAGGAAAGGAGATCTTTTCATTTTGCCTTTTGTGCTGTTCACTCCAGAAATTGTGGCTTGATCTTGACAGATCTGCTAGTTTATAATGAATATTTTCCTAACTTTCATGGTTAGCTTTCATGGAAAGCACCTCGGTGTAAGATCTTCTCACTGCAGGGGGGTTTGTTGTGTTTTCTCCTTAGTGGTTTTGTTATACGGTTAGAATTTGTTTGTTTGTTTTTTCCTACTGAATTCTTTAGTGATTTCCTATTATAAACATTTTGATTGCAACTAAATATTTTATTGATGTAAGAAGAAAAAAATAGTGCAGCAAACAGTGAAATATATACTAACCTGATGCACTGGAATGAAATGTAGCTAAAATATATGCAATAATATGAGATTACAGCATACAGCATTGCTATTTTTGCTGTGCCTGAATAGTAAATATGGCGCACCAAGACTCAGGGCACTTTCAAACATTACAATTTCAAACATCACAATAGCATTTTTAATTACACTTTAACTGCCAAAGCTGCATCCTTTGGAAACCTGGGATTTATAGTTCTAGATTCTAGAGCAGATAATTAAACAGACAGTGTGTAAGCACTTAGAAAGGAATGCCATGATCACTAAAAATCAACATGGATTTCTCAAAAACAAGTCATGTCCCCTTGGCCTGCAAGAGATCATTTGAGATCTCCCTCAGCCCACTTTAAGAGCCAGATGCCAGATCAGATGAAGGAGATCTATTTAGCTTCATTGGGCATGGGGAGGGAGAATGTTTCAACTATTCTCCCATCAATAGGTGATACTGTAACAGGGGACCCATTCACCCTATGGAAATAACTCAGTGTGAAACCAGGTTATTTCTGCAATGTTCACATGGGCCCTAAATGCACCCGTTGTGATTAGTGGGGGTGCTGGTAAAAAAACCCACTTAACCTGGTGCATTTTGCACCCAGTACTGGAGCAATTCAAATCTTTGGTAGTGCAATTGTGCTACCAAATTGATCCAGATCATTTGGGATTGTTTCCAGCCATGAGTGCTGCCATGCTGATGTGAAGCAGTGCCAGTGTGAATAGCGGGCTGAGTTAAAATGCCTTGGAGAGGTTTGATCACAATAAACATAGTGGGAACATTGATTCAGTATTGCATCACCATGGAGATGCATCTCCTTGGTACGAAAGGACTTGCCCCCAGGGACTTGCAACAGATAACTGTTTCTGCTGTCTGGAGAAAATGGTGGAAACCTCCTCATCCTCCTTGCACCCCACTCAGAAGCAGAAAAGACATCCTACACCCAATCCAGCAACCGAATGTTAAGGTGTACTAGGGTGACATTTATGTAGGTTTCCAATAAGACTTATTAAATACAGAAGTATCTTTTTGTATTGCAAATGGATATTAAATTTCCTGGACTTTGAGAATCTCCTAGTTGCTACATGGCCAGAAGGAGGCTCCAACCTGCAAGAGATACCCCTCCATACCATCTAAACTAAGAACAAAAACAGACCTATGACTAACATCTCCAAGTTTTTTTTTTCTCCTATATGGTTTGTAACGCCTTGCCTGATGAAGAAGCCATTGGAGCTTTGAAAGCTTTCAACACGTGTATCATGCATTTTGGTTGGTCCAATAAAGGTATCACTGCTTGGCTGATTTTTGATGCAATTGTCAATACAGACCAGATTGACAACTCTGGGTTACAGATTCATTAACTGCACTACTGCATACCGCCCAGACTCTTTAGGGAGAAGGAAATGTTTAACTTCGCAAGTGTCATTCCCTACCACAGCCTCTGCTGATTCTGAATAATGTTTAAAGGAACTGCAGTCTAGCAACATGTGGAGTGCCACATGTTCCCTATTACAGCTTTAGAGATAAACCCTCATCCTCAAGAAGATTACAATTTGATGTGAACTGTGCAGTCTTCTGGCCCAGGGATGTTGCGACTCTTCTCTGCTACAGTATCTGTAGTTAAAGAATATAACCCTGTGTATCATGGCTCCCCGAGGGGCATTGTTTTGGCCCTCTGGACTGCTGGAGAAGTTGGTGCTGAGGATTCTGAGAACACTGTGGCAAAAAAATGAGAAAAACCAAAAGACAGAGAGGAGAGATTCCAAGCAGACTGGGAGTGAGATGGGAAGAGATTCTAATGTGAGCCTTTGGAAAAGTTTCTGAGAGAAAAGTTGGACTGAGGGTTACAATCACAAGGATTGTTTGTTTACTTGCTCCCTGACTGGCAAAAGTGGGCATGTATGTACATCAATTTGCTAGGGAAAGTTTGGCACTTGGGGAATATCTCATCCCATTTATTTCTGAGAAAGAAACTTGGTTGAATGTTCAATCACTTCTACAACTTCAAATGCATTTTAAAAACCAACACAGATGAAAAAGCAAATAAAGGGGAGCTTCTAATTCTTGCTGCTTTATGAATACTTATGAAATGTGTGGATCAGAGCCTCTTATCCAGCCAATAGTTTCTGAGCTTTCCATTGAATTAAAAGAGAAAATATTAAGATTTCATTTAAACTTTAGCTTGTGCTAACAGAATTTTTGCAGCAGCTTGTTCCCTAATTTCAAATGCAGGGTTCATGCCTTGAGAAGAATGAAGGGAAAAACTATTTTTTTCATGAGAATGGATGCATCTACACTGTGGAAATAATGCAGTTTTACACCACTTTAATTGCCAGGGCTTCACTCTATAGAATCCTGGGATCTGTAGTTTTGTGAGGCACCAGCACTCTTTGGCAGAGAAGGTTAAAGACTTTGTAAAACTACAAATCCCAGGATTCCATAGGATGGAGCTACAGCAGTTAAGGTGCCAAACTGCACTATTTCTACAGTGTAGATTCATCCAAAGATTGAAAAAAAAGAGCTATTTATAATTTATCCTCTACACATACACCTGTAAAACATCCTTCTAGAAATCTAGTGTGCTCATTCTTATCCTATAAAGTCTGGGAACAATTGGAGTTGTTGCTCCAGATTAGGCAATGGTACAGTTAGCCATTCTTAGCCTTGGAATTTTTTATCCACATATTCAAGCATCCACTGATTAGAAATATATATATATATATATATATATATGCCTATAGGCAAACATTGATTTTGCCATTTTATATAAGGAACACCATTTTATTATGCCATTATATTTAATGGGGCTTGAGCATCCATGGAATTTGGTATCCAGTGGGGGTCCTTGAACCAAACTCCAGAGGATACCAAGGGCTCACTGTATTATCGAACCTTTGGGCAAAGCTGTCACAGAATAATAGGACATAACTAGTTTTTAATTTTAAATTATGAATTTTAGATATGGTTTGTTTTAATATGTGTGCAGTGTATTTGTCTTTTTAAATTGATATGTATTTTAAGTGATGTGTTTTAATTGATTTTTTTTGTTTGTTAACTGTTGTTTCCCACCTTGATCCATGGGGGGAGGCAAGTAAGAAATAAATATTTACATTCTAATGGCCTCAAGCCATGGATCCAAGCTGGCTAAGATTTGGATTTCTAATATGTATTTCAAACTTGCTTGCTTTTTTCTGCTAGAAAAATCAATGATAGAAGGAAAACAACATATAACAAACTGCAGCTAGTACCTGTCCCAAACACTGCAGCCCACTTCATCTGCAATGAAGTGCAGATAAGTCACCAACTTGAATTACAGTGAAGTAAAAAGTGCCCCCCCGTGAATTTGCAGACAGGATCCTGAAAATGTGGGGCATGACAGATGATATTTCATTATCAAACTAAACACAGTGGGACTTTGTTATTTGCTAGTTCCAGGATTCCCAGTGGAAAATAAATAAATAAATAACAAATTTTTATATGTATCCCGCCCCTCTGAGAACAATCAGGGAGGCTAACAACATTAAAATACAGTATATCCAATTCCCATTCCCCTTCCTCCCTTAAAAATTTATTAAATCAAGTACATTTAAAACAGGCAAATTAAAACAATACTAAAATCATATTCAATTTACAAATGTGGTAAATCCGTGGAATGCTCAAGCCTCATTAGATATAATGGCAGAGCAAAATGGAAAACCCTTATATAAAATGGAAAATCAAGGCTTGCTATTTGGAATGTATACTTTTGGAGAATATTTTCAAGCCGTGTATAAAAAAATCTGTGAATAAGGAGGGCCGACTGTAGCTGAGTGTCTGGTTGCCTCTTACTCTTAATTTTGATATTTTTAAATTGAGAAATAAAGAACTAAATTGGAGGAAATTACTTGAGAAACCTTAGCAGTCTGCATTTATTTACTTTTAAAAAAGTTAGCTTTTATCAGTCACATCACTTTTCAGTTATTTCTGATTTTTTTTAAAAAAAACATAAAATAGAAAAATAGCAAAAATAGCCCCAAATTGTTCTCAAACACCCTAAAATTATATTAATTATAAGTAACAAGTATTTTTTTAATTGTGGCGCTAAAATACATTACTATTGAAATTTATTTTTAAAGACCATCATTACTCTCTCATTACCTCTTCAAATAATGATTGAGATCTTGGAGGAATTTAAAGTTCCACCAGGAGTACTTAAATTTTATCCCTCTTCACTTAATACTGAACCTACCTGTCTGCTGGTTGGTCACGTCCTCCAATATCTTTTTGGCCAGAGGAGGACAGAGGGAGGGCATTTGTTAGCCAGATGTCCAGCAAACTCTGTTTTGACAGCTCCCGGTTGGGAGAGATGTCATTCTCCTAGACTAGTGAAACTTAACTGTTGGTCCTCCATTTCTTTTGGACTTCAGATCTCAGAAGCCACAATCAAGTTTGCCAACAGTCAGGAGCTATGGGAACTGAAGTACAAAACATCTGGAGGCCAAAGGTTGAAAACCACTGCTCTAGACCTGGGTGATCCAGAAGAAGGTAGCATTTTTTTCTTTCTGTTGGAGGCTGCAGGAATCGAGCTGTCTAGTTGTCTGTCTGGTCAGCCTTTGTTTTCTCCTAGCCACAGAGAGTGGTACCAAGTTTTTTTTAAAAAAACAGGCAGCTCTGGGAGAGGGTCACAGTAGAGGAAGGTGCTGAATTCTTCCATCTGCCTTAACTAAATAGACATAAAGGCCTAGCACTAGCATACAGGATGCAAGCCCAATGAGTTCCAAGTAGCATCCGCCTGTACTCATTCATTCATCTCAGCTAGAACAGGCTTATTGAATCAAAGCAACTTCTTTAGGTCAAAACTTTATGCAATTTCCATTGGTTCAGCAGACCTATTTTAATTAGGAATAGTGATTGAATCTAGACCATAGTTAAGACAACAAATTACTTCAAACTGTGTAATGAATAATTGGAAAATATGACAAGCAGAAGAGATAACTAAGTTCCAACTTACACATATGTCTGGATGGTATGAATTACACTTTCTGTTCATACAAGAATTCACAAAGATCAAATTGTTCAAACCATCTGTACTTATAGCAGTTAGCATTAAGGATAAGCATTTTCAGCAGCAAAATGGCACAAGTGGTAAGGGTTAAAAGGATGGCACAAATGGCATGGCACAGTCCTGATCCAGATTTGGGCCCTTTGCAACTGCAATGATTTTTTTTAAAGAAGAGGAGAAATCCAGTCAATGGATTCAAAGACGCAGCTATATAATCTAGCTTAACCCTCAGGCTTTTATCAAAAGATGATACTAGAAATCTTCCAAGATGGGATTGTAGCTTCCTTACAAACTGCCTTTCCTTTCTAGGAGAGCAAGTGGTACATTTTGTGAGAGTGAAACCCACAACAAATCTAGGCACTCCTATTAATACAGAGAGTCTTGAATGGTAATATATTAATGAATGGCCATGCGCTTGTGCTGTAATCATGAATTTCAGTATTGCCTTTGATGCCTCATTGGGCACAAAGCTCTTACAAAATGTTTGAAGTGTCTGGCTGTGTAATAATGATTTATAATTCTCTTGAACCAAAGCAAAATTTGCTCATAAAAATCATTTTTGAAATAAAAAATAAATTGTGACTGGAGGGTCTGGGATTGTTTCAAAAAGAGATCACCCACAAGCAGCAAATTATTTTAAAAGCCACTGGTTCTAGTGTTTTGAGATAGGCAGTGCACAACTCAGAATTTCAAAGTACTGTTAATTAAGATCAGTTTATTAAAATGTCAATCTTTTTAACCAAAAATTTCTTCACTGTAACTACTGGCTGCAAGCTCCCTCTTTTGTATCAAATGTGTCTAACTTTGGTGCCATTTTCCTCCCATAGCCATCCACTTCTTATTATATTAGCATTTCTTCCTCTTCCACATCTTGACATACAACCCCCATCCTTGCTTAGTATACCTTTATAAAAATGACTTCCAGATGTTTTATCTCTCAATTGAACAGATGGGAAGTTTACCACATAAAAATCAAAGCTTGGAAAAGTGACCTTTTGGATTGCAGTTCCAATAATCCCCTCACTCCATCTGTGATGGACACTGCAAGCTGTAGTCTAGAAAGTACCTTTCTAAGCTCTAGAAAGTGCTAAGCTCTGGTAAGAGTTCTACATCCCCTCTGCATTGCAGAAATATCGACATGCAGACCTACGCTACTCTCTCCTGCCTTATGAGCCCCTGTTGTTGACCCACATGACCATTCCATGCTTTGTACACTCAGGGAAGCATCTTGCTACATCCCTATTGCCAGACACTAAATGGTCATAGTAATACTGAGGTCTGCAGAGGATTTATCAAATCTGAGAACTGATGTCATAATTTCATGTCTGGATATCTGGATGAAGCCAGGGTTTTCTCCAATTCTGCCTGTGCACTGAAGAGTGCAGAATGGCCATCCAGGGTGCCTTCAGGGCTTATCAATACATTGGGGCGGGGTGTGAATTGCTGCAGATGAAGGAAAGGAAAACTAAACCCCACAACACTTGGAAAAGGATATTTGCTTGTGGAAGGGGAACTAGTGTGTTTGGATCACTCTAAAAGAATTCCAACCTGTACACTTCAGTGGTATTTGTTGACCAACCCTGTCAATAATGAGATTAGACACAATAAATTGGGTTGAAAAATGGGTCATTTATTAATGTGACTTATTTATTAATTTCTTAAGAGAACTGCAACTAAGGAGGGAAAGTAGCCTAGTGTGGAAGCAGCTGCAGCCAGAGGTCTCTTCCCCAGATCACCTCTGCAGCTTCCCCTGTGTGATCACACCTGAGCCCCAAAGAAAACCCAAAGGTTGGGTTACTCACTGGCTGGTCCGCATCAGGAAGACCAACCAGAAAGTCCCTCTCCTAAGCCCAAGGAATTAAAGAGAGGTTTTATCTTTCAAGCCAGCCTCAAGGACAATCTCTTTCTCTACCTCCCAGGCCCCAAGACCTAAATAGGTAGTTCCCGAGACATCCCTTCCAACCAACCAGTGTCCTAGGTGCTCACCAAACTATAAATAACCCCCCCCCACACACACACACACCTGCCAAATGATAACCTATTTAGACACCACCCAGCCAATTTCCCATTTCTGACTGGGTGGTATGAGGTGGGTGAAAAAGCCCATGGAAAAGGGAAAAATTCCTACCTGGCCTAAAGTGACCAAGACACTTCATATTGCACCAGTCATGGGAGGGTGGGTCAATCACTCCAGCCAGGATGAGAAACTGAGGGTGGCAGGCTCTAAGTTGATTGTGGCCATGCCCCCAGCTTCCTCCCACCATGGTATAACTGCTGTGGCATATTGTAAACTTGTCTGGGGTGGGCAGTAAACTGTACATCCCATCCACCCAGCTAAAAAGGCCAATGCAATTTTAGGTTGCATCAATAGAAGTATAGTGTCTAGATCAAGGGAAGTAATAGTGCCACTCTATTCTGCTTTGGTCAGGCCCCACCTGGAATACTGTGTCCAGTTCTGGGCACCACAATTCAAAAAAGATGTGGAGAAACTGGAGCGTGTCCAAATGAGGGCAACTAAGACGGTGAAGGGTCTGGAAACCATGCCCTATGAGGAACGACTTAGGGAACTGGGGATGTTTAGCCTGGAGAAGAGAAGGTTAAGAGGTGATATGATAGCCCTGTTTAAATATTTGAAGGGATGTCATATTGAAGAGGGAGCAAGCTTGTTTTCTGCTGCTCCAGAGACTAGGATGCAGAACAATGGATACAAATTGCAGGAAAAGAGATTCCACCTCAACATTAGGAGGAACTTCCTAACAGTAAGGGCTGTTCGACAGTGGAACACACTCCCTCGGAATGTAGTAGAGTCTCCGTCCTTGGAGGTCTTTAAGCAGAGGCTGGATGGCCATCTGTCGGGCATGCTTTGATTGGGAGTTTCTGCATGGCAGGGGGTTGGACTGGATGGCCCTTGTGGTCTCTTCCAACTCTATGATTCTATGATTCTATGATTCACCCCCATGCCTTTGGTGTGAATGGGGTATGTAACTTTTTACCCCAATCTTTTAATTGATTATGCTAGAACTTTAACCACATGAACAATGAAGGCTATTCAAAAATCAGCTGTACACAGAGTCATCATGCAGATTCCACATGACAAAGGATAGGCATGGAAAAATATTTCAATTATTCTTTTTCAGGTTGAAAAATAGGTTTACTGAGATTTGGAAAACATAATAGGGAAGAAAAAAATAAAACAGCCTTTTGTGCAGTTTGCTCTCAGTATGCAAAAATCCAAGAATGATCAAGAGGAACTACTATGTGGAGAAAAGTATGAACTTTTGTTGAAACATCCCCCCTCCAAACACACACAGACACACACCTAGTTGCCTATGTAAAAAAAATGGGTTTCCTGCACAGAAAAAAAGAATTTTACAGAATCTTGCTTCTGCACTCTTCTCCTTGACTTCCCTCAGTAGTTGCTTCAACTTTTTGCTATTTTCTGCTAGTAGTATAGTGTTATCTACATATCTTAAATTGTTGATATTTTTCCTGCAGCATGCAGGAATCTAATCCAACTTTCCATATGATAGGTTCTGTATATAAATTATATAAATATGTATTGTGTACTCCATGTTACCTTTAATCGTGACAACTGAAAACCATTGCCCATATTCTTCTGGTCCTGAGTATAAGTTACACATCAAAGCAGTCAAAAGTTGTGGCACACTATTTCACTTACAGCAAACAGATTTCTTTTGTGAACTTCACAACTGAAGGCTTTGCTGTAATCCATAGAGCACAAACTTATTTTCTTCTGATATTCTAAAGGTGTGCTTCATTATACATGGGTGTTTCCAATAGAAACCCAGTTGCCTCTTCCTTTTCTGAATCCAGGTTGGACATCTAGCATTTGTTGCTTCATGTATGGTATAAGATAAGTCTTCGGTGTGAATTCTCATATTTCAAGGAGTTAACAAGTGAGCCAGAAGTTAACCCCTATGTGGGATTGCTTTCAATATGGCACATGGGCGGGAAATGTGGGGTTGGAAGGCAGCACCAACAAAGCCATGAATCCAGAGGCTGATTTTGAGCAGACATGGGGCTGGAAAATTTCAATAAGCCAAGAGAGAGGGGGAGGCAAGCCCAGATTTCCAGGAGTTAATAGGAGAGCCATGCCTACATTCTTCCTGCTTCCTTCTTGCTGGGAGCAAACCAGCTATCCCTTTGGAGTCAAAACACAGCAGAAGCAGGAAGAATGTGTCCCTGGTACCTAAGTCTCTCTGCTCCCTTCCTGCCCTGAGACTGGTTCACAACCTGGCTGCTATCGATCAGAGGTAATTAAAAAAGAATAAGAAAAAGAAAAGAAAAACTGTTTCTTCTTCTCAATCTGCAGATGGTGAAATCCTCAAATACCGAGGGCCCACCATACTGTAATAGTATAAATAGATGGTAAAAGATCCTAGTAAGTTACCCACCTTTCACATGCCTTCTATTGAGCTAATTGATTCTCTAACATTCAAGGGAGATGCTGACACTGCTGGTGGGGACCCCAAGTTCTCTCCACCTATTTTGGTAACATGGAGGAGATAGGGAATGGAGGGAAGGGAGACCAGGGCCTTGAGCAACTCTTGCCCTCTTGAATAGCTCTCATGCCCCTGGGGGTCCTGTCCCACTGTCTGAGAACCACTGCCTCAGGACAGTAATGTCCTGTTTTGGTGTGTGGTCAGTTTCTTCATGGATCCATCATTATGAGTTTATGGATAGTCTCCCTGATATTATTCAATCTGACTTTTCATTGTATCCCCTGACTGCTTTTGCTATAGCTCTCTTCAAGTTAATGCCACTCCATTTCTTGTTAATTTTTCGTCTTCTGAATATAACACTGTGGAATCATGATTGAAAATGTCCCATTCCTGTCCACTTTAGTTTGTTTATGTTCTTTTTTAAAACATTGTCTAGCTTCTGCAATTCATGCTTATCTCATTCTGTGTTCCTGTGAGTTGTGCAATCTCATGCTCCTTTCACATTTAAGCATATCAGCAGCTGAATGTCCTTTCTTGTTGAATTCAGCTGCATCATCAGACACAGCACTACTTATACCTATCCTCTGTTCTTCCTCAGTAGCTAGTTTAGTGCCTTCTGATCAGGGAGTCTCATCTTCTGGTATTATCTCTTGCTTCATTCTTTCTCAGCATAGGGTTTTCATAGTAAAAGGCATTCAGAAGTAATTTACCAGTGCCTCCTTCTGTGTAGTAGTAAGAAGTGTTAGTTATGTTGCCACTGCCACTGAGAAATCCTCCACAAGTGTCAAACAACCACACACATACACACATCATTATTGCTGCTGCTAAATAGCTGCTTGGTAAATTTTGTCTGACTCTTCAATAAAAGCCTGCCTGACTTGGAACACTATAGTGGCAATGCATCTGGCAGGAAAGCACAATCCCAGTCTCATAAAATGCTAGTGCCAAAGTGGACTATGGTGGTTACCTGTTGATACATTTTGTTTTCCAACAGCCTAAGAACTGAATAGTAAGTCAACCTCTAGCATACACATTAGAATCATAGAATCATAGAGTTGAAAGGGACCACTAGGGCCATCCAGTCCAACCCCCTGCAATGCAGGAACTTGCCATCAAAAACTCACAAGAGATGGCCATCCAGCCTCTGTTTAAAGACCCCAAAGAAGGACACTCCACTACACTCTGAGAGTGTGTTCCACTGTCAAACAGCTCTTACTGTCAGGAAGTTCCTCCTCAAGTTGAGCTGGAATCTCTTTTCCTGGAGCTTGCATCCATTGTTCCGAGTCCTATTCTCTGGAGCAGCAGAAAACAAGCTTGCTCCAGCCTTAATATGACATCCCTTCAAATACTTTTACAGGGCTATAATATCACCTCTTAACTATCTGTTCTCAAGGCTAAGCATACCCAGCTCCCTAAGTTATTCCTCATATGATATGGTTTCCAAACCCTTCACCATTTTAGTCGTTCCTTCTTTGGACATGCTCCAGCTTGTCAACATCCTTTTTGAATTGTGGTACCCAGAACTGGACACTGTATTCCAGGTGAGGATAGAAATATCCTGTTCATTAAGATAGCAATGCTATCGAGATGGATCTCACCAGAGTAAACAGTTCCCATGGTTCTCTATAGTTTTCAGTAGTGACAGTATCTTGTTATCAGCTTAGTTTGAATATTTCTGAAAAGCATAAATTGTTTGAGTCTTTAGGAGTGTGTTAATACATCAAGCATGATAACAATTTTAGCAGTCTCAAGAAACGTTGTTGCAATTAATTAATTAATTAATTAATTAAAAATCCATCCACATATTCCTGGATATTTCTTCTCAAGAGTTAGTCCTATTGCAAGAGTAAGCCAAAAGACTTATTTTTAAATTACAGTGTATAGAATTGCAACCAAAACAAAATATAGCTTTCTTGTGCCATTTCTGTAGTGTCATTTTGGAACAATGTTACTCTAAATTGCATTAAGAATAGAGCATCCGGGAAGGGGAGTTTTGCTCTTGTTATTTTACTAATGGATTCTTTTTTAAAAAAAATAAGCTGCTTCATGACTGTGTATGTGTGCAAGGGTTGATAGCATTAAGGCGCCACACTTGAATGCACCAAGCCTCTGAACTCCATGATACTCATTGTGTGCCCAGCTTGAGTTCAAGACAGTTGTCAAGACTCTCCATTTTATCTCTTCAGAAAGAATCCAAAAATACTTATGCTTCAGATTCTAAATAAGAAAGATTTGCTTTGCAAAGTCACTGATGCACAGGTACCAGTTTCTGCTTCATATCTCATATCCCAGCAGTCAGGAAACCATTTGCCATTACCCATTTTACACCTCAGTGAAATCCCCACCATATTAACTTTGGGAAAACAGTTGGATTTAAACATGTTTTCCACTATTGAAGTGCTTTAAGGCCAATGGATAGTAAAGAAAACATACAGATAAACCTGGACACATGACAGCAAATAGTGAAATTGCATAATTCTACCAAAAATATAACAATTGCCTTTTTTCATCAAATTTATGCTAGTTTCATGTTACTCCAATCTTAATTTTTGACACCTTAGTTCAAACTCTACATGTCACAATTCATCGTGAAAAAAGATGCTCTTACCCTTTAAAATCTCTAATTTAAAGTTTGCAAAGTAAAAAAAACCATATAGCAAAGAAATTTAGATCTGATGAAAAAAATGAGTGAAACAGGGAAACATTTGAAAGATTGAACGTTCATTTCCAGTTGTTCCTATTTTTGTTTCCATCCTTAGCATTCACATGTTACTTAAATTAATATAGCTAGTATGGTGCAATGAGTACCCAACCTAAACACAAGTGATTAAACCAAATCTGGAAATTGTTTAAGGAAGTGCACCCAAATAAACCAGCTAAATGGAAAATCAGCTAATCCTATACCATATCTGAAGGCTCAGATGTGTGACAGAAGTTTAAACCATGTTATCTGTAAATACTGAAAGATAGTCTTTGCTTACTGGTCTGGATTTTTTAAAAAAAAAAAAGTTAAAGAAGCCGAGTTGGTACTATTACCAGTAAGCAGAGACTATCTCCTTGTCTTGAGTTTATTGTAGCCAACTCCATCCTGGACCCTTTTCAGTCTGGTTTCCGCCCATGGCACTCTACAGAGACGGCCCTCACCATGATCTCAAATGATTTCTTGCAGGCCAAGGCGAATGGACTCTACTCTATTCTCATTCTTCTAGATTTGTCTGCAGCCTTCGACATTGTGGACCACTGTCTCTTGCTTGACTTACTTTCTGACCTCGGGTTCTCTGACTCTGTTCTCAACTGGTTTAAATCTTACTTGTCAGACGGATCTTTTGCAGTGGTCACAGGTGGACAGACTCCCTCTTTTGTTCCCTTATCTGTTAGAGTTCCTCAGGGCTCTGTCCTGGGTCCCCTTTTGTTCTCTCTATACACATTGTCCCTCGGTAAACTCATCAGTTCTTTTGGTTTCTCCTGTCATCTGTATGCTGATGACACTCAGCTGTATCTTTCCACCCCTAACCTTTCGCCAGGGCTTGAACAGCAAGTCTCCTCTTGTCTGGCTGCCATCTCTCAGTGGATGCAGCATCGGCGCTTGAAGCTCAACAACAGAGCTTCTCATCTTCCCACCTAAGCCCACCCTTCAATACTCTTTTCTGTTTCTGTTGACAGCACTTCTATTCAACTGGTTCAGCAAGCTTGCAGTCTTGGGTGACTCTGTCATTTATTCCCCAGATTCAGGCCACTGCCACTGCCGAGACCTGTAGATTCTGTCTTTACAACATTGCTAAAATACATCCATTCCTCTCAGCCTCAACTTCCAAGACTCTGGTCCATGCTCTAGTGGTTTCATGATTAGATTATTGTAACCTTCTTCTGGCAGGGCTTCTTCTCTCACTCCTCCATCCTTTAATCTCTGTCCAGAACTCAGCTGCATGTATTGTCACATCCACTCGCTGCTTTGACCATGTCTCTTCTCTTTTGTCCTCCCTTCATTGGCTCCCCTTCCCCTTCTGCGTCCAGTAATTGACCAATTTTGTAATTGACCTTCAAAGCCTCCATGGACTGGCCCCTCCTTACTTGTCTGAATTTCTTTCTCCTCACAATCCTTCTCGTACCCTCCACTCTGGTAGTCAAGGTCTCCTGTCCCAGCCGAGGATTTCCACTGCCCTGTCCCAGATTCTTCCCTTCTCGCTTGCTGCCCCTCACTCCTGGAACCTTCTTCCCCCACATGTGCGCATCATCACTTCTCTAACCAGATTCAGAATTATGTTAAAGACTATATTATTTAGGGAAGCATTCCCAGGATTTTGCCATCTGCCCCAGGATGCCTCCTTTTAACTATGTATTAAGAAGCCGTGACCTCCCTCCAGTCCATCTGCCTTGGTCCTGGCCCTAGAGGGAAAGAAGAACCACTGGACCTCATCCCCTTCCCACCACCTTCCCCTTTTCCTTTTGTGTTGTCTCTTTTAGACTGTAAGCCTGAGGGTAGAGATCCGTCTAATTATAAGATTGTATGTTCAGCACTGAGTAAATTTACAGTGCTATAAAAATAAAATAAATAATAAAATTAATAATAATATTACTGAAGCCATTTCTACATCTCCAAATTGGATTAAATAATAATTTGGAATCTTCTAGATTGTGAGCCACGTTGAGTCCCAATTTTAGGGGAAAAGAGAGATACAAATAAATATAGTAATTATTGTAGCTATCTGGACATGAATCAATATATTTCCACTAATAAGCAATCTCCATCAAATTCATTGATAATGTAAGGAACAGATTTGTACTATGAAGAATAATTGACTGAGAACCAGAAGAGTTTTGGTCTGAGGCCAAGGACATAATAAAAGAAGAACACAGACAGACACTTTCAATGGGCAAAAAGAAGGAGAAAAAACCATGGATGACAAATAAAATATTGCAATCAATAAAGAAAAGAAGAAAAGCAAAACAAAAAGGAGGTAGGAACAAGCTAAGAATCATGAATGCAACTGTACAACAGCTAGTGTGTAAAGACAAAGAAAATGACTACAATGAGCAGTGCAGAGAAACAGAAGACAACAACAAAAAAGGGAGAATGAGAGACCTATTCCACAAGATCAGGGAAATCAAACCAAGGACTGGGACGCACTATGACTATAAAAATAACAGAATTCAAGACTGGGAAGAAATAAAAAGACGATGGATGCAATACAGAAAAGAACTATATAAAAGAGATAACAGAATTAGGGACAAATGGAAAGAAGAGCCATATGAAGATGGACCCCAAATTCTAAAAATTGAGGTGGAAGCTGCAATAAGAGAAATGGCGAAAAAAAGTTACCAGAAAAAGGTGATATTCCAATTGAGCTGCTGCAATCTACATTGACAGAATCAACTATAATGCTAACTAACATATGTCAAGGGATATGGAAAACAAAATGATGGTAGACAGACTGGAAGTGATCATTATACATCCCCATCCACAAAAAAGGAGACACAAAAGATTGCAGCAGCTATAGAACCTTAGCACTAATATCCCATGCAAGCAAAATGATGCTCAAAATTCTACAACATAGACTCCAACCATACATGGAGAGAGATATCTCAGAGATTCAAGTGGAGTTCAGGAAAGAAAAGGAAGAGGGACAAGGGACCACATTGCAAACATACAATAGATAATGGAGAACACCAGGGAATTTCAAAAGAAAATCAGCATGTGCTTTATTGACTACAGCAAAGCCTTTGACTGCATAGATCCTTGATGAGGAATCTGTACTCAGGACAAGAGGCTACTGTCAGAACAAAGCATGGAGAAACATAATGGTTCCCAATTGGCGAAGGGGTCAGACAAGGCTGCATCTTATCACCCTACTTGTTCAACTTATAAGCAGAACATATTTTAAGAAAAGCAGGCTTGGACACTGAAGAAGGAGGTGTGAAAATAGGAGGAAGGAATATCAACAATCCGAGATATGCAGATGACATCATAAGGTACTAGCAGAAAATCTCAAAGACCTGGAACAACTACTAAGAAAGATCAAGGAAGAAAGTGCAAAGGCAGGCCTATTGTTGAACATAAAACAAAAATAATGACCACAGAGAACCTACACAAATTTGAATTAGACAACAAAGAAATAGGATTCTCACACCTGGGATCAAATATTGATAGAAATGGAGATTTCAGTCAGGAAATCAGAAGAAGATTAAGAATGGGCAGGACAGCTATGAAAGAACTTAATAAGATCCTAAAATGCAAGGATATACAACTGAGCACAAAAGTTAAAATCGTACAAGCCATTGTATTCTCTATTGCCATATATGGATCTGAGAGCTGGACAGTTAAGAAGGAGGTTAGGAGGAAAATCAACTCATTTGAGCTGTGGCCCTGGAGAAGAGTGCTAAGGATTTCATAGACAGCCAAAAAGACAAACAAATAGGTCCTAGAGCAGTTCAAGCCAGAAATCTCCCTAGAAGCCAAGATGACAAAACTCAGGTTGTCTTTCTTTGGACACATCATGAGAGGGCATGAATCACTGGAAAAAACAGTAATGCTAGTTAAGGCAGAGGGAATTAGAAAGAGAGGAAGGCTGCATGCAAGATGGATGGACTCTATTAAAGAGATCACAAGTATGAGTTTGCAGGAGTTGAGCAGAGCAGTGGAGGATAGAGGCTCTTGGAGATATCTCATCAGCAGGGTCGCCATGGGTCAAGATCAACTTGAAGGCAGTTTACAACAACAAAAATAAGCAGTCTGCCACATTTTAATCTAAGTAAAATTTCTAGGGGGAAATACATATCTGTTTCATGCTGGGCACATTGCATAAAAGATCAGCTGCAGGTTACTGTGGCATCCATCACAGTAGCCTGATCAACTGGCTAGTGTCCAACTGGCTCCATCATTTAGAATGAAACCAGAAGGACAATCATTTAATTGAATTGTCAAGAATGTTATCTTTTAACATCCACATAGTAGTACACCTCACAATAAAAAGCTGTGTATATTCTCATTTCAAATAAAGAGTGCAGGCATGCAGCTTTTGTAAGGAATGTTTATCTGAGATCACTATTTTCATTGTATTATATTGGCATCATTGTTGTCACCAAAAAAAAGTAGAAAAAAGAGTATCTAAAATGTAGAATTATCTCCAACAAATGCACAATTTCCACTGTTTCAAATATTCAAAAATATGAATCAGGTTCATTGCCATAAAAAAAGACTTGCAGATTTTAATACATTACTTATTTCTGTCCCTAATTCATGCACATGTTCCTCTCTCATGGTTTCTAAGTACTTACTGAAACATTATGCCAGAATGCATTCAAAAATAATGGCAGCTTAATACTTTGTTTAGTTTATGTGTTAATATGTGGTTGGTTTCCATCCTGGAAACTGATCCATAGAACTAAGGTTTGCTGTGTTACTATGGAAGCCTTGAAGGACTGAGAGATTTATTGCTAAAATTAAGAAAATGGAAGCAGAATTAAAGCTCTCTTGTGTGGACATTCTGCCTTTCCATTATGCATTTAAAACATTCTAGGCAGTTCCTTATAAAAAGGGAATTTGTTCCAACTCTGGAGCATGATATATCCAAGATATTATGTTAAATGCAAATGTGTTTGGACAATGGAGAATAAAATGTTGCTTTGTAATGTTCAAAGCTAAAAAAGCAAACTTTTTAGTCATCTTCTTCAAGTTTTGGCATTTCCATGGGAGCCTAACAAGATGATATATAAGGATAGACACTTGTTTATGTCTATTACTTTTAGTTGGTTTTTTTAATAAAGGCATTTTACTTTTATTCAAAACGAAAATTTCTGAGTGCTGCTAGAGAAAACATCTGCCCGTCTTAAAATTTGTTTCATGGCTGGGTGGGTCTGTTATAGGGTTGGGAAAGGAATGGGGTTAGTATTCTTCTTGCCTGCCAAAAGCGAGCTCTCCTCAGATATCTGAACTGAATCATTAGTTCCACAACTTTGTCTTTTCTGCTCCCAGTACAACATATAACCACATAATTTCTTCCCCCTATAGAATTACTCTGACCTTAAGTGTAGCATTCTAGGGGATGTATGTCATTATGTCATGCTCCTATTTAATCTGTGTGGAGATTTTCAAGATCTGTTTGCATTAAAACCCAAAGACGCACTGGTGCTCTGGCTACAACTACAAAGAATCAAAGGCATATCAGAATTCTAACAATCCACCCAAATAAGATGCCATCAGTGGGGCAAGACACATGTGATTTGTGTGTACATTTTTGGTGGTAGCGGGGAAAGAGTCCTAAAGTTTTCTATAGCTCTACACAGAAAGTGATCATCAGTTTATTTGGTCTCATTGCATAAACACTCTATGGGTGTAGAATACAGGGGAAGCTCAGCAACAGTGAGAAAATTATCTCTTTGGAGAAGTCCATCTGCCATAAACTGGTATTAGGAAGATTCTAAGGAACCATGACGCTCCTCTGAATCAATCACAACACTAGATTCATTTCAGTAAGGGTGCTATGTAGAGGAAGCTTCCTTTAAACCAATTATCTTCAGTCTCTACAAATTTGGAACCAAAAGGAAAATAACTACAGAAATGTACACTCTAAGCACACTGAGGGGTTAGTCAGATGGTGAAAATAATCCAGGTTTGTTCACATGCATTTTGAATGCATCCGATTAAGTGGGGAGGGGGGTTGGCAAAACCTCTACTTAACTTGGGATAATTGATGTCAGATTTTTTTTCTCAGTTTTCCTAAAAGATCTGGATTCTCAGCTGTGTGTATAACCAACACAAATAGACCCAGGATAAAATTCTGCATGCTTTGAACGTGCTTTACATACATTAGCATCATTGACTCAATTTTTATTTAAGTGCTGACACATGTGAGCAACTAAACTGATAGAGATGGTGCATAGATGTGATTCGATAGTGTGAACAACAAACACAGAATGTATGAGTGAGATTATTTGCATAGTCGTGCTAAAACAATATGTGAATGACCCCCTGAGATTCTTTGAAATGGTCTTCTTTCTAATCAGAGGTCAAATTTGGCCTTTGCCATGGTGTAGCTTGCAAGTGAATGTGGGGTTGACAAGAAATGTTTGCCTTCTACTGGCCATTGTTGCTGTTTTGTGCCTTCAAATCATTTCTGACTTATGGCTACCCTAAGGCAAACCATAAAAAGAAAGCGAAATTCCTTCTGGCAGATTATTCTTTCTCATATTACTGCAACAAAGGGATTTTATTAGCAAATGCACCAACAACTTCCAAATCACATTTTTCTTGTATAATGTTTGGTTATTCATGCAGTTTTGTTGATACTTATTGGATTATTTCTGTTTTTAGGTGCTTTAAACTACGTAAGGAAAAATAGGGTGTAAGATTCTAAACACATAATACATATTCCTAGATGTCAAGAAAGAAAGAAAGAAAGAAAGAAAGAAAGAAAGACCTATGCGAATTTTGCATTTTACTACCACAAGTCTATTAATATAACCATTAGCCACAAAAGGTTTATTTAGTGTTTATCCCAATTTCATTAGTTTAAAAAAAAAAAACTATGGATCAGCTTTTTCACCTTCTCAATGCATTACTTTTCCTCTGGACTAATAAGATACCATCGTAAATGTGCCTGTAGGAGTGATACGATATGGCAGAAATGGATGGAAGATACACCAAAACCGAAAATTTTGTTCAGTTCTTTTTTCTTTTTTTCTTTCTTTTTTTTCTTTTTTCTTTCTTTTTTTTTTTTTTTTTTTTTGGCCAGAATTTACCAAAATTCAGATGTGGAAGAAAGTGGGATTTTGACCACCCCTTAGCAACAGATGAAAATTGTGTTTCAGGGTGATTTGCATCAGAATTTACACAAGTTTGCATAACTCAGATATGAAAGAAAACAAAACTGACAGATTTGCCCAGAGTCCTAACCAAATTTCATGCAGTTTGGGATTACAGATAAGAAACTGTTAGTACAGTGCAAGTGTGAAGCATTATTATGTTAGCACCTATTTAGCACCTGGTTAAACACCATTTAACCTACTGGCACTAGCCCAATACACATCTGCTAAGGGATTTGTTTGGTTTAATTTTTTCAGTTTTTTTTTCTTCTCCTAATGCACCATTGTTCAGCTGTAGCAGGCATCTATGGAGTAGTCAGTGTCTTCCACTATCATTAGGGTAAATTGGTTCCCTGGGCAACATCCCAGGAACGCAGGTGTTGTGATTATAGACATCCTGAATATGTGGCATAGATGCCAGCCATTCACAAAAAGGACAAAAGATTGTCATTAAACAATCACCACAAAACACGTATTTCCAATATGGCCTTTGTGAAAATGGAAACAATTCAACTCTATTACCAAAATAGCCAGATATCTACAGTGCAACACAAATTCATTCAGACTATTGGCATCTTCATTACCACCCCTGTTCCCGCTCAAAAAGTGGTTGTCCCCCCTAAAAAGGCAAAATGGCTAATTTGATCATCTTCTTATGTGCCTTGAAGTCACCTCCAACTTATGGCAACTCTATTATAGGGTTTTCTTGGCAAGATTTGCATTACTTTCCTCCTAGGGTGACAGAGCCTGCATAATCTCCATGGCTCAGTAGGGATTTAAATCCTAGTCACCCAGAGTCCTAGTCCACTTAAAGCACTACATCACACTGGCTCTCCAGAGTAGCTAATAGTTGATATGAAAATACATTATCTTGTATGTATTATCATGAGGGAGGTGGAGAAATGGAACCACCTGAATATATCTAAGGGTTTTATACCATGGCGGGTGGGGGCTGGGCAACAGAAGCTGGAGAAAAGGAGCATCTCACATCCATACAACCTCAATAATTATTGCAAATACCCTCATAAATATAATCCAGCAGATGTGGCAAACCATCACCAGGGTGTTGTCAAAGATGGCAAAAGATATCAGTGTGGAAGAACACAAGCTAGGAGATGCTGTAGCATTTTGCTTTTTCTTGAATCCACAGGGAACAAGATTCCATTCTCTTCTCTTTTCTCCTTCCTGCTGAATGAATTAACTTGTTTGTACTTGTAACTCAGTTTACAGCATTTGAATAACAGTCTGGTTAATGCTTGTATGCCAAAAACAAAGGGAGAAAGGAAGAGAAGAGAGAAACCAGGACATTTTAGAAACAGCTGGAAAAAGTGGACAGGATTATTCCTGCCTAATTAGGATAGCTGAAGGGTATGATTACATAAAATTCATATATAGCTTTGCTGTGTACACTTAATCTGTAGTTTGGTTATTAGCTTTAATCTATGTGCTCTCCTTCACCACGTGTAGGGCCTGATTGGTAAGTGCTCTCATGTTTTATGTTTGTAAATCCTGGCATGAGATATCCATATTTATAGGGTACATTCACCTTTTTTTCTTTTCTTTTCTTTTCTTTTACAATAGACAGCTTGTGGACTAGGCCTACTCATACAAGAATTTAAGAGCATCATGATTCAATAGGCCAGTTCAATTTGTTTTCAGTCTATTTGTATCAGAATGGAGAATATATATTCTCAGAAATAAGTAAAATATTCCATTGGACAACATTCACCTTTAAGGCACTGCCTATGCAGCTTGCTTTGGGAGATCAAACCTTTTTAGTCTTTTATGGAAGTATATAGCATTAGCCAAGCTGTGATTAAGATACCATTGTGTGTAGCATTCTAATCTTCAACATCTGCATCATGATCTATCCAAGTAACAGATATTGAACTATACAATATTCTGCCTGTTTGAAAACACTGTAAGATCAGTTGTGATGACAAATCCAAATTCCTGTTGCATGTCTCAATTGCTAATATGACTAAACAACCTAGAATAGGTTGGGATAGTGAATTACAAAAATCAAAGGGCTTAATAAATAATAAAATCTACTCCTTTCCTTTAAAAATACTCAGAACATGACACTCTTGTGCTTTTAATTCAACTCAATTAAGAAGTAGAGAGAAACTATCAATGACTACCAGCAGCAAGACTCCCCAGGGATTGCCCCTGTTTGTAGATTCTTTGTGGAATTAGGTGGCAGCTGGCAAAGTTTGCCTTGGGGTTAAGGGCTCAATATCCATTTCAGTTTCCTCTTTTCATCAACAGGAACCCTACATGTAAATCATATAATGTAACACATTTGCTTTCTTCCATTCGATTTTTGGATTTAGATTAGCTACTAGTAATACGAGCTTGGCTGTTTAAACAATATAGATGTCATACATTATAATATTAGCTTTACTCATTGTCTCAATGCAAACTTTTAAACAGAACATTTTTGACCTTGAAACTCAACTCAACCCCAAAGAGCCCCTTCTCTAATTAAAACTGCATGTGACCCACAAGGCATCAAGGCAAGGAGCATCATCAAGGTTATTGATGCCACCTTCACCTGGTAATGAAAAACAGAGGCCAAGGTACAAAGGGAAAGAAGATTAGAAACAGTTAGGAATTCAGGGTGTGTGGGGGGGGGGGATAAAATAAAGATAACTTGAAAAGTTGCAGGTACTGTAATGCCATGAACTGTTTGTGTCTGTATGTAATATTGACCTCTGTGGCGTTTAAAACTATATACCATTGTGGAACATTGCAAACCTCATTTCTGGAAAAATCCTGGAACAAGTCCATCATCATTTCACAGATACTCTTTTATCTGACAAGCATAGTTACAGATATTAATATTTCGATATGTATCTACTTCACCGTAAGTTTTGGATTTTGAGTTGCATTGGTCACATGTTTGTTTCTTTATGCCTTGCTTTAGGTGCCTGTATACATCCATGCACAGTGGCATCAGCAGTAGGTTTACACAGGGCAGAGGATGAAAGCTAGGTGACACCTTAGTACTGATTAAGTATACAAACTCTTCCAATTACACACTTTCATTCCTAGGAACAGCTGGCTTTCACCAATAAGATCAAGTCTTACTTGGGCTGTAGAGAAGCAATAATATGTGTTGCATTTTGGTAGCAGATGGAATTTGCCTTTCACTAGTTGCCTTCCTGAATAGCTACCAAATAGCCTCCTCATCAGTTTAATCCATATAGTTGGATAACCTTTCACTGGAGTCACCCTTCTCCCTGCAGTATCATAACTGACTTTCTTTCCCTTCATGATCCAACATCAGACTGCTGAAGGAAACAAGTCAAGCTCCTTTTATATATATATAAAAATCATAGCTCCATTTATTTTACAAAACCAATGTTTTGTAAATTCCACTTAAACATTAGGAAAAACTTCTTTACTGTAAGAGGTGTTCACAATGGAATGGACTGCCTTGATGTGTGATGGATTCTCCATCTTTGGAGGTCTTCAAACTGAGTTTAGATGGCTATATTTCAAGAGTGCTTCACTTGTGTGGCATGGCAGGATTGGATTTATTATTTCTTTTTTTATTTTCAATTACATGTTGCCTTTCTCCTGGACTGGTACCCAAGGCAGCTCACAAAAACAAGCAGCTAAAAGCAATAACATGTTAAATTCCATATTTAAATTTTAAAGACAATTAAAACAATCCCATTAAAATGATTGATTCAAAACAGTATATAATCATTAAAAACATACAAATGTTAAAAATAAAAATGCAAACCATCCCTCAATAAGAAGTTGCCTTGAAAGTAATTGCACACTAAAAGCCTGCTTGAACAAAAATTTCTTTGCTTGTCAGAAAAAGGAGAATAGGGAGAGGGCCAGCCTAGCTTCCCATGGAAGGGAATTCCAAAGGGTAGGGGCAGCTACTGAAAAAGCTCTTTCTCCTTTCCTCCCCAAATGAGCCTGTAATGTGGCAATACCAAGAGAACCCTCTCCCCTGTAGATCTTAAGGCTCTGTCAGGTTTGTATAGGGAGATAAGGTCTTTCACTCCTGCTGGCAGCCCATTCAGGACCTTTGTGGTGCTTCAGAAGTGGGCCATGTGGTCACTGTGGTCCCAGGTCAATCAGGTCCAGAGTGGCCAGAGACCACTCCTTCCAGGCCATCTGCTTCAGCCTTATATGAGTGCTGTGTCTGTATGCTAAGAAGACAAGAATGTGCCATGTGGAACAAGGCAGGAAGTTAAACATAATTTTTCTAACGGTCCTTATTGTAGAAGCCCAGACAGCAGAGGTCCAATTTTAAATCTGTGAATCTTCCACATCTGGGGTGGGGTGTGTGTGGAAAGGCCATATGGGATGCAAGCCCTAGTGGAAATGCAGCTACTGGGAACATTTTTTTTCTGCCTGGCTATTTGTCCAAAAAACAAAAAAAAAAAACCCAAAAAAACAAAAAAAAACCCACTTTGTTTTTCTTTCCTGGCTCTGGAGTGCCATATTATCTCTTAGTTTGGTTTTACCCATACACATAGTCATATACAGTTGACCTTCTATATCGGTGGGCTAGCCATCTGGGGATAGCCCTGCCCCATTATCATCAATGGTGACATGTGCACACAACTACACTAATGTGCAGATTATACTAATGGTAATAGGACTTGAGGTCCAATGGTTTTTTGTATCCATGCAGGGTGAGGGGCCCTGGGACCAAACCACCACTGATAGAGAGGGCCATCTATAACCAGACAGCCCAGATCTGACCAAGTTGCCACCTTGAGTCGCTATATTGAGAGAAAGGTGGGATATAAGAAAATAATAATAATCCAATCCCATCTCCCTACCTTTGTTTTTCTTCTACGTAATTGCAAGGAGCCACTCCCTGGTCATAGTTTGTGACTCCACTCTTAAAGTGTGCAATTCTAAAACCTGACAACTTCATGAGTGACAATGTGAAACAAAAAGAGGAAGAGGGAGCACGCAGTGGCACAGGAAGAGCAACTAACATTGCTGGGACACACTATCCAATACTTTAATAGTGAAAGAGCTGTTGGCCTAGAAGATCATGGCCTATTTTATTGAGCAAGATAACCTTGTGTCTCATGCTTTTGAATATAATCATATCACTCCCAAAACCCTTGGAGAAATATTCTCCAGTGAAGAACCTGACGCGTCTGCTGGTTCATAGCTTTTCTAATTATGGAAACAACCAAAAATAGTCAAAAAAGGAATGAAGGAGAAACACAAAAAATGATATACAAGAATGCAGTACAGCAAAGCCATGTTAGGTATGACACCATACTGTGAAATACCACTCCTCCTCTGTAAATACTCTGACATTCCCTTGCTCTAGTAATAGTAGCAAGTGAGCTAGTCTTAACTGTGTACAATGGTCTTTAGTCACAGCAAGGCAGTCACTCAGTCATAGCTTTGACAGGAGAGAAAATAAAGCAGACACAAAAGAATGCCACTTGGCACTACAGTATCCATCACTTCCAGCACTAACCACCAGTGCCTTTTGTATTTGTGCTTATCGGCAGGAAATCCTGATGCCTTTGCCAATTTATCCCTTGGATAAAGAGCGAAATGAATTACCATTTGTCCTGTTCCCATAACACCACATTCAGACTACTCCAAACAGCTTCAAATAGCTGCACAGCATGGACATGAGATTCCCTAAATCAGTTTCCTTTGCTGAAAAGCAAAGCTGGTATTGACCAGTTCAACAAACTGGATTTCTTTTGCTTCTCTCTCTCTCTCTCTCTCTCTCTCTCTCTCTCTCTCTCTCATACACACACGTAGCTGATGCAACATTTAATTGCTTTTTATTACTGTTGCTATTATTAATGTAGTGTGATCAAGGTATATGGTGCCCTATAACAGTTACCACAATGGTACCTTGTGGAATGCCATACAACAGTTTCTTTTTTGATGAGTAGCTCTCCCCAGGTACCACTATCTGGAACCTGCCTGAGAGACAAGACTGGAACTACTGAAGCACAGTGCCCCCAATTCCCAAAGCACTCAGGCATTCAAGAAGGATACTATGGTCAATAGTATTGAATGCCACTGTGAGGTCCAAAAACATAAGCAGGAACACACTCCCCCTATCAATACTCAGATGAATCTCCTATCAATACTCAGGTGAATATAATCCACTAAGGCAAATATAGCAATCTTATATCCATATCTTTCTCTGAAGCCAGTCTGAAATGGGTCTATGTCATCTAATTGTAAGCTGCTCTGATAGCCTTTAGGGCTGAAGGGTGGGGTATAAATAAATAAATAAATAAATGAAAATGAAAAAATAAAAAATCTAAGACTGCCTGGAGTTGGAAGGCAACTGCCATATAAATCATCTTGTCTAGAAAAGGAAACTTAGGTAGAGGTCACTCAATGTTCCTCTCCTGAGTGATTATCACACAGAGTCACGATAAGGATGGGATTGCTCCCCCGTCCTTATCCTGTATTTGACTGCAATCCCACGAAAGGCTTTCAGATCGCACTGCTATTGTCCCATCATTGAAGTGGTATTACGGGACAATAACAGGATCTGTGTGATATCATTTGAAAGTTTTTCATGGTCAATCACGCTTTCTGGATGGGATAATGTATGGATAAGTCTGGCGTTGTATGAAAATCTTCTCACAATTGCACTATGAGAATGGGAAAAGGAAGGAACAAGGACATTTTGTTCTCCGTCTCATAATGGAGTTTATCACACGGGAGGAATTTATCTCAGTTTTGAAAGAAATGGAAGTGAGGCCAGTTCGGAATTGAGTAAATTTGCTAGTTCAGCGAATTTACTTGATTGCGTATTGACACTGCATTGCATTCAGAACTGCCCAAAATTGCCTCCCCGTGCCCGAAATTGTGTGTGACAGTTTCTCATGCAATCACGCGAAACCCCACGATTGCGTTTGGAAGGACTTCCCTTTCTTCCCTGTCTTCTCATAAAACATCCCTATCATCCTCAACTATCATCAGCTATCAACATTATTCAATAGTAACAAGATTTTTTTAAAAATTTGCCAATGCTCTATAGGGCATTCTAGACTGGCAAAATAAGTGTGTTCATGGCTGCATGAAAGTCTAGCCTTTAGATGAGAAAAGGGGAAAGTGTGCCATGAAAACACACTTTTTTTTTTTTTTTTTGGCGTTTTAGGGGAGAAGAAGCGCCTTTAAAAAGGTGCTGGTTTTCCCAGCTTCTTTTTTAAAAACTGCAGAACAGCGCAGCTCCATCTAAAGGCTGTGGTGCAGCTGCTAAGCATTAAGGAAAAGGCAACTTCATGTCACACTTTCCTGCCAATCTAGAAAGCCCTATGTTAGCTATTTAGTTATATAAATGTAACTAAGGGTTTGTCTACATGGATTATTTACTTCAAATTCCATCCAGGTTCTCTGCATCCTGTTTACATGGTGCAGGTTCAAAACCCCAACTTGTGCACAAACTCTCTTCATGATGCACCCACTTTAACCTTCCTTCCCCTTAACCTAATTTTTAAAATCTTACCTTTTCTTCCAGGTTTTTGGCTCTCTCCAAAGTGACAATGGCTGTCTTTAGGGTCTCTTGTGACAGGTCCTTGTCACAAGCTTGCTTCCTAGTGAGAGAGGGTTAGGAACGTCATCGTTAATTGCCGATTGAACACAGTTCCTTTGCCCAATCTGGCTGCAGGCTATTAAGATAGACTAAGGTCATATTCAGTAAGACTACATAGTCTTATTATTCAGTAAGACTACATAGTCTTACTGAGTACAGAACAGTTCTGGATCTGTAACTCTAGGTTACAAACCTGTAACTGCAATACTGAACACAAGCTATTATTTTTCATCTCAAATGTACATTGGGCCTTGTTATCCACCGGGGCTTGGTTTCAGGATCCCCTGTGGATACCAAAATCCATGGATACTCATGTTCTATTATATGTGTCCTTAATTTAAAATGGAAAAATCAAAACTTTTGAGGAAGGGGGGAATTGGTGAATATTTTCAAGCCATGGATGGTTAAATCAGTGAATGCAGAATTTGTGAATATGAAGGGCTGGCTGTAATTTAGATTTATATAATTTCAGTATGATGTTAGAATGAAAAGGCAGAGGAGCTACTCTTTAAGTCAGATAATGTATCAGCAGAAGGAAAATCTTGCTCATTTAGCATACCACGCTGTTCTAGCTACTGTGTTTTGCAATATCATGCAATGTGTTTTAGTACTTGAATTCATATAGTATATACTTAGCTGATCAATTTGCATACCATATTGATCCCAAGGGTTTTCTAACATGTTTCACTTGTGGCACTTTTGCATAATTACCTGATTAACTGACTTATTTAACCTATTGACCTTTACTCTTAATTAGATACCCTATGTAAATGTTGAGTAGTAATCAAGTGGAACATGATTCTGGTGCAATTTACATCTTGTGAAGATTTTCTTAATCTTTACCTTTTTTACTAGTAAAGTGTCATTAGATTCTAATTTCAGATAAAATTGTGGTGTTTTGATGGTGTCTTTTTTTAAAAAAAACATACAACTAGTGTTGTGGTCACAATACAAGTAAGTTTGTACTATCTGTTTTGTTCCAGCCAAACTAAATTCCGCCCCTGGGGATATCAAAACCCACGGCTGCTCAATCTTGCATTGTTTCAATGATGGCACATGCACATGGCCATACTGCCATTAGGGACAGTCCCTGTTGTCTTGGACATACTGGTGTTGTGCCACCATCGGAGAAAATGGAATTTAATGATAGTGTATCACATACACACACTGCCACAGAACAATGGGGGCTGTCCCTAATGGCGGTGTGGCTGCATGCACACACCACCATTGTGGACAACAAGCTCTTGCTGTCCATGGATGCTTGAATCCACAGAAAGCAAGTCTGTGGATACTGGTGGTCAACTGTAAGAGTAACCACAATCTATGGATCAAATCATATCAGAAAGTAGTTTTGTGAATTTTTTTTTAATTTAGGCTTTTAAGAGGGGAAAGAGGCAGGCAAAAGAAGTATCTCTTTCTTTTGAGCTTGGAAATGATTATTACAGCAAAGAAACTTTTAAATAAAGTGGAATCTTGCTAAATCATGTTAATTTCTTGCATAGAGAAGAGCTAAAGCATCATTACAGAGGGCAGTTTCTATTATTCTGTAAAGTGCTATTTACTTTTCATTATTTATACAAACTTGTTATGGTTACAAATGATATATCACAGTCTGTGCTGGTTGAACCATCCAGAAAAGGACACATTGATAGATGACATTGGAGACATGAAATCAGATTCCCACATGCTGTTTAATACAGTGTGTATCTGTTCATTCATCCATACAAACAGCCACATCTCAAACAAGAGCATGCATTTTTAGACCAACATTTACAGCAGAATGGGGAAAGATCTGTGTCTCATACTGATGGTAGAGAATTAGACTTTTCTTTGCAGAATTTTTTTCAGAGAGGGTTAGCCCTTACCTTCCTCTGAGGCTTGGAAAATGTGATTTGGCCAGGGCTGCCCAGTGGGTTTCAATGGCTAAGGAAGGATTCAAACTCTCATCTCACAGTGCCTTAGTCCAACACTCAATCCACTAGACTACGCTGACCTGTGACTATAGGCATTATTTATTTCTTTATGATTTCATAGGTGTTGCACATGTGGCAGAGGGGGTTTGGTAGCTTCTAGGGTTTGTGAAAAATCTGCCTTGTTAACTGCTGTCAAGTCAACTTTGGCTTATGGTGAGCCCAAGAATGAGAGACCTTCAAGTCACCCTGTCATCAACAGCTCTGCTCAGATCTTGCAGACTCAGGGTTGTGACTTTCTTGATTGAGTCTATCCACCAGGAATGTAGTTTTCTTCTTTTCATACTGTCTTCTATCTTATCAAGCAGAATTATCCATTCTAGAGAGTCATGTTTTCTCAGAATATGCCAAAATTCTAAGTTTCAGTTTAGTCATCTCGGTTTCTAGGGAGAGTTCAGGCTTGATATGCTCTAGGACCCATTTATTGGTCTTTTGGTAGTCTATGGTATCCACAGAGCTCTCCTCCAATACCACATTTCAAATTAGTTGATTTTCTTCCTATCAACTTTTTTCGTTATCCAGCTTTCACAATGACACATAGAAGTGCAAAATATGATGGCACGGACAATGCTAACTTTGGTATTCCATTATGTAACTTTACACTTCAAGGTCTTGTCTACTTCCTTCATAGCTTCCTTTCCAAGTCCTAGTCTTCTGATTTCTTGATTGCAGTCTCTATTCTCATTAATGACTGAAGCAAGATATGGAAAATCTTGAACTATTTTAATGTCTTCATCATCTTCTTTAAAGTTATGTAAATCATCTGTGGTCACTGTTTTTGTTTTCTTAATGTTCAGCATTAAACCAGTGTTTGTACTTTCTTCAATAACTATTCCAAGCCTTTGCTATTTTCTGCTGGTAGTATAGTGTCATCTGCATATCATAAATTGTTGATATTCCTTACCCCCGTTTTCACACCTCCTTCCTCTGAGTAATCCTGCTTTATGTATTATACATTCAGCATACAAGTTTAAAAGATAGGGGGATAAAATGCAGCCTTGCCTATCCCCCTTGCCAATTTGAAACCTTTCTGTTTCTTTGCATTCTGTTGTGACAGTAGCCTCTTGACCTAATTAGAAGTTAGTCATCAGGATAAGCAAATGTTGTGAACATCCATTTCTTTAAGAGTGATCCATAGATTTTTATTATCCCTATAATCAAAGTATTTGCTATACTCTATAAAGCACAGGCTGATTTTCTTTCTAAATTCATTTGTGCATGCCACTATTCAACATACATTTCCAGTATAATACCTAGTGCCTCTTCTTTTCCTGAATCCAACTTGGATATCTGACATTTTTCACTCCATATATGGTAAAAGTCTTTGTTGGAGAATTTGGAACATTGCTTTGCTTGCATGGAAATTAATGCAATGGTCCTGTGGCTAGCACAATCCCTTCTGTCGCCTTTCTTTGAGATTGGAATGTATATTGAGCATTTCCAATCTGTGGACCATTGTTTGTTTGTTTTTTCCATATTTGTTGACAGATTTTAGTTAGAAATAAGATAGATTCTGTTTCTGTACTTTGAAGCAGCTCTGTTAGTATGTCATAATGTTCCTGGTGATTTACAGTAGGCCCTCTGTATCAGCAGACTTGCCGTCCGCGGAGCCAGTATCAGTGGGTGGCAAGCCTGTGTACAGGGGTGGCAGAGGAGGAAGAGGAGGAGGAAGAAGAATAGGTGCTGTAGTCCAAAACTTTTCTATGCTCTTATTCTTTCTCATCTACATCTCTCTCCAGTGCATGCTGTAATGCCCAACTTATTTGTATCAGCGAACACACACAGAAAATAAAGTCCAGTGCATGTTAGCATGTTTTACTTTAGGTGGAATAATTTGGGTAAGTATCTTTGATACAACATTAAATCTTGAAGATATATAAAGATTCAGTTAGTGGAGATCAAATATTTTTCTATGTATTTTATGTATACTGATTTTTTAAAAAATAATAATAAAAGACTTTAAAAAACAACATTTAGTTTACACTGTGACTTTATGGCAGTCGGTGTCAGAGTTTACGGCCTACCTTACAGAATTATTATTAGCATAATATGTTTGGTGTCTAGGACTTAACCTGAGCCCAAATATTCTCCCCTGAACTCAATGTAGGACACCAATGTGAGGCAAGTTAATATCCTATTCAGTATGCATCTTGCCAAATGGGACTCATTTGAGCAAAATTTTGACCACTGCATTACTTTATCCTAACATATGGTCCTGCAGCTATTGTTAAACTGCAAATTCCAGCAGCAATATAGCATAATTTGACTGAGGAAAAGTCTAAATAGTACTGAAATGCAAAGTATGTTCCTATAGTTTCCAAACTGAAAACTCAACCAAAAAGAGGAATTATCCACCTTGCCTTTTCCTAAAATATTTATACATACTGTGAAAGTGGAATTGAAGCTCTCAAGAGGCTCCTGGGGCATGTTCTATATAATCTAAGTGTTTCTATTTTTTTTCCTCTGGAGACAATGGAATGGTTTAAAAGACAATTAGTGAACAGTTGCTCAGGTTTCAGGTTTTACCTATCCCAACGTTTGCGGGGGTGGGGGTCATTAACATGGGTGAACGTGTGGGATGCAGGAAGTCCATTTCTTGTCCTCCACTCTCTACTTCTGGTGTGAATTCCATTAAGTAGATATTTATTTAGCACTCAAATAATTTGTGAACCTGTTTTTGTATTTTATTTAAAAATCCTTTGAGGATATAAAAATACTTAACATTGTTTTCTTTGTGTTTTGTTGTCATGGCTATTCACGAGGAGGACGAGGAGGACGAGGAGGAGGACTTGGTCCCTCAGGTGCAGGAGGAACTTGAGGCTGAGCCAGACCCCAGCTCTGTCCTGCCAGGTCCCAGCTCTGCTCAGTCAGGCCCTAGCTCTGTTATGTCTCCTCCAGTGGACTCTGTGGCTCAGCAGCCCAGCCTTTCCCCAGTAGAGATTGCAGGCCTAGGAGACATAGAGCAGCAAGAAAATGAGGTACCCACCTTCAGCCAAAGGATGACAGAAAGGGCATGCCTTCGGCATTCCTGAAGGTTAGCTGAGAAATGCTCATTAATCACCCAGCAGCTGGGATAAGGAGCTGGCTTAATATAAACACTTGGCAGATGCCAAGTCTCTTCATCAGAGTCTATCTGCATTCCTTTGGGTGAAAGCTGCTGTATCTGTCTCCCTCGGACTTTGTTGCCAGACCCCTTCCTCTTCAGACCTCGGACTGACCTAGAACTCTTGACCTGGACTCACTGACCAACTCTCTGGCACTCTTGACATTGGACTGAATTTGTGGACTGCCCTCTGGAACCCTGGACTTTGGGCTGGTTTTTGATTTTGCTCTATTTGGACACTGGACTGGTATTGTGCCTTCAGAACTGCTTCTTTGCTATTGTACAGCTTTGCTTTTGCTTACCTTTGCCTGGCACACCCTTATCAGCTGTCTATTGGCAGCCTTCCTGGACATTTGTTTATATTTGAAATGATCAATTAATTGCCCTCTTTCTATAGGACAGTTCTTGCAGCACTAGATGTTTATACATTTTTTGTGTGTAAAATAAAAATAAAACGAGACTGTATATAATATATACACACACTAGGTTATTGCAATGGTAATGGAATGGTGGGCTTTGAAGTGCCTTTTACACCATTAAAAGAAATAGGCAAAACCAAAGCCACATCATGAAGTCTGGCTGTGTGACTTATCACAAGTCTATAAACCTGGGTTCACCCATAATCTCCATAGTCAGAGTGGGAATCATGCAGCCCTATCCAGCCCTGAGTTGCAATGCAATGCCGGAAAAGCTTCTTCTTACACTGTGCTTTGGTGGCAAGACAGAGGTGGTCTCCTGAAGCACCTCATTCATCTGTGCCACAGACGTCTGTTACTTGGAACAGCTCCCTGGAGTTTAAGGTGGAATTTGGGGGTTGGTTTCTTAGGTGATATGTAGTTGCAAATTTGATGTATGTCTCAGTCCTTTTTATTTGAACAGGCATTTGGTCACTAAAGAGTTTACTACACGCAGCCTTTAAACCACAATTATAGTCATAAAATAACACGTTTGGCAATACTTATCAGACAACATCCCCTCTGACCCCTTGATGCTATGTGATTAGGGTGCACTTTTTCTTTGACAAGTGAAACCTTCCAATATCTTCCAATCATGTAACAGTCCTAGGATTCTTCAAGTGTGAATGTCATTGTCACAGCAGTTTTGAGACTGGCAGTCACATGGTGTCACAGTCTCCTCCTCTCCTCCTCACTATTCCCAAGCAGCCTGATTTGGTTTGGGGGTATTTATTTTATCACCTTTTAAAAAACTTAAATCTGTTTACCAGAACTGTGGAATTGCAGAAAAAGAAAGAAGAAGGACATAAGGGAGGAAGGGAGGGAGGGAGGGAGGGAGGGAGGGAGGGCATACTGGTTGGGCATCAGGCAGACAGGCAATGTTAAGGAGGAGTGCAGAAGAGAGTGTGATGGCAGCAGCCGCCTCAGTTGCATGAATGCAACCAGTATGTTTGCATTTTTATTGAATTATTGATTTGCTTGATTGCAGTGAGAATGGGGCTCAAGCGATAAAGTCCTAAATGCCTCTGCAAAAAATTCTTTCAGTGCAGTGTATATGGTTCACTGTTATTCTTATTTTTGTGTTTTAAATGATTTAATATTTTTTCAAAGTATTTCCCTGAAAATAAGACAGTGTCTTATATTATTTTTTGCTTCCAAAGATGCTGTAGGTCTTATTTTAAGGGAATGTCTTATTTTTTTTTCCATGAAGAAGAATTCACATTTATTGTTGAACCAAAAAAAAAGGGGAGCATTTATTATATACTGTATGTATATATACAAAAACTTTGCTAGGTCTTACTTTCAGGGAAGGCCTTATATTTAGCAATTCAGCAAAACCTCTACTAGGTCTTATTTTGGGGGGGATGCCTTATTTTTGGGAAAACAGGGTATGATGTGATATATTTCATTGTAGAGTTTTGTTTGTTTTCACTTTTTTATTATTAGGCTTTAGTTCATGTTGTGAGTTGCTTTGGTTCCCATTTGGGAGAAAAGCGGGATAGGAATAAGTAAGTAAATAAATATTTGTAACATGGTGTGACAATGAATCATCCAACAGTGCCAGCTTCTGGGTTGCAATCATAACCTTAGTTCATTGGACTGAAAATAATCTGCTTTCCAGAGGATGAAATATTGTCTTCTTCTGCACCCAAATATTCCATTCCAGTACCAGTGTCTACCCATCTTCATTGTATTCCTCCCTGATGACTGGTTTTATTGTGGTGAGTGAAAAGAAATGCAGCTAAGCCACAAATGCTCACAAGTATCTCACCTATAAAATATTCTGCTTACTCAACAATGAATGCACCTTGATTAGCAAAGTGTATTACATTTTTGCTACTTAACTTTGGAGCTTTGGAGCTTGATTAGCAGAGTGCACCGTTTAATCAGCACATTTAATGAAATGACAATATACCCTATCCCTTGTTTACTACAGACCAGCAGACAAAAGTATTAGCTCTACATGCACCTTCATGAAGAGGAATGTGCAATGCATGAGTTATGTCAGCACATTCAAAAGACTATGAAGATACATCAATTGAAATGTGTTATTGTTGCAGTCAAGCCCCCATGCATTTTCCTAAACCATGATTCAAGCCATAGAGTCTCAAATTTCAGTGACAGAAATTGCAAAAATGACAGAGGAATCTCACTTCATTTGGTGAAAATTGGCCATGTGCATGTCCATGTGTGCACGTGTTTGTACGAGAGAGAGAGAGAGAGAGAGAGAGAGAGAGAAGGAATATTGTAGCCTTGTCACTACCAATATTGTAGCCTTGTCACTACCCTGCCCACTAGTAAGTAGCCACTAAATGCACACCCACCAATTTTTGACTTTGTGATGGAGAAATGGTGTCCACCACTTCCAAAATACTTTGTAGTCCTTTGAGACTTCCGGTCAGCTATGGCGCTCGGCAAGGTGGAGATTTAGATCACGTTCTAAAACTCATCTGCTCATTGCGATTTAGGCTGTTTTCTAAGAAATCATGGACAGCCCGAATTACCCCTTTGCCATAAGGGGATCCAAGGGCCCCCACAGAGGCTCATTGCCTGCTCAAGGCACCCGGTGAAGATTGGTTGGACAGAGAAAGTTAACGTATAGAGATAGAAGCTATAAAGAATATAATGTACCACAAACTAATGGACAAAAGGGAAAGGCACATTGAATTTAAAGTTAAATACAACAATTAAGGTCTTGTAATTTAAGTGATAAAATTGCTGTGGGGAAAAGGAGGAAAGGGAGTAAAGTACAGTGGTCCCCCGGTTTACGAATCCCCCGGGGTACGAAAACCCTGGGGTACGAAACCGGCGGGATCGCTCCAATATCCCCCGGGATCCGAAAGATCCCCCGGGATACGAAAGAAAAAACCGCACGGCCCCTTTAAATCGGCCACGCGGTCCGTTGCAAATAGCAGTCCCCCGGGAAACGAATGCTTTCGGGTTACGAAAGGTAATCCTGAACGGATTACCTTCGTAACCCGGGGGACGACTGTACATATTTAGAATTTAAAGTATATATTTAATATTGTATGTGGTGTTGATTAGAAATTGATCTTGATTAATTTGGATAATTTATAATTAATTGCTTTAAAATATAAATTTCTCATATATATATATATATTCTCACTTCTCTCCATTCATTTCACTCTATATAACTTACTTTATATAATTTTTACTTTTAATTTTTTTTGCCTTTTCCCTCCCTGCTTTCAAGATAATTTGTCTCATAATTTTTTCTAGAAAGTAAATGAAATATATTTGATATTATTTGAATGAATTTGAGTTAAAGGAAATGAAATGAATGTAGGTGGATTGATCTATACATAGTAATCACCATATTAATTGAACTTAGTTGAACTTTTGAGAATTATTGGGAGTAACTAATAATTTTTAAGATAATCTTAAGATTGGTGGTATATATAGCACAAATAGTTTTCAACTTATGAAATAAAGGAAAAAAGAAAAATGGCAACTGGTACAAGATTGCAAGGAGCTAAAGTACAACAACAACAACAACAACAATAGCTACAAAGAAGACCATCTCAAGAAATACCTAAAATACCAGATTCCAACATGATGATTTTAGAAGAGATAAGGAAAATTTGACAAGAAATGCAGGAGGATAAGATGGCAGCACGAGAAGAGAGAAAACAGGATAGGATTGAGATGAGGCAAGAGCTGAAACAGATGCAAAATGAGATTAAACTAGATATCAGAGATGAATTCAAAACAATACAAAATACAATGAACAACTTTTCACAAGACCTGAAAGAAGCAAACCAAAAAATTCTAAAATTACAGGAAGAAAAGAAAGAACTACAAGACACAACCAAGAAACTTATATGAAAACAACAACAAGAGGAGGAAGAAAGACTCAAAGTTGAGATGAAATTAAGAGACATTTGCATAAAGATAAGAGGATTAAAGGAAAGAAAGGAAGAAAACCTATACGAGCGCTTAGCTACACCACTTGGAGAAATTGTTGAGATGGAAGCGGAAAGCTTCAAATTTGAGATTGACAAAATATTTAGAGTGGAATCATGGACTGCTAGGAAAAATAATTTACCAAGAGACATCATTGTTTACTATGTAAGAACACAGATTAAAGAAGAGATTCTACGCAAACTGACAGGAACAAAATTGAAGATTGAAGACTCAGAGGTCTTCGTCTTTCATGACATACCTAGTGGAATCTTGAAAAAAAGGAAAGAATATAACTTTCTGACAAAGATTTTGAGAGCAAACAAGATACTTTATAGATAGGAACAAACAACTGGACTATCCTTCACATATAAACAGAAAAAGTACAGAATTAATACAGTCCAAAAAGAGAAAGACTTTTTGGAAAAACATTCTCTAGAACTTCAAGAAACACAACAGGAAGGAGAAGAAAATGAAGACAATATTAAAGAACCTAGAAAGAGAACACAAGAAGGAGGAGATAAGGAAGAAACAGAAGAGACAGATCAAAAGAAAAAGGACAAGACAGAACCCATAAAATTGACAGACAAAAAGACATCACAAGAGTCTGAAACACTTGACGTTTTGCAAGATGATGAATAAACTTAAAATTCTTTCATGGAATGTAAAAGGACTTAATAGCCCACAGAAACACAAAAATATCTTTCATTACATAACTAAATTAAAGACAGACATCACATGCATTCAAGAGACTCATATTAAAAAGACAGATAAGAGACTGCTAAGAAATGCAAAACTAGGACAAGAATATGTAGCAGCTAATGATAAGAGGAAAAAAGGAGTTGCAATTTATGTCAAAAACCAATACGAATCTAAGGAATTATTTGTTGATCCAAAAGGTCACTACATTGGCATTGAATGTATTTGGGAAACAAACAAAAAAATGTTAATAGTGGGAGTATATGCTCCACTTGAAAATAAAAGCTCTTTAAAAAAAAAATCTGTCAAAGACAATATCAGAATACCCACATGAAAATGTAATGATGATGGGGGACTGGAATGGGGTTATTAACCCAAGGATTGATAAGAAAGCCCAAAACAAAATATACATAAAACAAGGGAGGTTGCCCAAATCCTTCTTCGAGTTAAACTTCATGGATTAGAAGATACATGGAGAATTAAATATGGAGAATCAAAAGAATATACATTCAAATTCACATGATACAGGTCCAGGCTAGATATGGTCTTGAACTCTACTGCGATCAGTGTTAATGTAGAAAAAATTTATGTTCTACCAAAGATCTGTTCGGATCACAACCCAATTTTGATGTCAGTGAAACAACGGATGGAAGGCTGAATTTAATTGGCGTCTAGATGATACCCTACTCAATGGCAAAAATATAATATATAAAGCTAAAAAAACATTGAATTTATTCTTGAAAAAAAATTGGAATGGTGAAGTTCGTAACCAAATTGTATGGGATGCAGGAAAGGCAGTTATGAGAGGCTTCTTCCTCCAACAAGCTTCAGAAAGGAAAAAGAAGAAAATGGAGAGATAAATGATTTACAGAAACAACTGAGACTAAAAGAAAGAGAAATGGAATTACAACCAAATAAAACAACTAAAAATATTCAAAAAGAAATTTAAAAAATTCAAGACCAAATTCAACTAATATTAACAGAAGAACTGGAAAAAAAGTTAAGATATCTAAAGCAAAATTACTTTGAACATGCAAACAAACCAGGAAGATGGCTATCGATAAGACTGAAAAAAGAGAAACAGAAGAAGATGATACTGGGATTAAAATCTGGTGAGAAAATAATCACTGCACAAAATCAGATAAAGGAGTGTTTTTTGAAATATTATAAAGAACTTTATAAAGGAAGATATATTAATCCGAAAACTTTAAAAACATTCTTGGACAAACATCAATTCTAAACCAACATCAGAAAGAAGAACTAAACAAAGAAATCTCAACATCAGAAATACTGGAAGCCATTATCAAACAAAAGACAGGGAAAGCCCCAGGACCAGATGGTTTTGGGGCAGAATATTACAAAATTTTCTGGGAAGAACTGACCCCACCTCTACTTCAATTAATGCATGATATTAAAGTAGAAGGAATCCCAAAATCTTGGACAAATGCTTACATTTCATTAATACCCAAAGAAGATAAAAAAATACTAGAAACCAAAAATTTTCAACCAATATCTTTATTAAATGTTGATTATATAATATTCACCACAATACTGGTGGAAAGATTAAAAAGAATTCTTGTAAAAATTATTCACGAAGACCAAAGTGGCTTCCTTCCAAACAGATCCTTGAGAAACAACATCAGGAATTTCTTGGATCTAATAGAATACCATGGGGGAAAAAAATAGATAAAAAGACTGCAGTTATTCTACTAGGCGCCGAAAAGGCATTTGACAACGTGGATTGGGATTTCATGAAGGAGACACTGGAGAGAATGTCTATCGGAGATAAATTTCTAAGAAACATACAAAGTTTTTACACAAACCAAACGGCCCAAATATTGGTCAATGGAGAAAAGACAAAACTTTTCTCAATCTTGAGGGGAACGAGGCATGGCTGTCCTCTCTCACCTCTTCTTTTTCTAACAGTAATTGAAGTTTTAGCAAACCTGATCAGAAATAATCAGGAAATTGAAAGTATTAAGTTTAAAAGAGAGGAATACAAAATCAAATTATATGCAGATGACATGGCAATATATTTAGCTAACCTGACTGAGAATATTCATATATTATTGAAACAATTGTCAATCTTCGGAGAATTAGCAGGCTTCAAGATAAATAAAGATAAAACAAAATTTCTTCCCCTTAATTTGACGAATGAAGACATTCAACATATCATAAGAAATTCAGGCTTTAAAAAAGAAAATAAGGTTAAATATTTAGGAATCTATTTCTCCAACAAAAATTCAGACCTTTTTTAAAAAATAATTACTCTAGAGCTTGGCAAGAGGTGAAATCTAATATATCAATATGGGAAAATCTCCAGCTATCGCTGCTACGAAAAATATCAGTGGTAAAGATGAATATTTTACCCAAGTTATTATTTCTTTTTCAAAATCTGCCGATATTGACAAATGATATGCCCTTTAAAACCTGGCAAAAAGACATCTCAAGGTTTATTTGGGCAGGCAAAAAACCTAGAATCAAGATGAAATCATTACAGGACACAACAGATAGAGGTGGACTGGGACTGCCACATCTTAAGTGTTATTACTATGCAGCCTGTTTGGTATGGCTTCATGAGTGGTTACATCTAAGAAACGATAGACTCTTAAAGTTGGAATCCATTGAAAATAGATACGGCTGGCATGCATATTTATTTCAAGATAAAATCAAAGTCAATCAAGACTAATAATCATTATGTAAGAAGATCTTTGTTTAGAATATGGTCCAAATTTAAAAGACATTTTAATGAGAAGATCCCACTTTGGATGTCAATTAATGAAGCGATCTATCCAAATCAGAAACTAGACTCAACATGAATGGTTGAGATATCAAGACATTCTAACCAGGTGTATCGCAGGAAAAATTTGAAATTAAAACATTAGAAGAAATGAAGCAGTAGGGGAAAAATTTACAATGGTTTATTTACATACAACTGAAAGAAAATTTCAAAATGGATAATAAACTGTATGAATTTACAGAAAAACAGACAGAAATAGAAAAATTACTTATGAAGACAGAGGAAAAAATACTTTCAAAGATTTATAAATATGTACTTGGAATAAAAATGGAATCAGAAACAACTAAAGATTCAATGATAAAGTGGGCTTTGGACATTGGTAAAAATATCCCATATGACCAATGGGGAAAAAAATTGGGAAAAAAAGACAGAAGTACACAGAATCAATGGGGCTAAAAGGAAACCAACTGAAAATGCAATTTAGGTGGTATCTTACACCTGACAAGTTATCTAAGATGTATAAAAATACTAGCGACAGATGCTGGAAGTGCTCCTCAGAAAAAGGAACTTTTTTCCATACATGGTGACTTTGTAGGAAGGCCAAAGAATATTGGACACAAATATTTTTAAAAAATTAAAGAAATCTTGCAAATAGAACTGGAATTTAAACCAGAGATATTCCTATTGGGAATGATTAATGACGATCTGGAAAAAAGTTATGGAAAAGTGTTGTCCTATATGTTTACGGCAGCTAGGATCACATATGCCAAAGAAAATATCCCAGAATTAACAGACTGGTATGCAAGATTACAAGACTATATAATAAATGATAAACTTACCCAATTATTAAGGAATAAATCAGTTAAAAAGTTTGAAAAAGAATGGGAACCAATAATAATCTTTTAAAGATCTTTGTGAAATAAGAACATGAATAAGAATATAAATTAATGATTCATCGGTCAATACGATCTATGGAAACCTCAAACGCAATAATCCCAGATCAATTTATTGTCAAGGATTAAATACTGCAGAACTATAGAGAATCATTATAGACATATAAATCATATAAAGACAAATGATGATATATAAATGATTTTGTATTATATAATAAAATATATGTAAACATTGAGTTTCACAAAAGTCAATAATTTATTATATAAAAGAAGAGAACAGAGAAGAAAAGGAAGTTATGTCTTGTGGTAAACGTTGTTAATGTTATAGTTATGTTATGTTGTTTTGTTGTTGTGGTTTGTTTATTTGTTTATTTGTTTGATTGTTCTTTTTTGTTGTTGTTGATGTTTGAGGAGGAATGTTTGTTTTTTTACATATCTAAGGTTAATGAAATGGTTAGATTTATAGAGCAGTAATACAACAGATGAGATGTGTAATTAGCAATGATATTATAAGTGACATACAAAATGTGAATGTTGAATTTATGTTTTTAAATTTAATTATATGAAAATTAATAAAAATTATATGAAAAAACAAAAACAAAATACTTTGTAGTCCTTCCTACCTTGCTACTGAGTTCATAACATTAAGGTTTTTTAAAAAGTCAATTTACAAAATGTTCCATTCTGATGATACCTTTGAGAAGATATGAGTTTATCACATACCTGCACTTCCATGATGCTCCTGTTGCCCAAACATCACCAATCTGTGACAGGAGCCTCCTGGTGGGATCACTCATGGCGCTATTCCGTTTTCATCATGGAAGCATTATTGTAATTGTTAGGAAAAGGGTCCTTTTAAAATAATGATTTGATACGTTATTAAAAAAGGGCCCTTTTTTCTAACAATTATGCTAACACTTCCATGACGGAAAATGGAAGCGTAGCACCATGAGCGATTCCACCAGGAGGCTCCCATCGCAGATTGGTGATGTTTGGGCAACGGGAGCATCGTGGACAGCAGGGTGTGTGATAAACTCCATTCTGACCTGCTCCAAAGAGTTGCCAGGTGACAAGGGGCCCAAACCACAGAGTCTCTTCCTAGGGTAAATATAGGGGTTTGATGCATCTCATGTTGGGAGACATGGAGAAGCATATCACAGCTAAGGCAGTCTGATCCTTCTTTCATCACAATAATTTTGTGTGAACCAGTTCACTGAGCAGTAAGAAGTTCCTTGATAGTAGTTTCCTGGGTCAAACTTTTGGGATGATAGTGGAGAGAAACCATTAAAATCATGTGGCATCCTATAATAATTGATTTATTCTGCAGGTTTGCAGGGATGAGTCACTTTGGCATGTCTGTGGGCTAATATTCCATCTGTAGAATTCTTTGGAGCATCACAGAGATGGCCAAAAATTTATTTTAAAAAAAAGAAGCACCACCCCCAAACAGCTGGAAGTGGTCAGAAGTCTATTTCTGGTTTTGATTTTTAATTCTCTATCAAAACTAAGGCCCTGTGCAGATGGGCCTTAAAGACCAGCTTGGGGGAGGTGTCAGCTCCAGCTATGCCCCCAGGGTGGCATGATGCATGGTGCATGATGCATGATGCATGGTGTCATGGCGCTCCTCTGGCACTATGTCTGCATGACACAGTGCTGAAGGAGTGCTGTAAAGCCGTGATGCCATGACTATCGTGCCCTTTCCAGGGGGCAGAAAGGAGACCTTTTTTGCAAGTCCATGGAAAGGCCAGATCAGGGCTAGGGCACGCGGTTGCCACAGCCCTGATCTGGCTGTAAAAGGGGTGGCTGGAGGCTGCACTTTCAGGGCTATCTCCACAGCCCATAAGTTAAGCATACTTCACTAAAGTCCAAAAGACACTGCAGAAATAATCCAGTTTGACACCGCTTTAACTGCCCTGGCTCAATGCTAGGGAATTCTGGGAACTGTAGTTTTATGAGACATTGAGCCTTCTCTGTCAGAGAGCTCTGGTGCCACAATAAACTACAATTCCCAGGATCTGCTAATCTTGAGCCAGGGCAGTTAAAACAGTCTCGAACTGTTTATTTCTGCAGTGTCTTTTGGACCTAACTAACCTTTTCTGGCCTGCCTACCGCGAGCGTAGTGATGGGGGACTTCAACTATCCGGATATTTGCTGGAAGTCAAACTCAGCCAAATCCTCAAGGTCTAGCAAATTCCTCAATTGCCTGGAAGACAATTTCATTGTCCAAAAGGTGGAAGAGGCAACAAGGGGATCAGCTATTTTAGATCTTATCTTAACCAACAGGGATGACCTAGTCAATGGGGTGCAAGTGGTTGGATCCTTCAGTGGAGGTGACCATGTTCTCCTGGAGTTTGTTATACAGCGGAAAGGGGAAGCCAGGCATAGTCAGACACGCATTCTAGACTTTAGGAGAGCTGATTTCAATAAACTTAGAGAAATACTGGGGGTGATCCCATGGTCAGGAATACTAAAAGAGAAGGGAGTTCAAGACGGATGGGAGTTTCTCAAAAAGGAGATACTGAAGGCGCAATTTCAAACAGTTCCAATGAGGAAGAAAAATGGAAGATATTTCAAGAAGCCAGGATGGATTACTAAGGAAATTTCAACTGAGCTAAGTTTTAAACGGAACATGTATAAGAAATGGAAAAATGGGGAAATCACGAAAGAGGAATTCAAACAAATAGCCAGCACATGTAGGGTTAAAGTCAGAAAAGCTAAAGCGCAGAAAGAACTCAGGCTGGCTAGAGAGGTTAAGAACAATAAAAAGGGTTTTTTGGGGGGTATGTCTGAAGCAAAAGAAAGGAGGAGGAAACAGTAGGGCCACTGCGTGCAGAAAATGGCAAAATGCTCACAGGGGACAGAGAAAAGGCAGAATTACTCAACACCTTCTTTGCTTCAGTCTTCTCAGAAAAGGCAAAGGGTGCTCAACCTAAGGATAATGGAGCAGAAGACAGAATAGGGGAATTTCAGCACAGAATAAGTAAAGAGATAGTACAGGAACACTTGTTTAACCTAAATGAATATAAGTCTCCAGGACCAGATGAACTACATCCAAGGGTATTAAAAGAACTGGCAAATGTAATATCGGAACCATTGGCAATAATCTTTGAGAACTCCTGGAGAACAGTAGAAGTCTCAGCAGACTGGAGAAGGGCAAATGTTGTCTCCATCTTCAAAAAGGGAAAAAAAGAAGATCCCAACAATTATCGTCCAGTTAGTCTGACATCAATTCCAAGAAAGAGTCTAGAGCAGATCATTAAGCAGAGAGTCTGTGAACATTTAGAGGCCAATGCCATAATCACAAAAAGTCAACATGGGTTTCAGAGAAACAAGTCTTGCCAGACAAATCTGATCTCTTTTTTTGATAAAATTACCAGTTTGGTAGATGAGGGGAATGCTGTGGATATAGTATATCTTGATTTCAGTAAGGCCTTTGACAAGGTTCCCCATGACATTCTTGCAAACAAGCTTGCCAAATGTGGGCTAGACAAGTTAACTGTTACATGGATTTGTAAATGGTTGACTGGCTGAACTCAAAGGGTGCTCAACAATGGCTCCTTTTCAACCTGGAGAGAAGTGACCAGTGGGGTCCCACAGGGTTCTGTACTTGGCCCAGTGCTGTTCAATATCTTTATTAATGACTTGGATGACAGAATTGGGGGTATACTTATCAAATTTGCAGATGACACCTAATTTGGAGGAGTAGCCAATACTCCAGAAGACAGGATTGAAATTCAGAATGACCTGAATAGACTAGAAAGCTGAGCCAACGCTAACAAAATGAAATTCAATGCGGAGAAATGTAAGGTACTGCACTTAGGACGAAAAAATGAAGTGCACAGATATAGGATGGGGGACATCTGGCTGAATGAAACTACGTGTGAAAGGGATCTAGGAGTCCAAGTAGACCATAAGTTGAACATGAGTCAACAGTGCGATGCGGCAGCTAAAAAGGCCAATGCTATTTTAGGCTGCATCAATAGAAGTATAGTGTCTAGATCAAAGGAAGTAATAGTGCCGCTCTATTCTGCTTTGGTCAGGCCCCACCTGGAATACTGTGTCCAGTTCTGGGCACCACAATTGAAAAAGGATGTGGAGAAACTGGAGCAGGTCCAAAGGAGGGCAACTAAGATGGTGAAGGGTCTGGAAACCATGCCCTATAAGGAATGACTTAGAGAGCTGGGGATGTTTAGCCTGGAGAAGAGAAGGTTAAGAAGTGATATGATAGCCCTGTTCAAATATTTGAAGGGACGTCATATTGAAGAGGGAGCAAGCTTGTTTTCTGCTGCTGCAGAGACTAGAACACGGAACAATGGATGCAAGCTGCAGGAAAAGAGATTCCACCTCAACATTAGGAGGAACTTCCTGACAGTAAGGGCTGTTCGACGGTGGAACACACTCCCTCGGAGTGTAGTGCAGTCTCCATCCTTGGAGGTCTTTAAGCAGAGGCTGGATGGCCATCTGTCGGGGATGATTTGACTGGGAGTTCCTGCGTGGCAGGGGGTTGGACTGGATGGCCCTTGTGGTCTCTTCCAACTCTATGATTCTATGATTCTATGATCATGACAATAGTTACAGCTACAGTTCTGTATCCACAGTCCCTACTTAGTCATGATTGTGACACCATTGCCACTCTCTGCCACCACCTTTATTGGGCATCAATTGCATAGAGAGAAGGAGGCCCATTCTGCTGGCAATTGGAGTATGGGAAAATAATGTTTCCATCAGGTTTCGGGTAGTTGGGCCATGAAGGATAACTTAATCATTTACTGCAAGAGTAGCTGGTACAGAATACTGGCCTTTTTTTCTAGCCTTCTTGCTATCATTTTAAAGGCAGACAAAGGCTTTTTGTTTTACATGGTAGTTGGAAAGGGTGTGCTGTGTTGTTCTTTTTGATGGTCTTGTTTTCATTGCTTTTAATTTTTATTGAGAGTTCAATTACATTTTTAAATATTGTATGATAATTTTCATGTTTTAGTTTTTATAAGTTACCTTGAGTCTCAAACTGGGAAAAAGGCAGAATATAAATCATCATCATCATCATCATCATCATCACCACCACCACCACCACCACCACCACACTACAACTCTCATCTTTAGAAACAGTTTGCCCATTGGTCTGACTTCAAACATGGGGTTTGAAGTCCAATAATTTTTGAAGGCACCAGCAATAGATTGCTATAGGCTTCTATAGACTGTATACAGAAATAAATCCCCCTCCTTTTCCTTTTCTTGCCAGAATCCACTGAGAACTGACAAGAGTCAATGTTTTCATATGGATAAAGGAAAAACAACTCATTCTGGACACAAAGGTCATGCAAATTAGCACTACTCACATTTCTCTAAAGTGCTTCTGACCTTGAGTGTTCACTTTAATCCAAACCTTTTAAAATACACAATATATTTAACCTTACTTTCTCCCAGGCACTCTGGAAAAAAAATTTCCAGTGCATCTGAACAGTCCATAATCGCTGGACGATCAGAGTCTGATTGTATTCCAAGCACAATGCAATCTAGCAAATGCTTCCTAACAAAAGCAGCTTCTTTCCCTGAAAAAAACAGGCAAATCTTGATGGCTGAAGGAAAACCACATCACCTCCATCTGGTTCATTAGCTTTTTGGCACTCCAATTAAGTTCTGACAAGCCAGTGTTCCAGGCCCAATAAAATATTGTTGTTCCAGCAGGCTTACTCCAATGTTTAGTCATAAGAGCCATACAATAATAACAGAACAGTGGCCTATCTTGACCAAAGGCACATTAGTTATTATCTGCAGTGCAAACACCTACCACTTTGTACTAACATTTTGGCAGTAAATCTAAACATAGCACTTAAAGCTACACCATAATTTTGAGATCTAACTGCATCATTTTCCTTCCAGCTGGCACAAGTAAAAAAGTATCTTATAACAAAAAGGAAGAAGAAAAGTAAATGGAACTTTCTATGACTGCTTCACTTTCTCTGTCTCTCCATTCCTTAACAGTAGGAAAAGAAGTATGATTTCAGGGATGGACCACACAGTTTTATCAGGGACTCAGCTGAACAATTTACAGAGTGTTCGCTCTTTCTTTGCTTGTTTTACAATTGTGTTGTACTTGTTGTGTAATTGCATTACTCCTTCCTACCACATGCAGAGTCTTTGTTTTAAAAAATTACATTGTGTGCCATTAGCAGGGCTGCCTCTTTCATTATTTTATTCAGTGACATGATATGATATGAACATTAATGCTATATTAATGCTATATAAATAAATACATGATGATGGTGGTGATGATGTGTAGATGTGTGTGTGTGTGTGTAATTTTTAGCCAGTCACCAGGAAGCTTCAGTTGGAGTGAACTGACAGATACTTTTATTATATGCTGTGGATGTAACCCCTATGAATTATTGATTTGGCCCAGTGGGTGAGGAAACCCTGAGGAAGGGGCTGCACCTACCAGCTAAGTTTGGAGGGAGAATTGGAGGGAAGAGGAGCTATGTTATAGCCTTCATAGGTCCTGAAAATCACAGGAATGTCCCTGGTAACCTAGGCTGCCTCTACACTGCAGGATAAATGCAATTTGAGATTGGTCTAATTGCCATGGCACAATGTTACAGAATTCTGGGATTTTTTAGTTGTATGAGATACAGTTGGCCCTTCTCATCCATGGAATTTTTATACACGGATTCAAGCATCCACAGTTTTTGAATGTTTTTTTTTTAAGTATACAGTTCAAATATCAAACCTTGATTTTCCATTTTATATAAGGGACACCACTTTACTAAGTCATTCTATTTAATGGGACTTGAACATCCATGGATTTTGTTATCCACAGGGGATCTTGGAACCAAACCCCAGCATATAACAAGGGTCCACTGTATTTAGCTTTCTCCATCAGAGTGCTCTGGTGTCACAAACAAAATACAAATCCCAGGATCCCATAAGATAGAGCCATGACAGTTAAAGCAATATCAAACTGCATTAGTTCTGCAGTGTGGCAGCAGCCCTACAGGAATCCTGTTATATTGCCAGCCCTGACAGAATTCCAGAACCAGATCCATCAGCTCTCTGTGCCACAATTATTAAAACCATTGCATGTTTCCCCTAGGGCAACTCATCAACTGATCTAAAAGTGGGTGGAAGGCAGTGTGGGTGTGAACTACCATTCAGAATTGCATAGGGCAGGCAGGCTCTTTATTTCCTGTTGTGGAAGCGGACTGAATAAGGAGGATTGGCAGGAGGCAGTGGCATCCCTGCCCCAAGTCTGATCTACTGTGAGGGGTAGTGCTTCTGGGAGGCAGGGCTTCTGGGGATGGTGTGCATTCCATCCCCTTGTGCTGCCCTGTCCAGGATGATGGTGGGGAGCACGAGGAAGGTCATCGGGGAGGGCAGCATGGGGGGAGGGCAGATGGGTGTATATATGGACACAGGGGGATGGGAAGTCAAGTGGGGGGATGGGAAGGCATGTGGGAATGGTGTTGAGATTGTGTGATGGGAATGGTGCATGGGCATGGGACGTTACAGATGGTGGGAGGGTGCTGGAACGGTGAACTTCTATCTGATTGTCAGATGGTCATACACAGCAGAGATAGCCAATGCTTCCTGCACAAAGGAGCTAGAACTCAGATCCCTTCCCAGATCCCCTTCTGGGCACCACAGTTCAAAAAGGATGTTGACAAGTTGGAGCGTGTCCTGAGGATGGCCACCAAAATGGTGAAGGGACTGGAAACCATGCCCTATGAGGAGAGACTTAGGCAGCTAGGTATGTTTAGCCTGGAGAAGAGACGGTTAAGAGGTGATATGATAGTCCTGTTGAAGTATTTGAAGGGGTGTCACATTGAGGATGGAGGAAGCTTTATTTCCCCCTGCTCCAGAGAACAGGACCTGGAACAATGGATGCAAGCTACAGGAAAAGAGATTCCAGCTAAACATTAGGAGGAACTTCCTAATAGTAAAAGCTGTTAGTGGAACACACTCCCTTGGAGAGTGGTGGAGTCTCCTTCCTTGTAGGTCTTTAAACAGAGGCTGGATGGCCATCTGTCAGGGGTAGTTTGATTGAGAATTCATGTATGGCAGGGGGTTGGACTGGATGGCCCTTGTGGTCTCTTCCAACTCTATGATTCTTTGAAAAAAACCCTCAATCTTTGTACAACCCTTTCCTTTCTAAAATCAAAGTTCCAACATCTCTCCCCAAGAAAAGAAGATGAAAATGATTTAGCAGGGAGTAGGAGAAATTCTAGATATCTAGTACATAAAGCTTCACATAACCTCTCTCTTGTCCCCAACATAGGCAAGATTTAGATGAGGTGATGCTCTTAAAATAAGAAGGAAGCATATTTATATTTTTCTTTGTTCTTTCATTTCCTTTCCTCACCCACCTCCACCACCTCCTCCTCTTCTTCATCTTCTTCTTCTTCTTTACTCCACCTCCTCTTCTTTGTACTCCCTTCCTTCCCCCCTTCTGCCATGCCAATAGGACCCCTGCACAGCCTGAAAAATGTAAGAGTGCTCCGATCTTGGAAGATAATCCTGCTTGCTGGAAAATCATAGTCTGATACAGCTGAGGTTAATAGCAGATGCTGAGGAACTTCTCACCATTGTGTAAACCAGGGGTAAAAGAGCACCCCTCCATTCTGCAACTCCCAGCATTCTTCACCATGGCTACTAATGTATGAATGGTTACACTTTGACCACTTGAGGTGTAAACCATGGATGTTCACAGAATCACTGCACATGGTAGACAGCAACTTTGACCAGAGAAAGAACTCTTGTTAATAACTCATTTACTAAATTGAGGCCTGGTCAAGAGTCTTGATATTCGTGGTATTTGTTTGCATTTCATTACTTCATTATCTCAGGACAAACTAAGATTTAGCCATAGTTCCAAATGGCCCTCAACTCAAGCCATAATTTCAAAGGCACCTTTCACTCCACATTTGGAAATCTTGAGATGTCTAGATAAAACAAGCACAGCTCCAGGTTATAGCCACTTCTGTATTCTCAATTTGCCAATTTTGTCATATGAATTAGCACTTTGGTTGTACCTTTCTGAACCTTCTATAACATTGAATCAAAGACAGTAATACCATCAACTTGGCAGTAAGAGATGGAAAATGGAAAACACCATGTTTTTCAGCAGTTGAAGGTCTGGAACAGGTTTTGACTATTTTGCTATCTTTTACCAGAATTCCTGGAATGCAGATTTAAATTGCCTTATTTGTTCAAGAGAAGCAGCAAAGCACCAGTGACATTGCTGGCCCTCTGCCCAGATATTCTTCCTTTTCACACATTATGTAATTAATTCACCCATCCTATCCACCTGTTTAATCATTACATCATTTTCATAAATTATAGCACTGCTAGAAATACTGGCCTCCCACCCAAACATGTATGCCGATTAGTCAACACTTTGATGTAATTCCAAAGATCTATATTACAGAGGCAAGCAAGTGCAGACCTGAACAGGCTAGAGTCACCGGGAGCTTTGCTCAAGGACTTAGCCATTCTGAAATTCTCCAGCTTTGCAAACATTTGCAGAATATAGCAGCTGTCAGAGTTTGGCAGCTTTCTTAGGATGACTTCACAAAACGTTATGTGGCTGAAAAGCTTCAGGCTTCTAGATCCATCATGGTAACTGCCAGGAGTCTGGGGAAAATCATGGCCTATTCCTAGGAGCAGTCCCAGCAAAGGTAAGTCAATACAGCAGGTTAAGAGGCAACTCTGGTAAGCCAGCAGATGTGGCAGCCCAAGTCCATGATCCCTGAGTGGATGTCAGACCAAGGGTTCATTCAGAAAGAGAGAAAGTTCCTGGAAGAATTGAGACTTTTCCGTTCTTTTTGTTGTGATTTTACTTGCTTCTTCTCAAGTCTTCATCCAAACACTTCATTGAAATATCCTGGGTTTCCCTGCTTCCCCCTCCCTTGTGTTCTTTCCTTCCCACTGTACATAATCTAGGAGATTATCACACATCTTTTTTTGCCAATCTGGGCACAGGCTGAGACTGTGTATAAATCGATATTATCACATAACTTCAGTGTCCAGGTCAGAAGCATCCTATACCTGATTGGGACTTCAACCGTACTTAGCAATGAATGGAAAAGTACTGTTTTTTGCTAAATACAGTCCTGATTGAATCATAGAATCATAGAGTTGGAAGAGACCACAAGGGCCATCCAGTCCAACCCCCTGTCATGTAGGAACTCCCAGTCAAAGCATCCCAAACAGATGGCCATCCAGCCTCTGCTTAAAGACCTCCAAGGATGGAGACTCCACTATACTCTGAGGGAGTGTGTTCCACTGTCGAACAGCCCGAAGTTCCTCCTAAGGTTGAGGTGGAATCTCTTTTCCTGCAGCTTGCATCCATTGTTCCGCGTTCTAGTCTCTGGAGCAGCAGAAAACAAGCTTGCTCCCTCCTCAATATGACATCCCTTCAAATATTTGAACAGGGCTATCATATCACCTCTTAACCTTGTCTTCTCCAGGCTAAACATCCCCAGCTCTCTAAGTCGTTCCTTATAGGGCATGGTTTCCAGACCCTTCACCATCTTAGTTGCCCTCCTTTAGACCCGCTCCAGTTTCTCCACATCCTTTTTCAATTGTGGTGCCCAGAAGTGGACACAGTATTCCAGGTGGGGCCTGACCAAAGCAGAATAGAGCGGCACTATTACTTCCTTTGATCTAGACACTATACTTCTATTGATGCAGCCTAAAATACCATTGGCCTTTTTAGCTGCCGCATCGCACTGTTGACTCATGTTCAACTTATGGTCTACTTGGACTCCTAGATCCCTTTCACACGTAGTTTCATTCAGCCAGATGTCCCCCATCCTATATCTGTGCATTTCATTTTTTCATCCTAAGTGCAGTACCTTACATTTCTCCGCATTGAATTTCATTTTGTTAGCGTTGGCCCAGCTTTCTACTCTATTCAGGTCATTCTGAATTTCAATCCTGTCTTCTGGAGTATTGGCTACTCCTCCTAATTTGGTGTCATCTGAAAATTTGATAAGTATACCCCCAATTCTGTCATCCAAGTCATTAATAAAGATGTTGAATAGCACTGGGGCCAGTACAGAACCCTGTGGGACCCCACTGGTCACTTCTTTCCAGGTTGAAAAGGAGCCATTGTTGAGCACCCTTTGAGTTCAGCTCATCAGCCAGTTACAAATCCATGTAACAGTTACCTTGTCTAGCCCACATTTTACAAGCTTGTTTGCAAGAATGTCATGGATGCATCCAATCTGGGTACAGAGCTGTGCAATAACATCTGTTTATACATGGTCTCAGCCTGTTCCCAGATCAGGAGAAAACAGCCAGTGTGATAATCTCCCTATAGTTACATAACATTTCAGAAACTGGTTTTCAACAATTTCACAAAGCCTTCTTAATTATTGTCATACAGGAGTTATAGAAATGCTAAAGTGCATTAGCAATTAAACTAGTTAGGCATTAAAATAATTTTGTTTTAGTGGTGACATTTTCCTTCCATTGTTGACCTCTGCTGAATTTGTGTTTTGGTAACAATAGCTGAGTTTTGCTGGTGATAGCCATTTTTTCTTGTTCTGTACAAAAAGACTACCAATAAAGATGCATTTCATTTTGGAAAATACTGAGTTAAATTTAAATTGACCTGGGAAGTAGAAATGGAAAGTCCTTGGTTTTTCCAGGAGTATCCAGGAAATACTGTAGGATGAAGAAAATGTCACGTGGGTCTCCAAAATAAAATAGATATTACAGCAATAGAACTGGGGCTTTCAGAGATTTTCTTCCCATCTGAAGGGTTCCAAGAGACCTTTCTGGTTCCAAAATACGTTTTTCCAAATACAGAAGTACTTTGAGAGCAAAGGGGTAGAGAATGCTACAGGAGAGAATAAGCCAAAGGACTGAATGAAAGGACTGTTCCCTCCATTTGCTGTAGGGCATCCCCACAGAACACATGTGTGAGTAGACCCCACATTCAGCAGCTCCTCATAAGTGAGGGCATGGCTAGGAGTCTTAGTGAATGTGATTTGACTCACATGGGGTAGGCACAATTTGTCCAACTCTGCCAACTGTATACATTAACTTAAAGCCTTCACAGTATAAATACATAAGCTACGGGTTATTCCAACCTGCCCAGAGCTGAATACTTTCACCAGTTGCCTAATAAACTATAGAGATGTATTCTCTAAGTAAGTTTAAACATTAGAGGCTTTTACAGTCTGTCATGTCAAAGGGAATTAAAATATGCTTAAGCGGTTCTTAATACAACCGACTATGGGCATTTCTTGAGAATAATTATGTGTATCAGTCATCTAGGTGATGTTAATATATATAGTAACAGCTATAAAGAACCTTGTTATGAACTGCCTCTTTTCTTCAGCCTAGAGTGGTCATAATATGACAGATAGTTTGAACAATTAAGGGTCAGCATAGTCCAATTAATCTACATATTTTACAGAAATCCTTAGTGGGTCTCAAGCAATAATTGATGACCAGAAATTCTTGTCCTGACAGATAATGTCCAGCTTTAGTTGCTGAACGGCCTTAAATCCAGCAGGCCATTAATTGCTGGGAGAGATCCACCCCCCAACACATAACTTTTTATTTTTTATAATAAAATGTTATTTGTGTATAATATCATTTACTATGGTAATTATGTGAATGAAAAATAATTAATTGAATGTTACTGTGAGTCTTGGAACAAAGCAAAATGAGTACAAAGAACATGTTTAAAGAATTTAATAAGCACTACAGCTGATGAACTAGGAAGGGATCTGGAGACTAAATCCTAGGAGAAAAGATAGAAAGATAGGCTTAGCCTATAGGAAAGATAATTAAGAGATGCTATAATGGTCTCCTTCAAATACTTGAAGGCCTTTTACATAAACAATGGAACACATTTATTCTCTGTTCTCTGTTCTAGGTTTCTCCATAGAATAAGAATGTATTAAAGAAGTAGGTTTATATAGAAGAAAAAGGTTTCAACATTAGAAAAACTTCTTGATGTTCAATAGTGGAACAGATTCCTTTAGAAAATGGTGGCCTCGCCATTAAAATATTTTAAGCAGAGGGTGTATGTTTGGTAGATTTCCAATGTCAGGGGATTATAGTTGCAATTCTTCACTAAATTTCTTCTTGACAGAAGCAACAAGTAAATTAGTCATTTTCTCCCCACTGTAAAATAATCTTCAAAAACCACATAGTTCTCAAAGCCTATTTGCAACTAAAGACTTATTCTGTGCAAAATTCACAAGTGGTTGTTTCTGCACAGGAAGCAGCATTTTTTGTTCAGAAAATAATATTATTTTCTGCTCAGAGAAATGTGTTCCCTGCACAGAAATGACTGCTTTCTGTGCAAAACATCAATGTGCCAATTTTGTACAGATTAAGTGCCTAATTATTCAGTACAGAAAATAATATTGTTGCTGTTTCTTGTACAGCGAAAAGGACTGGCCCCCAGGTGGGCATCAGCTAAAGAAGGACTAAAGGATTATAATTTTGCCTCAAGTGGTAAATTTTGAGGAATTGGAAAAAAGTATGGGAGAGTTATTTTCTATATGTTGAAAGCCACTAGAGTAGTTTACTCAAAATACTGGAAAACAAACAAAAACATCCAAATAGAAGAATGGGAAATTAGACATGATGGAGTTGGACATTCTATCCCAACAGGCCAATGAACAAAAAACAGAAACTAAAATAGAAAAATGGAAAAATATATATATGACTACTTAAAAATGGAACATATCGATCTCTATAAGCTTGATGGAATTAAAAACAAAATCTTTGACAAATCGGGACAGTTTTTTCACTCAAAGGTGACTGCACAAAAATGAATGAAAGAAAGAAAAGAAAAGATCAGGAAAAGATACAATAATTAAAAGGGGGAAAGAAAGAAATTTGAACAAGGTATTCAAGGGGAAATCAAGACTACAGGAAAAAATAGATCAAAGGAAGGTAAAGGAAGTTATGAATGATGACAAATGTGAATTGAAGATGAATATTAGGTGATGTGTTATTAATGTATGGTTTTATAGTGTGTGTTTATACATTGTCTTTTTGAATGGCTGATTTTCAGATGCTTGCCCCTTAGTATGAGATCTCATTCACCTTCAATCATAGCAATATTTTGAAAATGACAACTTTACAAAAATTATTTTGTGCTAAAGAATAAAATACAAATATGCATCTTAACTTTTGGTCACCAAATTCTGTTTATGTGCTAGTGATCCACAGGTTAAATAACACTAATATATTGTACCTAGGAATACCTTTTAAAAGTATTTGGATGCTTTTGTTACGGCACAATGCTCTATTCAAGTTACTGGTGTAATTGATAATCCCAAACACATTACTGTAATTCTGTTTGACCTACACTGGGTGCCTGTTTTTACCCAGATTCAATTGAAGGAAAAACAAAAATGCCTTTCATTCTGCATCAAAAGGTTTGCTCTGGATTCTGTGGCCAAATGTACAAAAGTTGGAGTATTATATAGGAGTATCAACTTTTTTGGATGCCTTCCCAAGAGAGGAGTGATGGGCCCCTGCACTGTATTCCCTTAGGCACCTTGCCAAGATTTGGCTCCTCTGCAAAGCCTTTGGCAAATGTAATTCAATGTAACCAAAGCTGTTGCCACACTGTGGAATGAATGCAGTTTGACACCACTTTAACTGTCATAGCTCAGTGCTATGGAGTTCTGTGATTTCTCTGATGGAGAAAGCTAAATATCTCTTGACACCACAAAACTGTCCTAGCTCAGTGCTATGGAGTTCTGTGATTTCTCTGTTGGTGAAGGCTAAATTTGACCCTTGACTTATCCATGGGTCATATCAGAATCCATAATTTTGGTCCCAAAACCTGCCATTGACTTATACATGAGATCAACATATAGTCGAATATATACAGTACTTTTGTATGTTTTTAATTAAATTGTTCTGTTAAATTGTTTTGACTCCAATTTTTTTTTGGGGGGGGGATAAATAAAATAACAATAACAATAGTAGTAATAATAATAATACAGTGGGCCCTTGGTATCTACTAGGGTTTGGTTCCAGGACTCCACATAGATATCAAAATCAATGGGTCTTCAAGTCCCATGAAATACAATGGACAGTAAAATGGTGACCCTTACATAACATACAAGATTCAAGGCTTTCATTTGTAGTGTTTTCAAGTTGTGGTTGCTTGGATTTGTGAATAAAGAATCTGTGGATATGGAGAGCCAACTGTAATAATAATGCCAGATGTAATAAAATGGGATGTACTATTTGCACCCAAAACAATAGTACGTTGTTCCTTTCATTGCTATGATCCATTTGTTTGGGGCTATACACAAAATTAAAAAGAAGGTGATAAGGCAAAGGGATAGCTATGTTCCATCACTCCTCAAGAAAACGCATGGGGTTGATTTTACACATATTTCTGGCTAATGCACCACTCATTCTTCACATGAAGTGGCTGGAGCTTATCACAGCAAAGAGCACCAACAGTTCAAAACCCAAACTGCTTATGTGACACAAGGAAGCATTCAGTAGACTGACAATGAGCCAGGGCAGGGAGGAGGGTAAGACTGATCTAAAGGAATTGGCCAATTGATCTTGGGGGCCTTTTCTCCTTGGGACCCGAAGCCGACCATTCAGTATAAAAAGAACAAAATAGGCTGCACAGAAAAAGCCAAACGCATATCATAAAACAAAATTTATCTTTAATCTGTAAGTGTCAACAGCAGTACAAAAGATGGAGTGATGGTGAATAGATTAAGGGTAGAGAGGACAGTCTTGAGGTAAATGAGCATAAATAGGCAGTCTTATAGACACTCCCCTGAGGGGACAGAACCCCTTATCATGGCATATATGGTTTCACCCAATGATGACATGTTAAACATATCAGGAAAGCACCTTGTGCAAAAAGGAAAAAAAAGAAAAGAAAAATAAAAAAATCCCCTCAAATAAGTAGGTAAGGTGCCAACATACACCAGAATATACACTATAAAGACAGCGTCTTTCACTTTTGTCTTTTCTGTTCATTTCTGAGGCAGAGGAGAGAAGACTCTTTAAAAGTACCACTGGAAATATTATTTAATTTACCTCACGTCAATACTGCACAACAAAATCCAAGAGGTCTGTTTATGCTACAAAGCAAAGCTAAGAATGATTCCTTTTTTCCCTCCCGTTAAATTAAGAGCACAGAGACTTTTTTTTTATTTTAAAAAAAATCAACATCCTTAGCAAACTTTTCTTTTCTTTTTCTTTTCCTTTTCAAACTGCTTCAAGAGGAGAGTGTGAGAGAGATGTGATGGCAACTTTTAAGTTCATTTAAAAACTTTACACTGGACTGTACAAGATTTTTCTTTTTTCTTTTTTGATAAACTATTTACATTTTCAGACTTTTAAAACATATTCAAAGCAGCAATAGACACTAGGGTTTTTATTTTATTTTCCCCCCTCTACATGCCCAAATAATTACCAGCCCTGGGCCCAGGTAGGTACCTGCACTGTATATAGAATTTCTACAAAGAAAATTGCCAGTTAAAAAAAATTGCTTGTGGGTGTAGAAACAGCAGCCCTAGCATCATAAGACCCACACTCGCATGGCTGCGATAGGAACAAAAGCATAGTACCTTGACATGGGGCATCTCCATTGTCCCCCCAACAGCTCTACACAAAATTTTTACACTTTGAAACAGCAGCTAGCATGTCAGTCCAGCATGTCAGTGAATTGTGCTGATTAAATTAACATAGAATACAATCTCACAATATACATCACAAACAAATTACAATGTCAGGAAAGAAAAGAAGTTACAGTAAGTAACAGCTTATAAGCTCATCTTAATGTCATTTAAAAAAACCAACAACATTTGTACATGGCAGATACAAGAATGAAGGAACAGAAGTACTAAAACATTCTAAAATTTGCTACAGGATGATGAAGGGTACATAGAAGCAGACGGGAAAAACACAACAACAACCCTGTGCTTCTGAGAAAGCAAAACACAAATGACAAAGGAAGACGAAGGGAGAATGCACGCTAGCGGGTCTGCAATGTGCAGCATACAGTTAAAAATTTGCACATTCCCCAAACTTTTGAGAGCACCAAAGACCTCACTTGTGGTTTTTGAAGAAAGCATAATTCATAAAGCAAGCTGTGTCACTAAGCTGCTTTATAGATTTCATATTGCCATAAATACCAATTGGATACATTTTCTTTTCACACATACATCCCAAACCCACCCGCTCTTCTTTACACACAAGGAGTGAACTCCCTCAGAATACTGTTGTTTTGTTTTTTAAAATCAGCTTTAAAAAATCTTGGACTTTTTTTTTATATAAAGGGAGGTGGGATGTGCAATGCAATGACATAAATCTGACTGTAGAACCCTCACCCCCCCCCATCTCTGTCAGTGCTTTCTGTATTCTAGCATGGGATCACAGTATTACAGTATATCAAACACATCATCCAAGGGGGAAAGGGAAATCAGAGAACAAAGACTGGTAGAAAAAGGTGATGGCCAAGTAATTTGGGGTGGGAAGAGGAAAGTGAAGTGTTTGACAAAAAAGGTAAGTGCCTTTATTTATTTATTTTTTAAAAAAAAATCAAATGAGGTCACATGTTAGTCTTTAAACAGGACATGCTTAAGTGCCAACTTCAGTCTTTAAACATGCATGCAAACATCTAGGATCTGCGACTATGGTTTTTTTTTTTAAAGAAATGAGAATATGAAATACTGTATTATACATTCTACTTCCTGCATTTCTAGAGCAGTTGTTGGCACTGACAATCCCATCCAGATATACACACAAAATTCTGCAGCTTAAACTATTCCTAAAACCTTTTGGTGCCTGAGGCTGTGATCTTTATACCACCTACCCTGGAGTAGTAATGCCAGTTTCTGATAAGACTATTCCAGAATGTGCAGTGTAAGGATCCCACCTTTAAGCACTTTCCTAGATTGAAGCCCTGTTGTACTTCTTACTGGGAAAATGAATTGTGTTAAATTGGAAAGACATATTAAGCTTCAATGAGACAAAGGGCAACAGTAGGTACAGTAGGAGATCATGCTTTAACTTGTATTACGGGGGTGTTTGCATTTACACAATCATCGTTTCACTTACACAATCATTTAAACAATCATTGTTTTCAAGTTACTGCTATACTTTGTTTTTTCACAGGACTTTGTATTAATTGTAAATAATAAATGCACTCACACTCCCAAGGAACACTATACCATTTGATCTGGAGTTCTTATTCAGCTGTAATTCTTTTTGGCTTTTGCCCATGTACTAACTCTTAATGACAATGGGCAAAGTCATTTGGGAATATCAGCATAAATTTATGTATGAGAAGGGGAGTTGCAGTTCAGTGGCAAAGCACGTGCACTGCATACGGTATGTCAGGTTGCAGGTACGAGGCCTGGTGAATAACGTTGTTGTTTTAAATGCCAGCTGTCAGGAAAGACATACACCCCCCCTGCACCTGATCCCCTGGGGAGCTGCTGCTCACAGCATGGGTGCAGGTGGGCCACTCTTGACTCGGTAAAAGGCCACAACTTATATGAGGCCCTTCGGTCAAAGATCTTTGCTTGCTCTTTTCATAAAGAGATCCCTATGAAAGTATTTTTCAGTATTATTAAGACTTTATTTTGCTTTCTGGCAAATACCAGGTCAATGGAACTATTTATTTATCATGCTGTTATCTTTTAAATAAAGGGTTTTTCTAACTAGTCGCAAAGCATTTCAGAAATCTTCTCTGGAACATAAAGTCTTTTAGAAACTTTGCCTTTGCTAAAGAATAGAGTGATGATAGTAATGTTAAGAATGAAAATAAATAAATACTATTGAGTCCAAATATTCTAACTACATGGGGATGAATTTTAAACAACATTATTTGGGGAAACTTGAACATATTCTGTGGTTTTTTTGCAGACAGCAAGGATATATGCCATCTTAAGTTATTACTGCTAATTTTACTTCCTTTTTTGACCAGCCAACTTTGTTCCACATTTGAACACGGATCTAACCAGATCTGTGTTGCATTTAATAAGGGGCTTCACTCACACAGGCCTGGTTAACGGCAGCCTTCCATAGCATCCATATTAACTTACTTATTTGTCAGGCATCTTGACACATTTAGTTATACTAGTTGCTCTCAAAGTGTAAGGAGAACCTTCTGCAGTTTTGCTTGGAAGCAAATTGCAGATTTTAAATGATCTTGGTTGCAAGCTAAACTAGAAATCTGGCACTTAAGCAACCCATATTTTAAAGCAGTTGTATATTATGATACCCCTAATTAAGTGGAAGGTTGAGAGCTATTGGGTTGTGTGCTTTGAGGATAAAACAGTTCACTGATTGATTATACTATTTAACTTCCAAGGAATTTAATGGAACCACATCTGCCAACATTGTCAGAGATCTGGCTGCTGTATCAGCCTGCAACAGTGCTGTTTCATCAGGGCCCTGATCAAGAGAAAGAAGTTAGTTTCACTGAAATTGAGTTGTGGCCATCATGCCACCCTGGTTTAAATGGGGACTCAGATACGAGCCTCTTTCTCTGAATTAGCACCATGATCTATCATGCTTCATAAGTGGATCCACTGACACACCACATTTTATGGCAGCAGTTCTTGGGACCAGCCTATTAGGTTGCATTTCTCTGCCCAATGTTTTATCAGTCCCAGTAACTATAGTCCCAGAGACTAAAGAAGATAGGATTATTATGCCTGAAGCACATGCTTTATTTTTAAATGACTTGCATTTATGAAATAAATTTGGATTCAAAGGAGGGCACAAGTGAGGCATCCTGCCATCTTAGCTACAGGTCCACAATACTGCTCTTGCACTGCAGGTGTAAATTTCAATATCTACATGAGGTACAGTGATTTGTCAGCATTTAATATGGACCAATGTACACTGATACAGAACAAAAGTAAATACATAACTTATACTTCACTAAATATCCAAAAACAAAAAAAAAATAAAATTCTATTTCCTATGTTATATTTACACATTTTTTTAAAAAAAAAATCTAAAATGAGATGGTGACTAGTCAAAAACCTTGTTTGGAGCTCCAATTAAGAATGAAAAGAAAAATTCATTTCCAAACGATTGTCCTTCCTTGATTTCTACTGACACTTTAGAGCCAACACTGGCTAATAAATACAATAAACTGCTTCTGTATGTTTTAGACTGAAATACATTTTCACCCAGCCTGTCCAATAAAGTAGCATTCCACCATCTGCTGATTCATGAAGAGCCAATCAGTGTCAAGAACACTGCTTTAAGTTATAGAGTATCAACCCAGATGCAGGGCTGGAGCTAAAACGAAGTATTCATACATAGACGAATCTTGCATAAATAAATGAAATAACAAGACATAAAAATGACTTAAATCCAGCAACTGTGAGGCAGGCCCACACGAGTCGAAACAGATGATTTTTGTTCATGTCATTTTTGTACAACAGTTTCACATTAGTTAGAAGTGATAAAAAATACCATTTATATCCAGTGTTTATAACACTTACGAAACAACATCTGTATGTGTATGTGTGTGTGTGTTTGTACTACAAGCAAAATCAAGTTTCAGTCCTAAAGAACAGTCCTTTGTTCTCCACCAGCCTACAGAATATTATTTTGGCATGGTCATAAAATTTATATATATAAAAAATAATCCACTAAACTAAATGTTTGCCTTTGTGCAAAAATAATTACACAAAATACAATGCGAGCAATACAGCATTCTACCTATGCAACAACAACATCAGCCAAAAAAGAAAGAAAGGAACCCCTATAAAAATGGTGAGGAAAGAAATGTAAGACTCAGAGAGATCTATAGTAGGAGAAATATGTATGAAATTAATAAATATTTATTCTTTAGGAAAGACTGTGTACCTCCTCGCTGAGCTACATGGATGAGATCAGTTCATATTTCCAAACAATCTTAACTATAAAGGATTTTCTTTCAGTACCTTAGCTAAATAAAGAGGTCGCTCACCAGCTAATGAGAACAGGTGCCTTTAACTTCATGGCTAGACCAGTTTTATTGCTCTTGCTAAACCCATTTTATCCTGATTACAAAATGGCTGTTAAAGCTTGTTGAGAATATTAATATGCCAGAATAGTATTTTCTCTTGTCAACTCAGCAACTCTCGTTTACTTGTGTGGATTAAATTGTCTGTTTTAACACTGCAAAAAATATTCTGCCTCCAGCAACTGTTGGTGGTATTGTCAGGGCATTATTGGCATTCTTCTTTGTTCTGTTCATTCTGCAATGTTGTATGAGAGTATGATGTTTTGTTCATTTTACGCATTAGTAGCCATTTTAAAGCCAATGAAATCAAGTGTGTGTGTGTGGGGGGGGGGAACAGAATGGTTGCAACATGAGCCCAAAGTCTCTAGTATGGAAGCCAGATTTCCACACTGAGATGAGAGCCTTGTCTGATGTAGTTGATATTGCAGGATTTGTTCAGAAGGAAGTGGGTTGCAGGCCAAGATTTCAGGAGGAATTAGATCATGCCCACATATTAAATACATGATGATTTGTCATCTTTGCCATCACACAAGATGTGGTAATGCTTCTTAAAATCATGGTAACTCTTTTACCTAAGTAAAAGCTAGTAAGAAAGGAAGAAACTCTTCCATCCCTACTAAATGACTTTTGAAAATTATACATCAGAACCCTCAACAACTTAACTCTGCTTCACACAAACTGATAGCATGATGTAGGATGCCTGAAATTGCAACTTCCATGGAAGTTGATCCATCTGTATCAATACATGATGGGGTTACCTTTGCCCCCCCCCCCCAAAAAAAAGCAGAAAGACTCTGCTAAGCAAAGGAAATGAAGGCTAGTCCAATCTCTAGAGTATCCACAATACAGGCATAATAGAATATGGCTCCTACACCATGATATACAATTGCTGCTCCAGAGAACAGGACTCGGAACAATGAATGCAAACTGCAGGAAAAGAAATTCCACCTCAACACTAGGAAGAACTTCCTGACAGTAAGGGCTGTTCAACAGTGGAACACACTCCCTCGGAGAGTGGTGGAGTCACCTTCCTTGGAGGTTTTTAAGCAGAGGCTGGATGGCCATCTGTTGGGTATGCTTTGATTGGGTGCTCCTGCATGGCAGGGGGTTGGACTGGATGGCCCTTGTGGTCTCTTCCAACTCTATGATTCTATGATTCTAAGATGGCTTTATTTAGATAACTTGTAGGTGAATAATTTAGCACCTATAACATTGCCATGTCTGTGAGATATGTTTCTCTGTTACATATAGATCACTCTTAAATTGCTGAAGGTTATTGTGGACAAAAAGGATTGTTCCCCCCTGCCTCCACTTTCTTCCTATGACTGTTCCCCTTCTTCTTCCTAAGATTAAATATTTCAAAAGAAGCTAAATCAAAGCCTATCAATGTTAGTGGCCCAAATTCTAACAATACATCCTTATGTGTGGGTGTAGTGTTACCTATACAATTTATTTGTGCAGTACAGTATTGCTATACCTCAAACCTACACACCATATTCTGACTTAGGCCTTCATGCTGCATAAAACTATTGAAATGTTTAAGTCAAATCGAGCTGATATCCACCAAGTCTTGATTTGAACATATATGAATTACACATATTTAAGACTAAAATTACTAACCTGGGAATGCTTCTTTCCTCATCCTCCAGCTTTCTTATAAGCCAATTTTACAGGTAACACTCTCACAGTACAATAAGTGAGATGTGCATTTCTGCAGCATCTTGAAGCCTAGAGCACTTTACAGGTATTTACTTGATATGATATGATACTTGGGACATAACTGCATGTGTTGTTTTGTCTCCTATTTTATAGGGCAAATAACATAAAGCACTGAAACCCTAAAGTTATTTTGATGTGTATTGAGTATACATCTATGAAAATGAAACCTGAAAGATTACTATAAAATCATATGAGTTAAATGCAAAGGGAATGGGCTGGGGGTTCATTTTAGTTTTCAGAACAATATTAAGGTTTTGTGCATCTTTTTCTGTAAATATTTCACAGATACTGACAAATGTTAATGGAAAGATGTGGAATCCTAAACTGTGGCAGTATTTTACATCTTTAAAGAAAAAGAAAAGGAAAAAATCTGTGGACTTTCTGTTTGCATCCCATACAGCAGTTAAGAGAATCTGACTGCGATACTTTTATAGTAGTGGTTCTCACCCTTGCAGGATGATGCATATTGTAGTCCAACACTATCCTGGGAGCCTAGCTTGAGAACCAATGTTTTAGTACTACTGAAGAAGAGTTAAAGAGCTTATCCCACACTCAACTGGGGATTTTTGCTGCATTTTCCCTTTGAACTACCATGAGTGCCACACACATTTTCTGACTGTTTCTGAAACAATTTCCTCAGTTTCAAAATTGGTTTGCCATGCAGGGAGAAGGTGGGCCAAAGCATAAGAAACCTAATTCCAAAGAACCATTAGGCTTTTGGATCTAACTAGATAATTCTTTGGATACAGGCCTGTGACAGACACATGGGGCAAATATACTAAGAAAATATTAAGAGCACCTGCATCTTTTCCAATCTAATGCCTCCCATCATCCCTAGCTATCAATTTCCATCAACTCCAATCAACATGACAATTGATGGGAAGGTGACAAGAGCTGTACTCCAAGACATATGCAGGGATTTATCATATAGTTTTTCCATGTTTGACACGGATAAATGATATCCCACACAGCTACACAGTTCCTTTTCAATATTACAGCAGGCCCTTGATATCTACTGGGGTTTGGTTCCAGGGACCCCATGGATACCAAATCCCAAATCTCAAGTTTTATACAATGGCATAGTAAAATGGTGTCCCTTATATAAAATGGCAAAATCCAAGGTTTGCCTTTTGGCATTTATATATTTTTTAAATATTTATTGCCATGGATGGTTGAATTTGTGGATAAAGAATTTGTGGATGTGGAGGGCTGACTGTACATACTTTTCTGTTTTTAAGATGGACACAGACCTTTAAGGGAAAGGATTCTTTTTATAAAGAAGTCAACATAACTGGAAATATATCACTACAATAGTACTTTTGACAGAAAATAAAATTTATATATGGACCCCGGACATTCTGGAATGAATAAATTGTTTAAGAGAAAATAGAATTAAGACTGAATGTAAGGGTTAAGACCAAAAGAACAAATTGGATTTGGAGATGGCCTTGAATTCTGAAGACAGGCCTGTCTGTAGCTGGTGATCGCTCTATTGTGCTTACTTAATATTTTGTACTGATGTTATATCATGAGGCAGAAACAACTGGGCAAGTACAATGTGGCAGTCATGTTCACTATTTTAAGAGTATCCTGTCTCCAGATTCCTGAGTACTTTACCATTTGTTCTGGAAAAATTACATGTTTTTTTTTAAAGATACATAGCTATTTTTAAGATGCCAAAGGATTGTCTAAGACTTTACAGTGTCTCCCTTAAGACTTTTTAAAATGTTAAGATTCAAAAGTTATGAAATTTTGGCACATCAGAAGATCAGCTATACATGTGGAGGGGAAAAATGGAATTTAGAGACCTTGTTTAAAAAAGATGAGCTAAGAGACACAGATGCACAGACTTGAGGATTTGTTCTGTTTCATATAGGAAAACTGCAGTTATTTTTTTGTTTTTTGTTTTCTAACATAATTCAGAATAAAAACACATTCACAACCTGTAGGCTAGCACAGCATACCTGAGTGAGAATGTAAAACCCCCATTTAAAACAGCAACTTAAACTTTTTTTTATCAGCATCCAGCAGGAGAAACATAGACCAAAAAAAGTAAGACTTGTAAGAGAGCTATTGATTCATATAAGTTTTCAAGTCCCAATGTCTGATACTTAATGTCTTCACCTAAATTTTTTTTTTAAAAAAAAAAAGTTCATGAAAATTAGGGAACAATCTGTGTCACACATTAAGAAACATTTAAGACCATTCTGCAGATGTAACTGTAGGAGCCACACATGCATGCAGGCTCATTTAAGAACTTTTTGTCCAAAACAAATCAAAAACAAAAACAAAAGTCAGAGTACTTTAATCCAGCAAACATCCTCAGTTGGCAGTGACAGCCTCATGGGCTTCGTTCTCACTGCTATAGTCTGATTTGGGGTCATCCTCAAAGTCCTCGTACATTTCCATCTCATCTTCCCCGTTGATCATTTCATTGCCAGCCAGGCTCCCACTGTCTGCTTTCATGCTGTAAGTGCTCTGAATGACAGGGATGCTGGGCTCAGGGCTTGCAGAGGTGCTGGAGCAATCTGATGTCATCTGAGGTGATGGTGTAGTTGCTGCCATAGTAATAGCACCTGGGTAGACCACACCAGTCCCTGTGCTGATTGGAATCTGAGGCTGTTGCCTGCAAGGAAATGCAAACATGGAACAGACATCCTGTGAGTTCATATAAAGAAGCAAATATATCTCACTTTAACAGAAGTTGCAGCAATATGTTTGGGGTTTTTTTTTTTTTTTTTTTGGTATAATATCCATAAACCCAACATACTATGTAGAATTCCTTAGGTCACTGTGCTTGCCTCTTTTCTTTGGATGCCTAAATTCTATTTCTAAATGCTCACAATTTTGAACATTTAAGTTACTGCAATGCTACAAATTTGGAAGCTGAAAGAAAATATATAAATGCCATGGGGGACAAAATTCTTACTGGTGGGGGAGATTTCTTAGTTGAGGGAAATGCCTCAGCCCCACCCCACTTCTTATGTATCCTCAATTTTGTGCCCCAGTCATCTCTCTGGTATTTGCAACCTCCCTGTTTTCTGACCCTTTGGTAAAAGCCCCGAGGAACATATCATGAAGTTATCCCTGGTAGCTTTTTATAATCAGGAAACATGGACAGCCAGAGAGGTTGCAGCATATTGGAGAAATTTGTAATGAGGAGAGGAAAAAAAAAACTCACAATGATGTGATAAATTTTAAAAGTCCAACAAAAGAAAAGAAAAGGAAAAGAAATAATGCAGCAGCCAGAAAAATGAGGCAAAAAATCCCAGAAGCCTCTTTTGAGTGGAAGATAATTTTTTGTGAATCGGGGGGGGGGGGGATTTTAACCCACTGAACAAAAGAGTCACTGATGTTAGTAATGTCATTCATGATACAATATTTAACTTCCAAAAGGGCAATTGTTTTTCTGATATAAGAAAGAGCTGCTAAGCAAAGCCCTAACTCAATCAAAATAATTTTTGCTAATAAATTCAACTGCAGAGCTGCTTTCTTACACCTTTTTGTTCAAGTTGACTTGGAGGTAAACATCCAAGTGCCCTAAGAGATCACTGCACATGGAATCTGTGCCAGGATAGGTGTCGATTGTAACCATCTGGAACGGATCTTATTGCATAACTCAATGCCCAGGCAGTAAGCAGCCCATATCCAACCCAGGCTTCTCTGACAGCTTTTAATGAATGGGATTTTCCCATTCTTGAAGACGGTTACAACCTGGCATGGATTTCGTGTGTGATAAACTCCTATATAACAACAGCAGGTTTTGGCATTTTTACTGTAAGATTAGTGTCCATTTCTTCTCTTGGACTGACAGGCATTTTTGCTAGGTGTCATATATGACACTGGACGATGCACTAGACAGTTCCTGAGTACAATATAGGGAAAATGGTTACAAAAATTGGTTGGCTAGGCATGAGATAAATTTGATTGGGAAAAAACCTACAAAACTGTTTTCCCTCGTGACCACTTAAACATTAAAATTGGCAAAAATCATTTTCTTCTGCCCCTTCAGATTCATTTTTCCTTGCATGTCCCTAAATTACTAAGTCTGAGTTGAGAGCATAAAAGGAAAATTGCTAAATCATTTGAAATATACAACCTCAACAGAGTGATACAACATCAGATCTCATAAAAGGACCTATTGTGTCAATTCCAGCCTAGCCATGGCAGCATGGCCTGAATGACTTATTCAACACAGTAGTCCAGAAATATTCAGAATATGTGTTCACAGTAGCCATAAATACTAAAATGATTTTCCACAGAATCTTATAAGCACAAAAAATGTCTACTTTATTTTTCACACTGAAACCTGTAATGAATACTTGAACAGAATTTACTAGACTGAAATAGGATTGGACTGGAAAAGCTTTTGTAAAACAAAGTAACAAAGAAAGTATTCTCAGTTCAGATGATTTTAAAAGCTTTTTCCTCACGGTGGTATCACAACTTAGAAAAATATAACACTTGAGATACATATCAACTCATAGGAATTTTTTAAAGAAGAGTTGAAAGATTATTATTAATCTCTAATTAGCAAATGAAAAGATAAAACCTATTGAAATTATACCTCAGGCTACAATATTTGAAACACATTCAACAACAGAAAACTAGTTGCTGTTATGGATACAAGTCATAGCCTGAATTTTTGAAAAATGTAAGTAATCCAAGTTGTGGCAGATGTGAACAATTTTACCCTCAAAGTATTTAGCAACAAGATAACAGCGTCTTCTAAGGATTCTGTCACATTATTTTGTAGGTGAAGTTGAAGAAACTCTTCTCCCAAAAGTTTCTCGGTATGGAATTCTTACAGAAGTCATGGTGGTCATGAAATATTTTTCTCAACATGCATCACTACCAGTGTGAGCCTTCATAGTGGATTTATATCTGTGATTGTTCTTTTTTCTGAATTCAAACCACCCTCCTGCTATTTTGTAGCTTCCAGTTCTCATGGCAATAAAATAGGCTCTCCTCAATGGCAAAGGGGACTTGAGAGATGTTGGGAGAGGAAACTTGCAGACCCATCCTACCAATGGCTGTGTCTTTGTCAAAAATTACCACTAAAGCCAACGGGAAACTTAATAATAATAATAATAATAATAATAATAATAATAATTTATTTATTCCGCCCTATCCATCCCTCAGATTCCATGAACCAAACAAGCCAATCAAACCTATAGTGCTGCAAGTTTACATCTTGCCAAGAAGTGATCTGACCAAAAGAAATCTCCCATATTCAGGTCATTGTCATCTTCCTCTTCCTGGGAATGCAAAACCAAGAGAGCCATTTTGGCAATACCTACATATCCCATTTTTCAAAGCCTAAAACATGAGCTGGATGTTTAAGGGAAACAACTCAGCATATTTTTCCAGATTGGGCCTGATGAATCTGATATGACAAGTCCAGAAGTCCTAAGTCATTTTACAATTAAAGGATTCCTGTGAATGAATGCAAGGAGCTGCCATCTGTAGATGCTTTCAGAAACATTGGAAAATGGATGGGAAGTTATGAAAATATGAAGAATGGCTTAATCACTCTAGATGTTTACCTACAGTGCTTCCTCTTCTTTTAATATTTCCTGCCTCTCACACCATTTCCTACCAGATCTGTGCATCCTTTGATTCATGTGTACCCAATGTTTTGTACTATGCAGGATTTCCTTGCCATTCCATGTCAGAGCACAACACATGTGCACAATGTGGGAGTTACTACAGTCTGCATTTGTGCCCCAGCAACTATACTAGTAATTAGTTACCATGCTTTCACAGCTCCAATAAGCTCATGCTGGATACAGTAGCAATTCCCTTAAGCTATATTGCAGATCAGTTTGAATATCTCAAATGCTATTCTAAATTGTTTCCTTACAGGCTAACGTCAGCCAACTATGCTTTAATATGGGGTAGATGGGCCTGTTGCTCATCATGTTTCAAACTCTCACCATATTTCCAGATATCAAGAACTTATTTAGACCAAAACCCACTCTTCTGCAGACTGTACCACAAAATAATTGACTGCAATGTGGATATTATGTGCCAAACCAGAAGCAAGGCACAGAACCAACCAGTCAAGGTCAATTATCTTGTTGCGAAGTCCATAATAAAAGAAGACTATTGTGATTAGAGGAGTAAACAGAACACTGTAAATTTAGAAGGGCTCTTTTGAAACTGCCAGAAACAGACACTGAACCAAGCATTCAAGACTGTTGTTTCAAAAATGATAGTGATAAATCATATGAGATACAATTGTTGACCTAAGGCTAAAGATACATGCACAACAACATAGCTCTGTATGATGTTCAGGATTGAAGAATGACACATTTAAAGAGATCTTTACAACAGGGCTGTACAGACAGCCCTGAAAGGGGTGGAGCCACGCCGCCCTTTTTGCGTTGGCTTGGGGTCAGGGCAACCTCACCAACAGCCCTGCAGTCCCAATACAGTGTTTTCCCAGGTCAAAGAGAAGCGGCAAAATGCCCTTCTCTTTGACTTGGAAAATGGGTGCCCTTGCGCCTTAGCCATCCACTGCACCCTGCTGCTAAAGAGGAGAAAGAAGCAGCCCCTTTCTCCTCAGGATCATTTCCACGGCCGTGTGGTTGCCTGGGAATGACCCAGTCCCAAAAGGAGATCCATTCCAGAGCTCTTTGCGGTGACACTGCCAGGCTGCTGTAAGCTGCCTGGGGTGGTGTGGAAGCATCGCACGGGTGCCACGCTGTTTGGACGCAGCATACACGTGGCACTGTCCACACATCCTAGCTCCTGAGCCCTAGTATTGCTGCCACCACACCACTTCTTGTCCGTCTGTCTCAGGCCAACCTCTTTCTGTCTGCTGGAGAATTCAGCATTTTCTCCACACCCTTTAGAAATCTAGTAGCCCTTTCATCCCATTCTTACGGATATTTCAGATTGTGGCACCATGATTTTGAATTAGTTTCTATTAAATTCACCAGCAATTCTGATTTCAATCCCTGATTGCCAGGAATAAAAGAATGAATTTTCCAGCAGCCAGTAGAGGTTGGCCTGAGACAGTTGGGCAAGAACAATCCTGAGGAGAAAGGGGCTTTCTCCTAAGGATCGTTCCCGTGGCCGTGTGGTTGCCCAAGAATGACCCACTCCCAAAAGGCGCTCCATTCCAGAGCTCCTTGCAGTGACGCTGCCAGTTGCTGTAAGGTGCCTGGGGTGGCATGGAGATGTCACATGTGCGCCACACTGTTTGGATGCAGCATCTACGTGATGTCATAATTACGCGTGACGTGTGGACAGCGCTGCATAACAAAGATGCTGTCCACATGTACTAGGGCTCGGGAGTATGTGGTTACTGTGCTCTCCCGAGCCCTAGTATAGCTGCCTCACGTTACTTCTTGCCCATCTGTCTTGGGCCAATCTCTTCCTGTCTACTCTTTTATTCCTGGTGATCAGGGATTGAAATCAGAATTGCTGGTGAATTTAGTAGAAACTAATTCAAAATCATGGTGCCATAATCTGAAATATCCATAAGAATGGGGTGAAGGGGTTACTAGATTTCTACAGGGTGTGGAGAAAAAGCTGAAATGTGGACAATTCAGAGGAGCATTTAGGCTGGAGAATAACACTTGCCCACTACTGCATGGAAACAATTTTTGTTGTTGTTACACTTATGTGCCAGATGTAATTTCTAGTCTTGGTGTTTTTGTTAGGAATATAGTACTGATATGATCACTGAAGTCACCATTACTAATTCTGTGCCTGATCTTCAATCAAAACTTGATAACAGTGGTCAAGAGTGAAATATTTATGATATCAGAGGGCAAAAAGAAAAGGCTATATGTGTATTACTGTTTTTTCTTCTCTGTTGATAGTCCTCGTTTCAGCTACATAGCCCTAAAAGGAAATCACTGAATAAACCTAAATAGAAAGTGTTAGAGCAACAAGGGATCATGAAAAGGAAAGGAAAATAGTGGAGGGAAAAGAAGATATAGGACTCATAGTTATATCTCATTAAAGAAGTTAGCTGCTTAAATTAAAGAAGTTAGCTGCTTAAATTAGATTGCTCCAAGTCCAATTGAAGAAGTTTCTTTGAAACTATTTCCAAGGACAATTGCACATTTTTTAATTAGATAAAAGGGAAAGGTATCATAGAATGATATTGGTTTTAAATAAACACCCTAGTCATGCTCAGCTGATACATATGTAAAAGTCCTGCATATGGGTTATGAGAGTAATACTGTGTGTGTTTGTGTTGTGTGCCTTCTAGTCATTTCCAACTTATCGCAACATTAAGGTGAACCTATCATGGGGGTTTCTTGGCAAGATTTGTTCAGAAGAGGTTTGACATTGCCTTCTCCTGAAGCTGACAACATGTGAGTGGGTTTCATGACTGAGCTGGGAATTGAGCCCTGGTGTCCAGACTCACAGTCCAACACTCAAACCATTACACCACACTGACTCTCCTACTGGCTGCCAAATGTGGTAAGCCACAAAAGGAGTTTGGTCCCTTTAACTCTACAAATGTTATAGCACTATGATTCCACTTTAACGGCCATGGCTACCTCCTATGAAATGCTGGGGTGTTGCCTGGAGGGGCACTAGAGTTTGCTTGGTGAGAATTCTAAATACTTTGTCCTCCACATGAAAAGATTCTACAGGATGAAGAATTAGAATTGAACAAATAATCGTGTACAAGTGTTTCAATCGCATCAGAAAGAAACCAGGATAGTGGTGGTGTTCATATCCAGAGTTGCTGAAAACGTTTACTACCTACCCTACAGTAAAAAACTGTCTCATCTCCTGCCTTCGAGATCTCATCAGCTGTTTATATTCTCCAATACGCAGTTTCTTGCCATCAACGATGCAGGTGCGTTTTGGTCGGGGTTTATATTTGTAGTTAGGGTACTTCTCTAGATGGATTTTACTTAGCCGTGCTTGCTCTTCATAGTATGGTTGTTTCTCTTGGTTTGACATGGATTTCCAGCGGGAACCTACATGGAAAAAGATGTCAGTGAGCTCCCATGTCAGTTCATCATGTTGGTAATTACTCAAAACTCTAAACCAGTGTGGGCAAAGTGTGACCCACCAGATGTGGGTGAACTTCAGCTCCCAGCATTCCTTATCACTGAATATGCTGACTAGAGCTGATTTGAGTTGCAATCCAACAGTAACTGAAGAAATGTGTTTGGTCACCCCATTCCAAACTAAGAGTAGATTTTTCTATAGGTGCTGCTCAGTCATTCTGTAACAGTAACCATCCTTGTGAAGAGTAATGGAACATGGTATCCAACAACATCTGGAGGGAAGTAACTTCCTTTCTGCCATACTACCCTTGAATGTTCCAAGGTAAACAAATTAACCTCAAGAATCTGGATTTCACTTCTAAGGTCTATAGCTCACTTTGTACTGAATAAAGGAGCATTACCAGTCTTGCAAAGCTTCTTTCAAATTCTCAAAGTACTGTATATACTCATGTATAAGTCTAGAAATTTTAGTCAAAAATTGGTCCCAAAAACCTAGATCAATTTCTCCATGGGTCAATGTAAATACTGTACTTTAACTTTTTATTAAAAAGGGAACCATCCTCTGGTGAAAGGCAAGAGTGTAATGTGTCCTGGAAGCACTGACCTCCCTCTACTCTCTCTTCCATCCAGCCTTTAGTTTGAGCCAAAACAGTTATGCCTGCCATAATTGTGTAGGTACTTTGGCACTGTTTTCCTTTGCTTCATCATTTAGATCCTTTGTTGAATGTCCCTAAGTTTTACCCTCAACTTATACAGGGGCCATATCAAAACCCATAATCCCCCCCCCCAAAAAAAAACCTGCCCTCGATTTATACATGAGGTCAATTAATAGTCAAGTATATAAGTTAAGTTCAGGTTATCCATTACTCCTCCTTTACCATCCAACTAATGGAAACTAAAAAGGCTAACAAGGAAATATTGTAACTGGTGACATCTCAGAAAGAGATACTTATATTTCTCAGATAAACATTTATGACTTTAAGCAGACAACATTTTTGTGACCTAGGCTGATGTTACATTGCAGAAATAATGCTGTCTGACACAATTTTAACTTCCATGGCTCAATGCTATGGAATTCTGGGATCTGTAGTTGGATGGGGCACCAGAACTCTCTCACAGGAAAAGCTAAATATTTCATAAAACTACTCATCCCAGAATTCAACAGCATTCTGCTTTGGCCGTTAAAGTGCTCTTCTAGACCTACTCTTTGAATAATAAAATACTTGATTCATCAACTCATTGTCAATTAATTTATTACAAGACACTATATATACCAGAAAATTTTTATTTCACTGGCTTATATATCCTATTGGGCTTGGGGCCTGTATTATTCATTCTGCAAATCTAATGCCACATCGCAAAACCCTTTTGAAATGACAGGTTGCTCAAAATTAGCTTGAAATATAGAACAGATACTGTTATGCATAATGACTGTCCAAACAGATGCAGTAAGTATACTTAGCTACACTTGAAATTGCATGTGAAATAAAGTGGAAACTACAGTCACAATGCTCTTCACAACTTTACTTACTACAAACATTTATCACCAACTGTACTAATAAAAGATGAAAAATACAGCACCGTTTACAAAGAAGGAAGAAAAGTATTCAGGTTAGTTGTATTGTTTATGGAGAGCTACCTAAACAGTGAAGAAATACGATTAGGAAAAATTAAAGGAACTTTCAGCTGGTGAAAATGATTACAGCTGCAGTAAACGTGGATGGAAGCTATTCTTCTACCACGAGCTTTCATACATCAACAAATGGAAAAGTTATATAAATGTTATCCAGAGTCAGCAATGCTCTGTTGTCAGTTCTAATATTTCAGACTCTTTTTTTTTTTTTTGTCATTGTCCTGGAAAATGTGTACAGATATTATATGTAAATTGACACTCTTTTTCTTGCTCGCCCACTCTTTTCCTTTTTGGTGGTGTTGGGGAACTCCTGGCAGTTTATACCACTGTTTAAAGAACATACGATTGCTGGCACTTCTGAAATATTCTGAATGTTTACATTTAAATGAATACAGTTACTATGTTTATAACAGGATTTTTCCCCCAAAGAATGCATACAAATAATATAGATTCCATAAGTTGCCAAGACTGGAACAGTGCAGGTTTTATACAAAACTAAAAGGCTATTCATGTAACTTACTAAAAATGGTAGACAAATATGGGAACTTCTGTGTAAAACACCACACATTTTAAGAACAGAGTTACATTTATTTCATTTTTTTTTCATCACTGAGAGAAGGAAAAAAGGCGAGAAAGAAAAACAGCGTTTAAAAATGTTTAATAATGTGTTATAAAATCATTACAGATGAGATTTGATTGTTAGTCTTATTTATTATGAGTTAACATGTAAAGTGTGCCTATCACTTAAAAGACTTGATGGGCAAATATCAGGTTATATGTTTCACCACTCGTTCTTACATATGCTTTTAATACTCCAGAGGGGCGTACATTTCTAATTCAGCAGATTTATTATTGCAAGATAAAACATGAGAATTGGCAAGTTGTATATGTTATGTATGTTAAATTATATTTTTCTAAAGAATTAGGTAAAGTGAATGAGATGCTTCAGCTCTGTATTCCCAAGACATTTTCATGTTTTGTTTTAAAGAATTAGTTCAGTGTTGAATACAAGCGATCATTCAGCTCTTATGAAATATGCTGACTATACATTCTACTCACTTCTGCAAAGACTTCACTCTGCAGCCAGCTAATACTTTCCCCAGAATAACAATTTTCAGTCAGCTTTCACTTGCAGCAAATTCATATTTGTAATTTATCATGATTTCTAATAAAGGTTTGCAATAGGATCTGTACAAAGAACTACTTCATATGAAAAATCCAAATTAAAAGTTTTCTATCAGCACAGAGCTCATCTTGATTATATTTTGTACATAGCTCCCTTGATTCCTTCAAAACAAAGGTTGTATCAATATTGATTGATTGATTGATTGATTGATAATTATATACCCTGCCTTTCTTCCAAGATGAAATATAAGATGGCTGTATACATAAACCATATGACACCTGTGTGTACTTCAGCATGTAGGCTGATTCAGAAGACTCAGCAGAATAATTCTACAACAGAAAAGCAAAAATCAAAGTACCTAAGGGTGAGTAGAGATCAACTGCTACTCTAAGATACATAGGTTTTACAATTATTATGTTTGTAGTCTTCTGGAATTCAGTAGGTCTCTTTGATTTACAAATCCAAACTATTATTTCCTCTAGCCATTCATAACTTGCACGCTAATTATAAAGCATTCACCAAACTTGTTCTGATTATTTATGGTGTTTACTTACCAAGGATTTTGCTAATATTGGAGTTGTGCATGTCAGGAAAAGCTTGGAGAATTTTTCTACGTTCATCCTTTGCCCAAACCATGAATGCATTCATTGGTCGTTTGATATGTGGCTCACTGCTACTTCGGCCTCGGGCATCCCTGTACACTCGTGCTTCAGCCACAGTGGCGCCTCCTGTTGGCCAACAATAATACTGCTGTAGTTTAGCTGCAGAGCCATTCATTGCTTTACTTCCTGTAATATCAGGGCAGGAAGAAACAAGATGGGTGCAGACATTATTACATTGTCTGGATTATGGGATAACTACCCTTGTCCTGCTGCTTTTCAGTTCTCACTTTCTACTTTCAAATCTACGAAAGAAATTCCAGATTCAGTTACCTGAGTTTAATAACTTGTGTTAGTTCCTGTATTGCCAGTAGAAAGTAAACAGTTCAAGGAATTTAGAGATCAGAACATGATAAGTTTCTTTAATAAAATATGGAGCCCAGATATACACACAAACAGCAAAAGAAAGAACTCATCCATAAAAAAAGTTACTGTTCTTTTAAAAAAATAACTTTGAATGACAGTGCAAGCTACATTAGTCGAAGTGGACCAAAAGGACTTTTCCCCTTTTTGCACCTCCCTTACCTGAAGCCTACAGCATCACTCAAATACCTGGCCCAGATTTTCCCTGCACTCTTTGAACAAGAGTTTGAAGATATTCAGGAATATTTATTTCATTTATATTTATATTTATATTTTATTTATTTATATGCCACTTTTCTTCTAAATTGGAATCAAGGAGGCTCAAAAAGATACTAAAAATACAATTAAAAAACAGGCAAAATATCACATTAATATAACAAGTTAAAAACATAAAACCATTATAAAACATACCAGGTTCAAAATATATCACCAAAACACACACAAACAGACAGGCCAAATAGTCTGGACCTAAGCTATATAGGGCTTTACAGGTCATATCCAGCACTTTGAATTGTGCCTGGAAATGAACCAGTAACCAGTGAAGTTGTTTTTAAAAAGGAGATGTATGCCCCCTTCAACTGGTCCTAGGTCAGCATTCTGGAGCCACTGAAGTTTCCAAATAGTTTCCATAGGCAGCCCGATGCAGAGTCCGTTATAGTAGTCCAAACAGGATGTAATCAAGGAATGGGCATAGCTATTATACTAGTTTTAACTGTATAAATGCAGTCCTGGCCACTGCTGAAGCCTGGGCATCCAGGCTCAGAATGGAGTCCAGAACACCCTGGCTTTCAAAAGCCAGGAAGGGCAAAGATCCAATATACATGTGGTGACTCCAAGGATACTGCCCACATCCCCAGGCTGCACAATTTGAAATGCACCTGATACTACAGGACAGGTAGATGCCAAGATTACATCTGCTGGAACTGTTTTAACTACAGCATCCACGTCAGAGCAAACCTGAGCAATTTTGTCTAGTAATAGCAATAGCAATAACAATAGCAGCTTCATTTATGTATTGCTTCATACCACCTAAGCAATCTCTAAGTGGTTTCCAACTGTAAGCTAATTGCCCCCAACAAGTTGGGCACTCATTTTAGCGACTTTGGAAGGATGCAAGCCTGAGTCAAGCCTGAGCCCTGGTTGCTACTGAACTCGCAACCATGTGGTTTGTAAGTGAGTGGCTGCAGTACAAGCATTTAACCACTGCACCACCAGGGCCCTTTCAAATGTCTTGAAAATTTATCATAGGGGACTGTTGAATGCTTTTTGTTTTCTTTTTGTGGGACAAAGTATAAAAGGTTCCTGACCACTCGAAACAGCTCCTCTTAGCAACACTGGACAGATGCAATGATGGCAGAGAAGTATTATTTCTTCACTTCCATCATTCACATGATATAGGCCTTCCAATGTGCTCTAGCCCGTGATCGGTCAGACTTGCTCCTGGTGTTCTGCCACCAGAATACGTATGGGCAACAGAATGACTTCCTTTTAGATTATATAAAGAATATTCACATTTTTCTCTCATCCTCAGCACAGAAATTATGATTTGACATATTGAGATGCTCCGTTCAAAAAAAGAATGTTAACTGCTATGCCATCCATATTTGAGAATAAGAGGACAAGCACTTTCATGATTTTTGTTTCATTGTTTTTTCTAGAAACAATATCACTTTCAGCATGAAATATTTTTGTGCAAAAAGCTTTGTTTTGTGGGAAAGGTTTCATAAAATTTTAGCAAAATAGGCTAAGATGGTTTTCATCAAGGTTATTCCATCTCATATAAACAGATTATTCACATTTCTTAATATGTACTAGAAGACAGTACAATGGGAGTTATATAATTCAGCTAAGTTCTTGTGATCCTTGACAGAAATATTTAGCAAGCATTTGAGAGTCTAGGCTACTATTTGCATGATAAGAAAATATTGGAAACAATTTCAAACTCTCAATGTCATTGAAACAAAGAATATTCTTCACATACAACAGTTATAATGAGACTGAAGGGAAAATGAACTGCATTTCAAATGCTTCCCTTTTGAATCAAATACATATATGATAAAACCTCAGGTGCTATAAATCAGTAAAATTATGTGGACTTCACAGTGATGGGATGATTTACATTAGCTCCAGATTTAAATCAATATTTTAAATAATATAGAACCCTAACTCTGCCAAACTGCTGTAAAACAACAACAACCACCCTGTCTGCAGTTTAAGACACACAATAATTATTTTTGTTGTTGTTCTGTGTAGGCAATTCATTTTTATGGATAAAATCTTAAGACAGAGGATGCATAACTAATATGCTACCTTTTGCCACTATGCCCACAGTACATTAATTTCATTTAAAATGCACTGACCATGTAGGATAAATTGATTTCACTTTATATGGTGTTGACAGCCATGTTTATTGTGCAGTGAAATGTAGTGTAGCTTCAAGCTAACAATATCCATCAACACAGGGCAATATGCTGACTGCTGGGCCAGATGAAGACATACATTACTCTGGAAGCAAAACACTTATTTAGATGTGACACTGTCTTCTCCAGAGGATCACCAGCATAATTTATGAAGCTCTCAATACCATTACTTTAAAACTGACATGAGTTCCACAATTGTATGCAGATAAAAGAGGACAGATCTGATGAGAATGTTAGATGCAGAAGTATTTTAACAGTAGCCTAAGTTTAACTACTGTGCCATGGATGTTTGGCATCGACTAGCTGTTACTGCTGCCTTTCTATCATAATGCCGAGTAGATTGAAATACACTTGGCACCTAATCTAAAATAAATAGGGTCAAAGTGGAGTCTGCTGCAGAGAATTAGCACATATTAGACTGAACTCTGCATATCAGCTTCTTTAAAAACCATAACAGTTTTAATGGGATTATCAGTTTGCTTCTCTCCTCTCCCCTTGTGACTGTGAAATTGTAGAAAGCTGAAGCTCAATCATTTCTATATTCTGTAATGTGTAATCACAATGGCTGAGAGACAATCTCCATGTACTTGAGATGAATGTATCAGTGACCTTCCACATTCGTGGTTATGTTTTGTCAATGTTGAATGTAAACATTTGTGTAAGAATTATTCACATACTCATAAAACACATGAGTAGATGCAAGAGCCAAATAAAATTTCAAATATAAAAAAGTAGATTGACCTACAAAATGTTCCCTCTCAGCTTCATTCAAGTCTAATTTGTGTCAGTTTGGAGTTTATGACATGTACTTTAAAACCGGCTCCAGCCTTCCAACTTTGAAAAAGTGCTGGCAGAGTGCGACTGGGACGCGGTTTGGACCCAGGCTGATGGCAGGTGGCGATAAGGCGGCGATTTAGCATGTGATAATTCCCACCTCCATTCTGCATCCCAGCTCCAGCCTGGGTGGCTGGAGCCGGTTTTAAAGTACATGCAATAAACTTACATAGTTTAATCAAGAGAAAGAGAGAGTTCATCTTGTTTAGTATGAGGTTGCATTTACCCTAAAAGACTAAGCACTCACTCACATTACATAATTATAGCACTATTATTCCACTTTAATTACCATGGTTCCATCCTATGGAGTCTTTGGATATGCATTTTAGGGAAGACATTTAGAATTCTCGACCAGAAAGCTCTTAGGCCTCACTAAACTACAACCCCATGGGTTCCATAGGATGGAAGCATGCCAGTTGAACTTGACTAATAGCATTATAATTGTATAGCATGAACAGGTCCCAAATTTAAAAACTGGGGTATTTGCCCCAGCACCAACTAGAACACCAGTTGCAACTGATATATCCTGTCTTTACCATGGAAGTCTTCAGATGAGATACTTGTGGTGGTTCCTAAGTGGAGCTGCCTTTGAATTCCTGTGTAGTTAGTACAAAATGCAGCTGCTAGGTCATTAACTAGGACTAGCTCTTAAACTGGAAGTAAGCTGACAGTTTTGGTCTGGTTTTTTTTTTTTTTTTTTTCCTGGAAGGGAGCGTTTGGAGCCTCTGTGAAAGAAGGCATGAACTCCCTTTGCAAAATTGCATAGTTGGGGAAAACTAGCCATTTCACACTTGTTGAAAATCAGAAGGAAGGAAGAAAGGAAGGAGAACGAAGCAGCTTCTGCCATTGTTTTAATCGGTAAACCCCATTCCTTCCATATTGCTAGAAGATTCCTTGGGAATCAAGGGGGGGGGATCATCAAAAGTGCCCCACCACTTTCAAGGAATATGAATGGGCTAGGAAAGGTAGGCATTTTCACCTCATGGCAGCCACAGTGTCTGCCAGTGCAATTCTGGGAATAAGTCAGTGTATTTTCTTACCAATCAAGCCCTTAATGTATTGAGGATGAAGTACTTTAATGACATAGGTCTCCTCAGATTTTGGTGTCATACTCAAGGCTTTCCTCCCTGCTCACAAACTTTTCTTTTTTAGGATGGTTTGATCAGTCATTTCAGTGCCCCGCTCACAAGCTTTTCTTTTTAGGATGGTTTGACCAGTCATTTTAGTGCCAAGTAAACACCTTTGTGTGTGTGTGTGTGTGTGTGTTCAGGCATTCCAGCCTTTAGTATAAGTTGATGTTGATCAGCTTCATTTGTTATGATTAATCTTATAGTTTGTTTTAATGGCTGATTCTGTATTTCATTCTGTAAAAGGTTTAATGCTGTGTCTGCAAATTTGTTCAATAAGTATTTTAGGTATGCATTCTTTTTGTGAATTTGTTTTATGCTGCTGTGATTAATTTTTATCAAAGGGAAGAATATACTTTTTCTTTAAGAGGTACTAACTTTCTCTGAGTTATCACCCAGAGAAAGACAGGTATTGCCTCTCACTATGACTTTTGAACACTGGTCCCAAAACACACAAGCAAGATAGAATTGCTTCTGGTCACTTCAGGTGCAGGGCATGCACATGACCCCCAGAGTAAAGTGGCCTGGGGGCATTGGGGGGGGAGCACATTCAGCCCATTCAGTACCATGGTGGTGGCCCGCTTTTAACAGTGGGCCATGTGGTTGCTGCAGTCCCTGGGCAATCACCAGGTGATGGCAGGCAGAGTGGCCTCTGGTCACTTCTACCTGCCCATCTACATGACCCCATTATCACCATAATTGGTTTCCCATTGCAGCTTCCTGCAATACACTTGATGCTTTTGCCCCCATCTACCCACAGGAGGTGAGGGGAGTGCAGGGCACTGCAAGAGGAATCAGAAAAATTGATTTTACAACTGTTCTGCTTGTTCAGCCTTTGAATTCAAATCAGTCTTCAATTCATGATTGTTGTCTTTATTGTCATTGTTATTATGTGCCTTCAAGTCAGCTTCAATCAGTCCCAGAGTCTAGTCTAATGTTCAAATCTGTATAGAATGCTGGGTCTCATATAATTCAGTTACTATAAAATAGTAGGGGCATTTTAAAAAGTACTTTATTACAAATCAGCCTGCTAGTTTAATGAGTAGCTAGTTGGCAACCCATGGCTTATTTTGTGCTCTCTGCTGATACATGGGAGTGGGTAAAGAAACAGGAGTACATGTGATCTACACCACTGCCTCACTTCCATTCATTCAGTCAGCCTTTTGTAATGGAAGAGAATTAGGATGGGGGCTAGCACAATTCTGTGGGAGGTGGCAAACTGCCAGCCTGGCAAGCAGGGTGAATCATTTTACCAGCCACTGCAGAAGCTTCTGATTTGAAAAATGCTTGCCCAAATTCTTCAAAAGCTTTCATGAGGGTGATAAGTATATTGAGTCCATTGAGTTTTATGTCAGAACTTTACAATTATCTTGGCCTAATTTTGGATGCTTAACACAGGTGAATAACCAATACACATTAATTCACGTCTCTTGTAATCAAAATGACAGAAATATTTAAGAAACACAAACTGAGAGTTCTTTGGAGGGATTGCATCCTGAGGCACATTCAGGAAAGTAAAAAGAGATGAATTCATCTCTCCAGGGCATTTATTTTATTTCAGTTTTCTTTTGTTAAGAAACAATTCTTAATCAGAATCATAAATTACAAGCAGACCAAGAAAGTCAGGAAACTTCTATCTCCATATGCCTTGAGCAAGCCTCCACTTGAAGTATTTGCAAATGAAGCCAGTAAAACCTTGAACTTCTCTACTTGATCTCTGAGTGGATATTTGTGTCTCAACCCAAGGGCTGACACAAAAGAATGTATGTTAAATGAGTTTCTGCAAATAATTAACAGTCACGTAATATGCTTGTGCTCCTAAGCATCTTACCACTCCAGGAGGGTGTTCAATATAACGTAAATTACAAAGAATGTTTCAGTTTATAACACTTATTATACAGCAATCAAAAATTAAGTATTATTCAATAAGGCTATAGTAATATAGCGTGGAGTCACAAATTCATGATGCATGTTTCTTACCAGCTGAAAGCATGGATTATAAAAGTGACTTTGTACTCCAAATAATTATTAAAACACTTTGCTGTCCATGAAATAATAGAGAAAATATTAATAAAAAAAATCTGCCTAGGGATTTTCTGAAAGTTTTGTAATCTGATTTATTCTGAGCTACCAGTTACAAAAGCAAGCTGTTCAGAAAACAAAAAACAATTAGAAGGAAAATATAAACTAGTTACAGAAGGAAAAACAACAATGGAAAGTTTTATGGAGGTAAAGATTACTTCTGTTTCAAAATAGAGGGAGAGTTCCAGTAGGAACTCAATGGTATTTTATAGCTCTTTCAAGGATGCTTGGAGGACCACAGCTGGTGTCTTAAAAATGTTCCAAACAGTGTGCAGAAAATGCACTCACTGGAGACAAAATAAAATCACTTGTTTGTCTTTAATGACTAACAGGCCATTTACAAGTGTACTGTTTATAGTGCGGTCACAGAAACATACTTTGACTTCCAGAATTCAGAATCTGGTTAGGATTCAAAATTGCTAGAGAAGTATTAATATTTGGCTGTTGAAATGGCTTAGAACTCTGCTTCACAGCTCAGTCAAAAGCTAGGACTCATAGCAGTGATTCTAGATTTTTTTTATTCCAATCTTTTACTCACTATTCATCTGATGTCATGATGCTACTGCGTAAAAAGACTGGTAGAGACAGAATGCAATTTAACTCCCTATCTTACAATGATAGCTCTCAAGGTTGTCTGCTGAACTGGTCTTCCATCCAACGACTGATGCTTCTTAAATATATGTTCTGCTAAAAATCCAAAATCAGAAAATGAGGTGTGGTCAGGATGGTATGGTGATTATTACATTTATATCCCAGCACTAAGTCTCTAGATGGTTTACAAAAGTTAAAACAGATACATCTAGAAGTGTATATCATATAAAATTTAAAATATTATACTATCAATACAACTGAAAGTAATTAAAGGCATGCCCGTTAAAGAAGAAGAAACAACAAATATAGACAATATAGCATATTAAAGTTCTTTCAGGCAACTTTTACCTGAACCATACAAGGTGTTACAGTAATCCAAATATGACATAATGTCATTTTGGCCAGATCCAACATCTCCAGGAAGAAACATAACTGCTTAATTGTTCAAATTTGCTCTTGGCCACTGCTCAAATCGAAGCATGTAGTCTGGTTCTAGGACTGTAGCCAAGTAGTCAACCTGAAATTTCAGGGAGAGTGTAATCCCATCCAGCACAGGCTGAACCCCTATGCCCTGATCTGTCTATTGACTACCAAGAGTACTCCTATATTGTCTAGATGAAGTTTCAGTTCAATCTCATCCAGTCCATTACTGGTGAAGAGGCACTCACTTAGAATTGAAACAACTTCTTTAGATTAATTCTTTGGAATAAGTACACCAACAGTACCAGACTATCAAATGCTGTACAACTTCTTCCAATGGTTTCATGTATATATGAAACAACAGGGGAAATACAGTCAAACAGAGAGATTCCACAGCCCAACAGCCAAGGAGTCAAACAACATTCCTCAGCACCACATTCCAGGAATCAAAAGGGATACAATTTCCCAGCAAAGAATCAGTGTCTTAAGTTACCCTTTCCTCAAACAATTAACTTTTTCATTAAATAAAGGGAGTTCACACCAAACAGATGTAACATGTGGCATCTCTGTCTGTAGAACTTGTCTGCATTTATTATATAAGAATCATTAAAATCACAAAAAATAATTCTGAAATCTGGAGTTTTTCAGACTCCAGAGCAATTAGGAAAATGATTCCCTTCACATTATTATCATAGGAAATTGGTTATGGCTTTCTCCCAACATGTTTAGCCTCCTTGATACACTCAACTATAATGCACTGCTATTTCAATTTAGGATAAAACTGGGTTCCTATCATTCATGCAGAGTTTTCTACAGTAAAAATAAAATACAGTGGCCCATTTTAGATTGGCAAAAAGAGGTGTGTTGATGGCTGCATGGAAGCCCAGCCTTTAGATGAGAAAAAGGGAAAGTGTGCCATGAAAACGCTTCTTTTGCGTTTTAGGGGAGAAGAAGTGCCTTTAAAAAGGTGTTGCTATTCCCCACTACTTTTTTATAAATGGCAGAACAGCGCAGCTGCATCTAAAGGCTGTGGTGTAGCTGCTAAGCATTAAGGAAAAGGCAACTTCATGTCACACTTTCCTGCCCATCTAAAAAGCCCCACTGTTACATGATTGGGAATGGGTTATAGTTCTTGAAGGTCTACTGCAACAAAGGTCTACTGCAAGTTTTTGTTAGGCTTTGAGGCCTGAATATGAAATGTACAGATGTGCACAAAAAGGTAAAACCAGGAATTATGGATAATCTACTGTTTGTTTGCCTAGAACTGTCTGCAGCTGAAGGCTGGAAGCAGACAGTGCTCAAGGTCAGTATGTGCTTGCTTGCACGTAGGCCTAATGTAAACAACAAGAGTCTTCCTGACTGAGGGGACAACAATGCAGGTAACACAAGGAAGAAGACTCATCAGAAGAGGCTGGCTTTGTGGCCACATGGCACAAGTCTATAAAAAGCCTGCACACCCCAGTGAGGATTGTTGGGTACTTGTTGTGGAGTGGATGGTTGGTTGGAGAGATTTGTCGAGTGTGTATATATTTGTAAATACAGCAACTTAAGAATAAAATCTCTGAGGAGAGAGTTTTGGCTCCAGTCTGTTTCATCAACAACTGAGAGGAGGATTCCTGATAAAGCCGAAGCTCCAGGGTTGCCGGTAATTCTGAAGGCATCGGAGATTGCTTGAACTGTGCACTTCTGCTTGTTTACATCAACAGTTTTATATTTATGTGGGATAGACAAATCTATCTATATGCAGACTAAGTCAGTTTTTCATGTATTTAGTCACGCATTGCTATCCTATTTCCATATTGGGACACTATACAGAAATGGTATTTATGTTTGTACATATTTTTTCCTAACATTCTGTGTGCACCTTTCCTTGATGTACATATTTTTGTACACATGTTGTTTCTTGAACTGAGAAGGTGTCTTGAAATATTGAGAAGTGCTCAATATGAAAGATAACTGTGTTCCAATCACCATATTAACCTAGTCGGGGCACATTGGATTGTTTATCTTTACAAATATTCCTCAAGTGAAAGTCTCCCCCATCATTAGAGTTTGTTTTAGAAAATACTGGTGCAAAAGCACTTCGGTTGCAGAAACTACAGTCAGATGTGAAGACATCCTTTAACCTTGTATGGAACATCTGTTTATCAAACTCCAGAGTACTGGCAATGGTTGGGAAAGTAAAAGATGAATAACAAGATTAGAGTTCCTGAAACTTTGAGCCTACTAAATTTGACAACATGCAGTTCTATTACCAAATACGCTTCATCCTGTCCTTTTCAGCTGGGATTCAAAGATCGAATGTTTCTGGGTGAAAAACACCTCATTTTGGACATGAATAAGCTGCATAAATAAAGGGCATAGAATCATTCTAATATTTTGGCAGGCTGTGTTCTTTTTCTTATTTCTACCCGTGTCAAATAAAAATACAAGGAATAATAAAACATAAAAATAAGAAATGAATAAAATAAAGGAGTTTATCCATGGTACTTTAATTTGGTTTACCTCTATCAGAATAAATCTTAATTCAGTTGGCATCCTCATTTTATCACACAGTTTTTGCTCCCTAATTTGCCACCCGAATACATCCCGGGTCCGTCTCTGCTTCCACAGCCGCTCCTCCTGGCTCTTTTTGGATCCAGGAGTTTTCTGGCTTGAGACAATGGCAGGCAGAGTGGTCCTAGAAGCAGGGATGGACCCAGGCTGTATTCAGGCAGTAAATTAGGTGGCAAAAACCATTTGATAATATAAGGGGGCCGCCTGAATTAAGGTTTAAACCAGATAGAGGTAAGACGAATTAAAATGCAATGGGATAAGCTCCCTTTAAACACACAACCTGGAAAGTGCTGTTTTTCTCTGGATGCTAAAATTTGTGATGTACATCTAAACAACATAAAGAGATAATGTAACTGAAGTGAACCTATTTTTCGGGGGGGGGGAATATACACATAATGATATTGCAAACAAGCAGTGTAATTCATCTCCCCCCTCCCCCGATTACAGACTCTGTTCCCTCAAAACATCAACAAGATGAACCAAAGGGAATTCCCCAAGGTCAGCTCTGAGGAAACATAAACCTCTAATTCAATAAACTCTACTACTGCATTGAAAAGGGCCTTATTATTGCAACATCCATATGGAGTCAATTGGACATTAATGACTAATCAATCCCTCCTCTTTCTATTCTACTTATAGTGTCACAAACCATGTTTAGATTAGACCATTTCCTGCTTAGGATCGCTCAAGATATCTTTTGTTCTTCCAGGGCTGCTCTGATGGAGGCAGCTTAAACAAACACACAGTCCAAGTGGCACAGGAGTTATAAACTGCCATATGTGAATGAACAAAGAGGCTATACTAAAGCCTTTTGTGGTATTTGTTAATGTTTTTCATCTGAGCTTAAAAGACCTAATGACTTTGCGGTGAGCTGATGCATGTGGCTCGTGGCTTTGCAAAATGAAGGAAATTCTAGCCACTTAGATTTCTTCATATATTTTCCACTGTTCCTTGAGCTCAGTTTTGATGGCAGCGTGTTTTCTGTTGTCACAGAATTATGTTTGTTTTACACTGGCAAATATAGCTCTCCTCCCACCCTCCCTTTCTTGTTCTTAAGAATAGGTTCTTTCATACAGAGGGAAACATTATACCTACAGAATTATTCTGCTCTTGACCATTTGGAAAGCAAAAATCTTTTTTTAAAAAAACCCAAAGTTAAAGAAAAAATAAAGCATTTTAAACAGCTGTCACATCCACCAGCTTTTATTAGTGATGGCTGCTGATTATTTTACTAAAGTGTAAAACTACTTTAAATAAACTATTTTCATCTCACCAAAAACAAGCTTATGTGCTGAATTCATTAAACATGGAAGAATATAGTAATAAATAATTACTTCCAGATATGCAACTATAATAATAACCGACCAACAGGGCAAGGAAAGACTTGGAACTGTAATTGTAAATAATTATATTCTGAAAGGAACTCTACATATCACCCTTGGCTTGCTGTTCACTACTCCCTTAGTCAGATAAGGAAAACTCCCAATCTGTGTATACACTGTAGGTTTGATATCACATCCTCTTAAGAACAAATACTATACCATAATCAAGATGAGAAAGGAATATGAAAATCATAGACAATTCTCTTTCTAGTGTAGAACACATAATGGCAGTTCTACAGCCAGAATACATGCTGCTTTTGAAGCATGTGATGTTAGGCATGTAGTGACCTCCTCTGGTAGACAACCATGTTAGAAGCACAGAGTCTGTCCTCCTGACTCCTAAGCAGGTCTTTTTTGCTCCTCGTGAGTCAAGGCAACTTAATGATCCTGAGTATACCATACATAGGACTAGCATCAATACAGCACTTGCTGTTACATTCACATACCAGAAAAGCACATCTCAGCACTTGTGAGAGAGCCTTCTGGTTGCTGCTCCCAGGTTGTGGAACTCCCTTCCATGGGAGGTTCAATTGGCTCCCTCCCTCCTGTATTTCTGCTGGCAGGTGAATATGCTTTTATTTAGGCAAGCTTTTGAATTGTAACTATGGAGTTGCAGTCTGTGAAATGGTGTGCTCTCTCTGTTTGTATATACAGTGGTCCCCTGGGTTATGAATCCCCCGGGGTACGAAAACCCCGGGATCCGAAAGAGCCGGGGCTGGAAAAATGGCCCTGGTTTCTGGAAAAAAAACCTGAGTTAAGAAAGAAAAGCGGCGCGAAATTCAAATTGCGCCAAGTCTTTTCCTATACTTACAGTGGTCCCCCGGTTTGCGAATGTTTTCGGGTTACGAAAGGGGTGCTGGAACGGATTACTTTCGTAACCCGAGGGACCACTGTACATATTTCAATCTTTTGTTGAATCTTTTGTTTATTTTTCATTAAAGTTAAATATATATTCTGTATATACATATTTCAATCTTTTGTTGAAACTGTTTTAAATATATTTTAAGCGTTTTTAATGTTTTAAGTAATGTTGATGTTTAATTCATTTCTAACTTTTGTAAATTAATGATTTAGTTGGATCTTTTAAAATATATTGTAAACTGTTTTGGGTTCCCATTTTGGGAGCCAGGCAGGATATAAATGCAATAAATAAAATAATAAAATGAGTAATTAGGCAATACAGTATCTGGGGCCTTCACAAGGACTCTTAAACTCAGGTTATAGCCCTCATGCAGTTCTTGATTTCACACATTTACACATATCTGTGGTCCCACATACATTATTATTAAATTTACCCCATGTTGAATAATATATAGGTTCTCTGTAACAATTCCCAAGTAGGAAAATCCTACACATGTTCATGTGTGAAGTTGTCAGTTACATCATGAATGCTACATGATATCTAATCTCAGTGCACACAACAAAACACAGCTTCTCTCACAGACAAAAGTAACATGTGTTTTCTCTACATTTCCATATACAGTGGTCCCCCGGGTTACGAAAGTAATCCATTCCAGCACCCCTTTTGTAACCCGAAAACATTCGCAAACCGGGGGACCACTGTAAGTATAGGAAAAGACTTGGCGCGATTTGAATTTCGTGCCGCTTTTCTTTCTTAACCCGGGTTTTTTTTTCGGAAGCCGGGGCCGTTTTTCCGGCCCCGGCTCTTTCGGATCCCGGGGTTTTCGTACCCCGGGGGATTCGTAACTCGGGGGACCACTGTATTTTCTCCACATTTTGGCTAGACACATGGAAAAGAGGGGAGTAAGATTGCGCTGCTGAGTCTATGCATTCAGGACCATGTGGTGGGACCAGCTGGATGTGGGATGGAATGTGTGTACAAGTGGCACAGTCCTCTACTCTATAACACCAATGTAAAGTCTGCATATTTAGCATTTGTGTGGAGAAGGCATGAATAAGACTATTATCTCCATGTTGAACAGCTTATAAAGTGACCAACAACTTTCTCATGGATGACTCCAAGTCTTAAGTCTTCAGCAGAGCTTCATTTTCTTCCTATCTTACCTCAACGAATCTCATTCCAAGCCAGATAATGGGTGTATTTTCTCTTAATGGTAAATTGATTTCATTGTTCTTAATGTGAAACCCATTTAATGGAGAGTTAGGTTCTGCATTAACTGTCACCTTTTTGCCACATTGATGTCCTTTCCAATTTGGATTTTCCACATATTCAGAAAGTGTAGAAATATTTATGATATTGTGCTCTTTTGGGTTAATTGAAATCTTATTTTTTTCAGAGCTGAGATTTTTTAAATGAGATTTTAGAAGGTCTAATCTTCACACTATTTCATCTTGCACCTCAGTAGACAGAGCACAGAAGAAACTTATTAACTTTTTTGCCATTGTTGAAAGGAGTTTCCTAAGTTGTGTATGGCTTGCTTAATTTGGAGCCCTTTGTTTCATCAGGATGTATATGTCTAGATGTTTTAAACTTGATAAGGTTCTGTGGATGGATGTTATCACTGGGTATTTTGTTTTTCTGATTTGATTTGTAATCAATAACTAGTTCTTGTGGCAGAGCTACATTTTCAAAGAATCTTAGTGTTCTTACAGGCCAGGATTATATTGACTGTATCTTGCTCAATAAAAGTAATAACTGCACGTGCGTAGGTATAGTTGTAAAAAATGTATTCGACATGAATTATATCCACGATGGAAAACTTGTAGGGGATTATTGTGTATAGTTAGTAAATGCTGTTTATGTTCAGACTGTGTTAGCAAGCCTTTTGGTTTGGGATAGTTATTCATCACCAATTTCTGACAGTTTAGAATTAAGTTCCATTTTCCTTTACTAGCAGTATTGATGGTCTTCTCAGGAATTTTTCTATTTAAAGAGAGGACATCCCAAGGATCATCCATAATGAGGTGCAACACCAAATGTAGAGTATCTTATCTCTCCAATCAGTTGGGAAACATCTTAATAATATTTTAATAACATCTTTGCCTCAGGGGAGATCTATCTACCAATATCTGCGCTCGAAATAAATAATCTACCAAAGTGGCCCCCAGTTTCTGCAAATAAATAAATAAATAAAAATCTTCTAATTATCAAACTAAAACCAGGTATAGCTCCAGGCTGTGATAATATCCCACCAGAACTATTAAAAGAAAATATGGACTGGTGGGCCCCCATGCTTGCATGGATAGATCACACAGCACATATCCCTGAAGATTGGGGGTTAGCTATCATCATCCCCATCTACAAAAAAGGTGATATATCTGACCCAGCTAATTATAGGCCAATCAGTTTGCAGAGTATAATCAGCAAACTATATACTTTATTTATACATGAAAAACGTCTCGGTTGGTTAGAGCAAGAGAACATTCTTGGAGAAGAGCAAGCTGGGTTCAGAACAGGTCGAGGCACAAATGACCAAGGACTTATTCTGCAACATCTCTCGGAAAAGTATGTACCAATAAAAGAAGGCCTCCATATAGCATTTATCAATTTTAAGCAAAGTTTCGATTCAATCTCCAGGGGAAAGCTTTGAAAAAAAAATTGAATTCACTACTATCAACAAGAGATTGGTGCTGCTCATGAAGAAGCTGTATGAAAATACTTTTCTGAAAGTCTGATGTAGTCCTGCTGGGCATTTAACAAGACAAATACCCACCCATGTAGGTGTAAGACAGGGCTGTATCTTAGCCCCCACTCTGTTGAACTTCTACTTTAACTCTTTAGTTCGCCATTTAGAACCGATAAACTCACATCCCTCCCCCAACTATCAGACAGACCGGTGTCTGTGCTCCTGTATGCAGATGACCTAGCCCTCCTATCACAGTCAACAATAAGCCTAAGACGCCTCCTAAGTGTTCTAGCCTCTTACTGCAAAGATGAACTGTTGACAATAAATTATACCAAAACAAAGGTCTTGAATCAAGCATAAATGGCAAATTGATCGACACCAAATAGAACAACTTGCCTCTTATAAATATTTAGGTATAATTTTCCAGTCAACAGGTTCATGGAATCTGCAAATGAAGCATGCCAGAGAAGTACTAAAGCACTCCTTTCTTTCTTTTACACTAAAGGTGGGCAATACATTCCTGCACCCATGCAGGTTTTTACTGGCAAATTAATTTCTCAGATGTTGTATGGCTGTGAGATATGTACAATTGATAACTTCTCACCTTTTGAAATCGTACAGACAAAATTTTTAAGAGCTATTACAGGAATTCCTTCCTTTGTCCCAAATGTAATACTGCGGTTGGAGACTGGGCAAATTTGTTTGGAAACACAAATTCTGATGCTTACAGTAAATTTTTGGTTAAAATTGACATTTTTCCTTTCGGACCTGCTCTACTAATTTTGATAGATATTTTTTAATCTAAATGGAAAAAGTCACTGTTAACAAAGCTACAAAATTTGGGACTCCCAGCTGATACCCTCCAGTCCATGGGGTAGTCGAAAGCCAAAACAGCCATAATTCAGTGTATAAAAGATACAGAATACCAAAATAATTGAAGTCAGTCTGCTAGTTATCCCAACTATTGGGGTTGTGTGGAACCATTTACTGCACTAAATTACATGACAAACTTTTCTAACCCCGAACACAGAAACGCTTTTACCCTAGCCAGATTAAATGTTTTACCATTAGCACTACTGAAGGGCAGATACAGCAAAACTCCAGTTCATGAACGACTATGTCCCTGCAACATAGGAAAAGTAGAAACTGTGAATCATGTACTGTTCCACTGTCCCTTTTACTGTGATTCTTGTAAAGACCTGATCACTCCTATTCTTTTAAAAAAAAAACCAAAAAAAAAACCCCCCAGGGAGATCTGAAACTTTTTATTTAGAATAATTGTTGTCTGACAGGAATTCTTATATATCTTATAAAGTAGCACATTTATGTGCATCTGCTATCACTTGCAGGAAAAGCATATCAAACCAAAGATAGCAGAATTGTTTTAGGATATCTTTCTAACACGTTCTTTCTTTCGTTTTTATTCATTTGGATACAACTGTCCTTTTATTATATTATCCTATTTGAATTTATTTTTTACCAATTGGAAATGCTTTTTATATTTCTATCCATTTTTTCTTAGTCAATAGGTTTTTATCCTCCTTTTATTTTAAACTAAAACAGTTTATTCTGTTATTCCATTTTATGCTGTGTGAATTATTATTATTATTATTATTATTATTATTATTATTTAATTGACCTGTTGGTCATTGACCGTAATAAAGTTGTCTATCTATCCCTATCTTACCCACAATGGACAAACAAGCAGAAAGTGAGATAATTAATGGCAATGTCATACAAGGACAAGACTAACCAATGTTCTAACCTATTTTCAATAACAGATTAATAAGTGGGATCTGCAACAAAATGTTACAGTGCAGAGTGGTTTTGTTCACTTTTGCAGAAAGTTGATCTTTCTTTCAGATACTAGACTTCATTCTTTTTTCTTCCACTCTCCTCCAACAGTTAGTCTCCATCTTGTGGTGAGTGAGCAAGCACAGTCCAAAATAATGGAGTTTCTATTGCCCCTGGATCATCATCCCTGGTCATTTTTCATAAATATGTATCTTGTATTTACCTTCGTACTTGGCTTTGGATTTCCTCACACTTTCTTATATCTTCCTAGTATATGTGGGTGAGTGGCATTTTATGTATCTACTAATAAATGTGGTGGTCAAGGTAGGTAGCAATAGTAAAATACAGTTTGAAAATAAACTTCTACATTGAAAATCAAGATGTATTTCATTGAGATGGACAGTCTTACAGCATGCTCTCCAACTCACTTACATGCTATGGATGGTACAAATTCTACAGCCAATGATGCTCCATGGTCTTCCCTTTGAGCAGAAGGAAAGTTTATGACCAGAATACTCATTAAGCTCAGTATGCTACAGCAGAGGGCTTTTATGGAGGAATAGTCTTCAAACATTCGGAATGGAAAAGTTATTCTTCTGCAGTATAGCAGGAACATCTTTAATTAAAATACCCTGTATGTCTGGAAATAGAAATTCCTCCTGCAATACAGGATAAAAGAGCTTTTAAAACCTATGGAGATTATTGCATTAGCTTCGCTGCCAGGATAGACCCAGGATGTAACTTTCTTAAGGCAGATCTTATCACATTCACCCATTGCTGGGCAGTATGCATCAACACAGGTCTATCCCAGCAGCGAAGCTAATGCAATCTCCAAAGTTTATAAAGAATATAATTGTTGCACTTTCACAAGAGTAATGCATTGCAGTGTACCATAAGAAGGAAAGTAAACAGCCCTGAGTATGCAAGGCTAAACCCTCAGTACATTGTCTACATGTTCTTTAATCTGAAGCACTTTAAAATAATATTTCTACTTTTAAAGAACACTTGGGCAGTCACAAAAAGAACAGTAAAGAGTCATCAGAGAGCAAAAGCTGCCAAAGACTGGTATTTCAGGATTTTTTCTAGAAACATTTCTTTGTCTTCTGACGGCTTTTTCAGTTTTATGATATCTAACTTTCCTGTCTCAACTGTCATAGCAACTCTCCCAAATATTTATATGTGACAGATACTGCCTACAGGAAGCGTTCTTTCCTTGGCCCTGTTTTTATGAAACAAACGTAGACGATGCTTTGTCATGCATGTACCTCCTGCTGTTTACACCTCAACAGAATGGAGTGCTAAACAAGTTACCTCCCATTTTTGGGTTCTGTTGGCCAGCTGCCATGTTTGATTGGCTTGCACAGGAAACAATGTCAGTTTCATTCTGTATTTTTCTTTTTCTCCTTTTTCTGAAAGTGAAAACCTGATCATTTTGTCTTGCAAAAGGGATATATGGGTGTGAGTGCCAGGGGAAAGTTACTGCTGATGCTGTTATGTTACTTGAGTTATCTAGCTTTGGTCATGTGGCTACTAAGTTCAACTATTACTTAGAAATTGAATAAGATGTACTGTACAAGTCATTTGAGCTTCTTCTTGCTCTGCTATTGTGTAACATATGAACCCAATATAAGGGATAATAAAGATTTTGAGGCCAATAATATTTTCTGAACAGAGATTTATCTGCTCCCTCTTTAAAGTTTTGATATACAGAGTAGTATGGTTATTGCTATCTTAATATGAACAAAACAGCAAATCTAATTATGTATGTGACATTTTTCTAGCTGCATACTGGGCCTGTGAGGTGACAACCAATGGATGTGTCCACCTACAGAAAGGAGAATAAGTAGCTATATTGTGGATTGTACAGTATACAGATGTGGATTGTATAGTCAACACTATCTACAAGCTCAAAATTTACAATCCCCATCTACATATTTTTTACAAACTTCCCTATCAATACATATATGCATTTAAATGTCACTTATTTGACAAAATCTGATAGTTTTGGATCTCACACAACATAAGGATTAAAAAAATAGATCTGTACATAGTATTTTGTGAATTTATCAGGCTATGTGGCCATGTTCTAGAAGAGTTTATTCCTGATGTTTCACCAGCATCTGTGGCTGGCATCTTCTGTGCAGTTGGAGCAAAAAGAAAGACCCATGGTGGATGATACATTTATGATTCCCACTCATACTCCTTGGTATAATTTCAGAAATTCACAGAGGAACGCTTAGAAAAGTCACGGCATAGAAAATACATTTAGCACAAAATGGAAAATTTTCAGGTAGTCATCCCCTCACTCCTTCCCACTCTATTTGTTTGATGTAGGATTTGCTAAAACACAGGCCAGAATATGTGTTGTTATTTTAATTTAAGACACCTTGAATGACAACATAACCACCAGAAGTCTTGCATAACTCTCAAATAAACTCCATACAGTAGCAGTTGTAAGACTGTGGTGTCTTTAAGGTGTACATTGCCATAGCAGTTTCTACAAAGCCCTAATGAAAGTTCACTTCATACCTTTTTTCAGCTATAGCTAATGCTCTAGGTAAATAAAAGGTAAATGAAAGGCAGCCCACACTCATAGAACTGGAAATGCTCTAGTTTTGTAAAGCACTTTTGTATGATTCAAAGTGCAGGTTATGATTTATAAATCCTATTCAGCTCAGGTCCCTACACTTGAAGGAAAGGACCATATCTCAATATATGAAACTGTTTGAGCTCTAAGATCTTCAGGAAAGGCTCCTCTCTCTGTCCCACAACCTTCTCAGTCTCATTTGGTGGGGATGCGTGATAGGGCCTTCTCAGTGGCTGCTCCCACACTTTGGGACCCCCTCCTCTGGAAGGCTAGGAGGCTCTCTGTCTCATTGCTCTCTGTCTACTAACAAGTAAAAATGTTCCTTTTCTATCAAGCTTTTAATAATAATAATAATAATAATAATGTTTTATTTATAGCCCGCTCCTCTGTATCCAATCGGAGCGGGTTACATCAATTAAAAAATGCAAGATAAAATATACATGACCCATAGCCAACCACCCACCCCTTAAAATTAAATTAAACTAACATCAATTAAAATGACATAATAAAAATTTCAATTTAAAACGGCAACCCATTGCATAGAGATCAGGGTCAAGATGTTAAAATGCTAATGGGAGAGCTTAACCCAAACAGAGCCGGGAGGTTAAGAACTTTCTGGGAAGGCCTGCCAGAAGAGATGCATCTTCAAGGCTTTTTTAAAGCAATCAGAAGATGTAATAAGACGCACCTCGTCTGGCAGGCCATTCCATAGCCTGGGAGCGACAGCCGAGAAGGCCCTCTGGGAGGTCTGCGTCAGTCTAGTCTTCATAGGCTGCAATAAGTTCCTCCCAGAAGACCGGAGTGTGCGGAGGGGTTCGTATGGGAGGAGGCGGTCCCTCAGATAAGATGGACCCAAGCCATGTAGGGCTTTAAAGGTTAAAACCAACACCTTGTACTGCGCTCGGAAGCTAATCGGCAGCCAGTGGAGAGATTTGAGCACTGGTGTTATGTGCTCTCTCCTTGATGTTCCCGTGACAAGCCTGGCTGCCATATTCTGAACTAATTGAAGTTTCCGAGTTAGGCACAAGGGTAGCCACATGTAGAGCGCATTACAGAAGTCCAATCGTGAGGTTACCAAAGCATGTACCACTGACTCCAGGTCCTTTGGCTCCAGGAAAGGGCGCAGCTGGTGGATCAGCCAAAGCTGATAACAGGCACTCCTGACCACCGCATTCACCTGACTAGTCATGTGAAGCGACGAATCAAGGAGTACCCCCAGACTGCGAACAGGGTCCTTCGAGGAGAGTGTGACCCCATCTAGGACCGGGAGGTGTATTCCCAATCCTGACTTCGGTCCTGTGACAGTTAGTACGTCCGTTTTGTCCGGATTGAGCTTCAACCTGTTTTCCCTCATCCAATCAATTACTGCCGTAAGACAGTCATTGAGAAGAGAGACGCCATCTGAAGTCTGAGCCGACGATCTTGTCATGGAGAGGTAAATCTGAGTGTCATCCGCGTACTGAAGACACTGAGCTCCATGCCTCCGAATGATCTCACCCAGCGGCTTCATGTAGATGTTAAACAGCATCGGGGACAGGATGGCGCCTTGAGGGACGCCACAATTAAGCTCTATCTTAGAAGAGCAACTGTCCCCGAGCTTCACCCTTTGGGATCTCCCGGAGAGAAAGGACCGGAACCACCGGAGCGCAGTGCCTCCGATCCCCAACTCTCTCAGTCGACCCAAAAGGATGGAATGATCTACCGTGTCAAAGGCCGCTGAGAGATCCAAGAGCACGAGTAGGGTCACACTACCCCTGTCAATGCTCAAGCGAAGGTCGTCGGCCAGAGCGACCATGGCAGTCTCAACTCCATGTCCTGTCCTGAAGCCCGTTTGAAATGGATTCAGATAATCGGTTTCATCCAAGACAGCTTGGAGTTGGGAGGCGACTGCTCTCTCGATGACCTTGCTCAAGAATGGGAGCAAGGAGACTGGCCTGTAGTTGTTTTTATCCAAGGGATTAAGGGAGGGTTTCTTCAGGAGGGGTCTAACGGCCGCCTCCTTTAGACAAGATGGTAAAGAACCCTCCCTGAGGGACGCATTGATCACATCCCGAAGGAATGTTCTCACTGCGTCCCCTCCCTGGGCGACCAGCCAAGATGGACAAGGATCGAGAGGGCAAGTCGTCTTTCTCAAACTTCCAAGGAGGTTGTCCACGTCCTCGGTACTTGCAGGTTGAAATTCATCCAGTAAAGAAACAGCAACGGAGTTATCGGACACCTCACCTATGGGCTCTGACAAAACATTGACATTCAAGTCGGCCCTTATCCGAGAGATTTTGTCTGCAAAGAAGGTGTTAAACTCGTCACAGCAGGCTGTGGTTGGGTCCAGTAGGGGATTTGGCGCAGGGGGCACCCGCGTCAGCTCCCCCACAACCCTAAACAGCTCTGCTGAGCGGGACTCTGCAGACGCGATGCGTGCAGAGCAGAAGGATCGCCGCGCTGCACGCAAAGCCTCCCGATAGGCGCGAAGATGCTGCCTATGGCGAGTTCTGTCAGAGAAGAGTCGAGTCTTCCGCCATTTGCGCTCTAGTCGTCGTCCAACCCGCCTCATCTCCCTGAGTTCCTCCGAGAACCAGGGTTTGCGATTTGGAGCGGGTTGGAGAGGACGCTTGGGGGCGATTGCGTCGAGAGCCTTGGGAAGATCGGTGTTCCAGGTATTCACCAAAGCTTCGACGGAGTCACCGGCGTTGCCAACCATTAAACCCTCTAAGGCCTTCTGGAAACCAATTGGTTCCATTAGTCTTCGAGGGTGGACCATTCTAATGGGTCCACCACCCCTGGGGGGGACAGAAGTGGCTTTTAGTTCCAACTTGATCAGGAAATGGTTGGTTGTGATGGAATTTAAATGGTGTGCTGTTTTGTTGATTTTTATTAATTTTAAATAATTACTAAAGCTTGTTTTAATAATATATAAGATGCCTTGAGTCCCATTATTGAGAACAGGTAGGATATAATTGAATGTAATTATCATTATCATCATCATTCACAATACGGCTTTGTGGACCACTGAATGGCTGAGGGACTCTAATATCATTAAGTACTGACCCAGTTCTTTCCTGAAAACATTTTTCAGCAAAAAACACAAGTGAATGAATTAAAAAAACAAAACAAAACAAAGGGAGTCATATGATTGCTTAATTGTACATGCCCACCATTAAGAAAACAAAAATATTAAAATGACTTGCTAGAACTATGGAAAGAGGTGCCAAATGAACATCAGGGAACTCTCCCTGCTCTCTTCTGCTTTAGGGGGACCTGAGGCTCTTTCATATTACATAGTTATAGCACTATTACACCTTAATTGCCATAGTTTCATCCCATTGAATCCTGGTACTTGTAGTTTGTCAGAGATTTCCAATGAAACCTTCCCTAAATCTCAAATCCTAGGATTCCATAGGATGTTGCCAAGGCAGTTATTAATAATAATAACAATTTTGTACAGCGCTGAGTATATTTACAGCGCTTTAGAAATAAAGTTTAATAATAATAATAATAATAATAATATATTTTTTTATTTATATCCCGCCCCTCTGGGTAAGCAATTGGGGCAGGGTACAACATTTAAAAGTAATTACAATTAAAATATAACAATTCAATTTCCTCTCCCACCCCTTAAAAATAAATTAAACTACGATAAGATTTAAAAATACTAAAACAGAGCCATTATGATTAAAACATTAAAACATTGGAAAGCTCTAATTAAAAATGATGGGCAGCCTCGACAATATCAGATATCCCACTGAAAGAGGCAAAAGGGACAGTAGTTGGCAGAAAGGTTAATCATTGTCTGGGAAGGCCTACTGGAAGAGATGCGTCTTGACGGCCTTATTGAAGCCGTCCAGGGTTGTAATAAGGCTCATCTTATCCAGCAGGCCATTCCATAGCCTGGGAGCGACAACAAAAAAGGCCCTCTGGGAGGTCTGTGCCAACCTAGTTTTCTTAGGTTGTAATAGGTTCCTCCCAGAGGACCGGAGTATACGAGGGGGCTCATATGGGAAGAGGCGGTCCCTAAGATAAGATGGACCCAAGCCATGAAGGGCTTTAAAGGTCAAAAGCAGCACCTTGTACTGCGCCCGGAAACTAATCGGCAGCCAGTGGAGAGACTTAAGCACTGGTGTTATATGCTCTCACCTAGCTGCCCCAGTGATTAGTCCGGCTGCCATATTTTGAACCAGTTGAAGTTTCCGGGTTAACACAAGGGCAGCCCCATGTAGAGCGCATTACAGTAATAAATGTGAGGTGACCAAAGCATGTACCACAGTTTCCAGATCCTTCATCTGATATGCAGCTGGCATATCAGCTGAAGCTGATAACAGGCACTCCTGACCATCACATTCACCTGACTAGTCATGTAAAGCAACGAGTCTAGAAGTACCCCCAGACTGCGAAGAGGGTCCTTCGAGGAGAATGTGACTCCATCTAGGACCGGGAGTTGTATTCCCAGACCTGGTTTCGGGCCGGTGACTGTCAGTACCTCCGTTTTGTCTGCATTTAGCCTCAATCTGTTTTCCCTCATCCAATCCATTACTGCTGCCAGGCAGTCATTGAGAGAGGAGACGCCATCTGAGGTCTGGGCAGATGATCTTGTCATGGAAAAATATATCTGAGTGTCATCAGCGTACTGATGACACTGAGCTCCATGCCTCCGAATGATCTCTCCCAGTGGTTTCATATAAATATTAAATAGCATAGGGGACAGGATGGCGCCCTGAGGGATGCCACAACTAAGCTCGATTTTAGACGAGCAACTGTCCCCAAGCCTCACCCTTTGGGTCCTGCCTGAGAAGAAGGAACGGAACCACTGCAAAGCAGTGCCTCCGATATCCATCTCTCTCAGCCGGTCCAAAAGGATGCCATGATCTATAGTGTCAAAAGCCGCTGAGACATCCAAGAGCACCAGCAGGGTCACACTACCCCTGTCAATGCTCAAGTGGAGGTTATCTGTTAGAGCAACCATGGCAGTCTCAACTCCATATCCTGCTTGGAAGCCGGTTTGAAATGGATCAAGAAAGTAAGTTTCATCCAAGAAACTGTTAGTTAGTAGAATCATAGTGCTATAATTGTATGGTATGAAAATGCTATGAGTATTTGTAACTTTTACTCTAGCATCATTCTCACCTCTTTTTGTTTATGAACTGAGGTTTAAAGCAGGAATGAAAATTGTCAGGCCCTCCAGATGTTATTGGACTCAAGCTCCTATCATTCTTCACCTCAGCAATGCTGGCTGAGCATTGTGGGTTGTAGGCCAACAAAATATGGAGGGGTGTGTATTCAACGTCTTTTGCTTCCAGCAATATGCATTACTGATAAAGCTATAGAGAGTGAAAGCCTTATAATCATTGTGGTCATTCATCTGTGAAAAGGGCCAAACTAGAAGCTGCAGGGTTTTCCTTTCAGTCTCCAAAAGTAAACAGGTCTCCAGCATTTTTCCAATGCCCTTATTTAAATTGCCATTCAAATGTGCTGTTAATTTGATTATATTATATAGTGTAATTATATTTTTAACTTTTCTATTTGGTCCATTTTTGGTTATGCCTCTTTTAACTATTGTAAGCCACCTTGAGTCCCAAACTGGGGGGGGGGGGGGGGGGGGGAAATGAGATAATGATGATGATAATGATGGTGGTGGTGGTGATGATGGTGATTGTGATTATGATATCTCATAGGGAAGGGGATTGCAAAACACTGATCCCACATCCTTGGACTGCTAATCTGATCCATATTCTACACACCCACCCCTGCAATTCACTGTAAAAGGATGTTGTAGTTCTATTTACTGCATTGATAGAAAAATAACATATCAAATGTCTAAATGTTTATCTGCTGTTTTTTGACCAGGAAAAGAAGACAATTAATTCTCAGCTCTTGGCAGTCAAGGGTTGTTTCTTTTTAAGTGTTACCCCTAAAGAGGAAACTATGGGGTTTTTTTAATTAAAGTTAAATATACCAGTATATTTAAACTTATAATATGTCACACAATTACAGGAACTGCTCTATAACTGATATTGGAACACATATCAGTTTTTAATCTAACATACTGTTCACATTTATGAATAGAATATAAAATTGTTTCACTTCAGTAATGTTAATAGTGGTAATTGTTGGAACTATTTTACAACTTTTAGTTAAAAGATTACAAGATAAAAATAAATTATACAAGATCCAAACAACATTTTCTTATGTTAGGTCACTTCTAAACTATATATGAGAACATTTAATTTTAATTTGCATTATTGGGCTTGACATACATTGACTCAAGACAGCTTGTTTAAATATATGAAAGCCATCCAAACTCTTGTCTTAGAATCATATTAGAATCAAATAGATGGTCTTTCATTACATCATAATGTATATATATTTTCCTATAAAAGAAAACACTTAGAAGCTGAATTCCGGTCAATTGCCAAAATACTGCTGGCATGCTAATAGAGACTCAAAATACAACTTTGAGCTATTAGCTTTTTATGAGCCAGGCTGTGCTATCCTAACAGATCTGCTCAAGCAGTTGTACCCTCTCCTCTGTTGCTATCCCAGCATAAAGCTTACAAGAGACATCATAATGTTTTTATTCCTGAAGTAGATAGCTAAATTTACTGAATACACTTGAGCTCTGAAGCCAGCTGGGTGCTTCCAAAACATTAGCTAAAAATTGTTTTGAATTGTTTGGAAGATCCTGCAGAGTGGCACAGTGTAATTGTTGGTACTATTAAGCACAAATATTTTGAAAAAGCTTGGTATGGTTAGAAAAACTTTCAAAGATAATTTATTAGGAATACAGGAAAAAAGAGGATGAGTAACCCTTATATTCATCCTCTCTCTCTCTAATCTCTGGTCTAGTCTGCATGCGTCAAATAAAATGTTCTCTCCCATCATGGGTAATTCTGATGACACAGGGCCCAATATCTGGTCTGGGTTTGGACTTCCTGGACAATGTCCAGCCAATTCAACACTGAACCCACTGTATATCCTCCTTAACGGATGTTTTAAAAAAAAACCTCATCATTTGTTCCAGATTTTCCCAGAAGATCTGGAACCCTTTGTTGTGACACCAGATAGCTGTTTAAAAAGATGTCCTGCTGTGTGGCCCAGCACTACTGCCACTGGTGTGTGTCAATCACTCTGAGGTGCAGACATGTGATAGACTTGTACCAGGCAGTGGCACCAGGCAGGACAGCAGGATGAACATGTGAACAGCTACCCAGCACTACAATGGAGTGCTCAGGTAATGAGGGGATGTTGGCACAACACCAGGGCCAGAATACAGATCCAGTCACTTTCTCTCCCTCCCCCCCCCCCTCAAATTGAATATCCCTTATCTGAAAAACATGGGGCCAGAAGTCTTTTGGAATTTGGATTTTTTCCCACATTTTGGAATACTTGCATATGCATAATGAGATATCTAAACATGAATTTCATTTATGCTTCAGATACACCTTATACACATAGCCTGAAAGTAATTTGATACACAATATTTTTAATAATTTTATGCGTGAAATAAAGTTTGTGTAAATTGAACCATCAGAAAGCACAGGTGTCACTATCTCAGCCACCGATATGGAAAATTTTAGAATATTTTGGATTTCAGAATGCTAGATAAAGAAACTTAACCTGTGTGTGTGTGTGTGTGTGTGTGTACATCAGGTATCCTTTCACACTGCACTATTATAGCACTTTGATTTCACTTTAACTACCATGGTTCCATCCTATGGACTTCTGGGATTTTCAGTTTAGGGAGGAGTATTACTTAGACTTCTCAGCCAGACAGTTCTAGAACTTCACCAAATTACAAATCTCGGGATCTCATAGGAAACATCCATGGCAATTAAACTGGGGTCAAGGTACTATAAAGTTGTAGTGTGAAAGGGGCTCAAAGTGTGGATAACCTGGAACACTGCAGATGTTTTTGGACTTTATTTCTGATCAGCCTTAATCAGCACAGCCAATGATAAGAACTGAAGTCTAAAAAAAAAATCTAGAATGCCATACCACCCATTATGTTATTTGTTACATAAGAAGATAACAACCAGGTTTCCTCCTTTATAGCTGCCAAGTTCTCTCCAAACATCAATAGAGGGCTTTACTTAGCAGTCTCTCCAAAATGGAGACATACGGCTGTCATTAAATAAGCTTAACCAATTAAGAAAAGAGGTAGTGCAAAACACTTGCTGTAGTGACTGGGACCCACCAGTCACTTGGGGGCTTTCTCAGACTACAAAGGGTTAATCTGGGGGGTGGTACATGCTAATGAGAGCTGGCAATGCATGTTAATGAGTAATTACATCACAGATAACCTATAGCCCTTTAGCCAATCAGTGAATTGGACCGGGACTTTTCAAGAACCTTCTATCTGAAACCTTTAAAAAGCCTTGAGCCCATGTGCTCTTTTGTCTTCGGTCCTTGGTCCACTTTGTTCCTGAAGTCCAGCTGTTGGACCTCTGCCAACAGGGCAGGCTGGGATGTGGTCTGAGCTAGCCAAAAAGGGGCCATGTTTCTGATGGCTTGCTTGAACTGAATGTTTGTGTAACTATGCTCCCGTACCTGCAAGGCAAGGAGGCCTTGCATGAATGAGATACCTCTATGCTCTATTCTTGTGTAGTTAGAATAAATCAATTTTCTTGAAACGCATCTGTTTGCTCTCTATTCCTACAACACGTGCCTTAGCTCGGTGGTTGCTTGCTGGTTGTAAGTGGGAAGTGGAACAGAACTATAACTCCCTTTAGCAAGCCCTAGCGTGTGCTAAAACAGGGGAATTCAGTTGTAATCCGCTAGGTGGTGGCAGCAGTAGGTTTGGAAGACCTCTACGGTGCCCATTCCGCTCAGCAGGGAGTGGAAACAGGGATCCAGGGGACTCCAAGGGGGAAACCCAAAAGAAGATCCCCCTGGGGTTAAGGGCCAGGAGCAGGGTGTTGCTGGGTTGCTTAACCCCTGGGATCATCACACTTGCCATACAGTTTTAGAGGGAAAGTACGTCTGTAGCATCCTCACCTTGGCTTGGTACTGAACCATGTGGCAGTAGCAAGATAGTATTTGTGAACAACAGGATGTTTTGTCTAGCAACAAATCAAGATATTTTGATGACCAGCTGAAGCAAAGGATAGAATACCCACCTTCCCAAATCCCACAAATGAAAGCTGACTAAATTAGCAAGTGCATTTCAGTAGAGACACTGCACCTCAGAACAGTAGACTGCCTTAAGGGGTGCAGGTCAGAGTGCAGTTTTGTTGCCCATCATACATCTTTGCTGTCCAAGAGAGAAGACAAACAGCAAGAACTATAGGAACTGCTACCCCATGCCATTTCAGCAGTTCAGGCAGTTATCTCACTCTGCCTGTTTATAGGACCAGCCCAAGATACTGCAAACATCAAAGTATTGCTAGATAATAGATGGAAGAAATGTGTAAAGGGAAAGCATGAAAGAAAAAAAGAGGGGATAGAGTAAATCCAGGGAACCCCAAAGGTGTTAAATTTCTGCTAGACAAGTAAGCACTAATTTGTTTTGTTATCTTCATTCTTCACTGAATACAATGTGCAGGGATATAAAAAGGTTATAATCTTATTATGCTGTATCAAAAGAAAAAAGGGGGGAAGAATGAGGTGGAAATATATGTCTACATTATTCTCTTCTTTTCTTGCTTGTTTTTATTACACCACTATTCTGTAAAACTCAATCAAAATAAAATGTTTTCAAAAATTGAAATTGAATATCATTTCTATCCAACTGGAAATTTTAACCTGAAATAAGACAAATTTAGTCACTTATCAACAGAATATCAAATAGACCTGTCCACCAATTAAGGGCTTTTAGCTGATTAATTGCATTGTTTTAACTGATCAATCCAAGTAAGTAATTAAAAGAAACATTACAGTGTGCAATCTTTGACTACTGAAATCAATGGAAACATTTCCACTAGCTTCAATAGAATCAGGACTATAACCCAAGGGCTCTCAATGAAAGCAATGTTTTCACAAAAGTATATTCCCTCAACTAATCAGTACAGCCACAAGCACTCTATATCCTTTCATACTGCATATATCCAATTAAAACTTCACTGTAATTAATTCTGTAATTAATCAATGAATTGAATAATCTGCTTCATTGCTCTGGTCTTCCTTACAGCAATACTGATACATGCCAAAAAAAAGTATTGTAGGATGTATTTGGATGATCAGAGACCATATTTACTGGTTACTGCCCATGATAATGTGGACAGATGAACATCTGGCTACATGATTCAATTCACCATTGCCACTTCTCAACAGCCATTCCACTCTGGGGCAATAGAAGGTGGTAATAGTGGGATTAATCATGTGAGTGGAGGCACTGTTACTATTCCCTAGAAATTGGAAATGTAACCCTTTGGACTACATCTCACAGAATCCTCCAGTCAGCACATCCGCTGGCTAGAAGCTTCTGGGAATTGTAAACCCTAAAGGTAACTTTTTAAAATTTTGCTACTCCTCACTTACCTGTGCAAACTGATACCTACATGCAACTGCTTGTATGAGTGTTTATCCAAAGAACTAGTGTAACAGAAGTGGAAGGGATTCATAATATGGCCATAAAGGTAGCTTGCTCCAAAACCAGGAATCCTCAGTCAAGGAACCTGATATATGATCTGTGAGTCACCTTGTTCAACATTATACTGCTCCTGTAAGCAGTTAAATGCACATATCAGCCAGCTGAGGTAACATGCAAAGTGACTTAGGGAAAGCTTTATGAGAACAGTTGAAGTAGACTGTAAATAATGAGCAGAGAATACATATTGTATGACACCATTTTAAAACCAAGACTTATGCTTGTACATGTCAGTAAAATCTATGCAAAATGCCTCAAAGCTGTGCATTGGGACATGGTTGCACAATGCTCATTTAAGACATCCAGTTTTAAAGTGCTCAAGGAAAATGATGTTCAGTGACAGTATATTTCTTACAGTAACTCACCCTCTGCATCTTCAGGCCTTGTAAGATCAATGACTCCTGGGCCTAGTTTTCCATCTTCACTGGGTTTCCCTGATAGCTGAGGGCCTAAATTCTCAAAGCGTGTTCTTTCCTGCCAAAGAGAAAGGACAACAATAGTATCCTTGTGCTTACATATCTGAACACATTCATTTTCTATTATTCATGATATTCTGGTTTTGTCTGCTATCTTGGTTTCCGTTTTCCTTGTCCTATCCTCACAACTAATCTGTCAGTACTTCTTGACTTTGTCTAATATCCAATAGAGACTGCAAGGAAAACAAAGGTTAGACAATGTGACTGTTAGGTGGATTTGTATTTGGTTGACCAACCAAACCCAATGGGTGTTCATCAATAGCTACTCTTCCACTAGGAGAGAAGTGACAAGCAGAGTGCCACAGGGTTCTGTCCAGAGCCCAGTGCTTTTGAACATCTTTATAAATTATTTGATTGATGAAATAGAGGGCATGCTAATTAAATTTCTAAATGACACCAATTAGGAGGGATAGCTAATACCACAGAGGACTGGATCAAAATGAATTTCTACAGGGAGAAATGTAAGGTACAACACTTAAGCAGAAATAAATGAAATACACAGAGATAAGAAGGGGGACAACTGGCTTGACAACAGTATATGTGAAAAGGATCTAGGTCTTGGCAAACCAAAAGCTGAACATGAGTTAACAGTGTGATGCAGCAGCTACAAATGCCAATGGAATTTTAGGCTGCAACAGAAGGAGTATAATTTCTTGACTGAGGAAAGTAACAGCAGCAGTCTATTCTACTATGGTCAAATTTCACCAGGAATACTGTGACCAGTTTTGGTTCCACAATTCCAGTGATATTGTCAAACTGGAACAGGTCTAGAATAGGGTGACCAAAAATTGTGAAAGGTTTGGAAACCATGTCCACCAAAGCCTTGAGCCCATGTGCTGGATATGTTTAGTCTGGGGAAGAGAAGGTTGAGAGATGACATGATACCCATGTCTAAATATTTGAAGGGGTGGCATGTTGTTGATGGAGCAAGCTTGTTTTCTACTTCTCCAGAGACCACAAAACAGAGCAATGGATTCAAGCTATATGAAAATGGATTCCACATAAATCTTGGGAATAATTTTCTGATAGTAAGAGCTATTCAATAGTGAAGAATACTGCCTTGAAGTGTAATAGAGACTCCTTGTTTGGACATTTTTAAACAGAGGCTGGATGGTTATCTGTCAGGAGTGCTTTGACTGTGTATTTGTGCATGGCAGGAGTTAAACTGGATGGCCCTTGCGGTATGTATATGTGTATACACACACACACACACACACACACATATACACAGTAAAAATATGTCTCATGCTATCCTTGCTGGTTGCAGAGGAAGGATAGTGTCGGTGTGTTACCTTACATTTCTTCCCATATAATCAACCAATTGCTTATAATATTGTAGCAGTAAATGGAAAAAAGTGTAGAAATAGCAATTGTACCACATTAGTAGTATACAAGCTGGCATTAAGGAATTAACTTCTTAGGTTTACTGGACTGTTCTAAGACTGAAAATCTCTAACCACAATGGGTTAAATCCCAAATGTTAGCATAACAAAATTCAGGCAATAGAAGTCTTCTTTGAACTTTTGTGCATTTTCAGAAGACATCCTTAAAGACCATGGGCAAGATATGCACACCTTTGGATTTTTAATGCTCTTTTTTCAAGAAAGGAAGAAAAATGCAGATGGCAGAGAATCTCTGGATCCAACCTTTGCCTTACCTAATGTGTTTCAGTGTGTATAAAAATGAAAAATTTACTATTTCATAGCAATGAACCAAAGCTCTGAACAATAGACCAGAATATCAAATAGGGCAGGGGACATTATGATGATGCAGACATGAAGCATCAAAACAATAACTCCAGAAATGACTGCCAAGCAGCAATGAATAATCAAAGTGTCCTTTATTTTTCTTAAATTACCTTTGAGGAGAAGATTTAAAATGTGAGGATGCAGAACTTAAAGAGTACTTCTATAGAAGTAGAATCTCCTACTAATTTAGTGAAAAAAGTTATCAGTTCTACAACTACCACATGACCCTTACGAAATATGCATGGGAATCACTGAGAAAAGACACGTTCAAATTTTATGCAAGAAGCTTTCAAAGACAAGGATTTCAAAGAAGGAGTACTACATGATAGAAATGGTACTGTTATCGTGTCTCAGAAATTGAACTGAACCTCAATGGGAATTCTAAAAAAGAGAACAAGAAAGAAAGACAAGGGGCAGCACTTCTGCCTAGGAAAACATAACATTTTTCAATTCTGATAAGTTGTATAGTAATATTGGAACAACACCACTAAAAAAATAAACCTGAGAAGGTCTGTGTATCAGCAAGGCCCTGTAAGGCTCACCACAATGCAGGTATATGCAAAAACTTGGAGACATCTTGAGGAATCCATTGTCCCCTGCCTACAAAGAGGCCTGTGACCTCATAGGAATGGAGACATATTGGATTGGAAAAAGGAGTCCTTGTTGATATGCAAATGGACTTTAAATTTCCTGGACTTTGTCAGAGGATGATGGGCCAGCCTGCTAAAGATACCCTTCCCATGCCATCTTAAATAAGGACAGAAACAACAAAATGGTAGCATTTTACTGACATCTCTAATTTGTCTCCTGTTTGGCATGTAACTTCTTCCCTGATTAAAAAAAAAGCCAACGGAGCTTTGAAAGCTTGCAACATGTATATTGTGCATTTCAGCTGACCAATAAAGGTATCACTGTTTGGTGGATTTTTGTTACAATACAGGTAGATAGACTGAGTTTGCAAAACCTGAGCAGGGCTATTTATAAAATGGTGGCATGGCGGTCTCTCATTCATAGGGCTGCCAGAAGTAGAAGTTGACTTGTTAGCTGTTAACAGCAACAAAGGCCCTCAAAATACTAGAGTATAAGAGCCTTTCAGCAATATGGCACTATTATCTCACAATGGTAGTCTCAGTGGTATTAAGTATCTGTAACAAAGTGTTAAATGGTTATTATTAATTTATTGTTCACATGGAAAAACACAATGTGTTTTCCCCCATGCCTTGCTAGTACTTCTTAAGACTGAACTTGGCATTGTGTTTGTTGTTCATTAATGTGAAACAATATTGAATGTCATGTCATCTTAAATTTACAGACATGAAGTACCAGCTTTCAATTTTGTGAACAGTTTCTGTATGTTATACTTAATGCATTATGCAGTAGAAGAGTGCAGATTGCTGTTCAGTCTATTGTTCAATGACCTAGTTCTGTATTGAGCATATTAGACAGACATATTAGGAGTAAAACAGTATGCATTTTCTTCTTTGAAATATGACTAAGGAACTTGGCATTGCTCTTTTGAAAAATTCCAACTCTAGAATTAGTCAAAGAGCAGCTCACAGTCAACTGCTCATATTTCTTTGTATTGGTTCTCTGTGTTAAGAAGTTTTGTAACAATTTTTTTCAGACGTTGTTAGACTCCCTGGTATATAAAAGTATTTAAATAGTTACAGGGAAAACAGCAATACTACATTAAACATAATGGCACACAATGAGAACAAGATCTATTTTGGATTAGACCAAAGGTCTATCTAGTCCAGCAACTTGTGGCAAAGCAGATGTTCCTGAAAAGTCCACATGGAAGACATGAGTGCAAGGGAGCCCCTCTCAATGTCATTCTCAGCAGCTGGAGGTGAAAGACATGCTACCTTTAATATGTGATGTTATCTAATTTAAATTACAAGCTCTTTTAAGGGCAAATATTTCCAAATGAACATATGACAAAACTTTAAAAACCTGAAAACGTAATAAAAGAAAGATAAAAATCAGGAGATCAATAACCAACAGTTGAAACAGTACTATTTGCATAACAACCCAAGTAGAGTTTTAACTCAATTGTAGGCCAAGGTAAACAAAGGACTCTTTTTGAAAGCCTGTAATAACAGGACCTGGCAGACATGAATTAGAAAAGAGTTCCACAAGTGCTTGCCAGCTTAATTCCAGCCTTGTGGATGCACATATAAGTAGGAATTCAAATGCTGATCTCAAAGTCCCTTCACAGAAGTCAAGCCAGTGTCCTTTAAAGGCCAGTGTCACTCATTTAAAATGGGTTCAGAACTTTTTATAACAAGTAAACTGCATGATACAAATACCTAGCAACACTCAAGCGGCTGTGTTTTGTACCACTTGACATTTCTGAACATATTTGTAGGCAGCCCTCTGTAGAGTTTATTATAGTAATCCATAGCTGAAACAAAATCAGTCCTTTCCAAATAGATGTATTGTTTTCATACCGGCCAGTAAAAAAAAGGATCCCTAACTACTGTCGCCACCTGAATGTTCCCAGTTACTCATGGTGTGAAAGACAATGTCATCCCGGAGCAGGCAAGAAGGGGGAGGCGGGCCCAGCGAGGTGTCCCCCCTCTTCCTGGTGTCACCCGGTGTGGTCCGCACTCCCCACATCCCCAAATGATGCCATTCTACCCTGAATCTCTAACCATTCAGCTTCATTAGATGATCTTAGCCTCTAGCAAGTCCACTATCTTGACATTATGTACATATTTATGCAACTCTATAACACCCCTTGCCTTTTTTTCCTCAATAAAATTGTCTCAGATACAGCAACATTTCTTCACAGGAAATGCTACAGCCCCTTGCTCACTGTGGTTTAGATTTTCTTCCTCTTTTTCCATTTCCTTTATGAGATACAGCAATCGGAACTGCACACACAGTTTCGACTATAATTGCTCAGAATGGATGATCAGTCCATTTCTGGCTGACATCAGTTTCACATATTTCATTTATAAGGACATCCAGACCTAATTCTTCATGAGTTGGCAATTTAAGAAAGAAAGAAAGAAAGAAAGGTAAAAGAAAAGAAAAGAAAATTTATCTATTTGCGTATATTTTATAGTAAGTATTTTTTTTTTTTTTTGCTATTTTACCTTGAAATATGTGGTCCTGCCCCTGTTTTAAACTATAGTTTTTTATTTTGATAGGCTTTTTTGAATTCACAATGGTAATGCAGAATTTGGAGTTTAAAATGAAAGAATAACTGTGGTATGATCAATGCAGTAATCAAATAAGGGCAATGCAAGTAGGTTTGCATAATAACGTGGACCAAACAAAATCTTCTACCTTCTCTAGTAATCACATCATATTTGAAGGAAAACTCACACCCAATGGTATCATTCTGCTATCACAAATGAAGTTGCATTCCTGGACATCTATGATAAATGATGTGTGTGGAATGAACAGGAACAGATGACACTCCAAAAGAATTGCTACAAACCATACAGATAGAATCAACTCTAGTGATAACTAAAATATGCAACTAAAATATGCCAATAAATATGGAAAATAAAACAGTGGCAACAGACTAAAAATGAGCAATATACATCCAATCAACAAAAATAGGAGGCACAAAAGACTGCAGCAACTGTAGGACTATATTATTAATATCCCATGCAAGCAAAATTATGCTCAAAATTTTGTGGTCTAGACTCCTATAATATATTGAGAGAGAAATTCCAGATTTCCAGGATCTGCAAGCGGGATTCAGAAAAGGAAGCGTCACTAGGGATCACATTGCAAACATATGGTGGTTAATGTAGCACAGTTAGGAATTCCACAAGAATATCAGCATGCGCTTTATATACAGCAAAGCATTTGATTGCATAGCTCATGAAAAACTATGGAAGTCTCTTAAAGATGTGGGAGTGCCACTGCATCTTATAGTCCTGATGAAAAATCTATACAGGGTTACTATCAGAATAAAATATGGAGAAACAGAATGGTTCCCAATTGGCAAAGGGGTAGTCAAGGCTGCAGTTTTTCACTGTATCTGTTTAACTTGTATGCAAAAAATATAAGAGCAAGTTTAGACTCAGATAAAGGAGGAGTGAAGATAGGAGGAAGGAACATCAACAACAAAAAATATGCAGATATACCATACTACTAGCTGAAAATAGCATAATAATGTTTTTTTTTTTAATTTATAATAATGTTTTATTTATACCCCGCTCTTCAGCCAAGACTATCAGAGCGGCTTACAATTTGTTAAACAAACAGCTTCATTTACAATTGTAAGCTATTTGCCCCCAACAATCTGGGTACTCATTTTAGCGACCTCGGAAGGATGCAAGCCTGAGTCAAGCTTCAGCCCTTTGCTGGTCTTGAACTCGCCACCTTCTGGTTTTGAGTGAGTGGCTGCAGTACAGGCATTTAACCACTGCGCCACCAGGGCTGTTGCATAGAATGTAACAATTACTAAAGAAGGAAGAAATTGTAAGACAAGCTTAATTGTGCAGTGGTTAAATACCTGTATTGCAGCCACTCACTCACAAACCACAAGGTTGTGAGTTCAATACTAGCCAGTGGCTCCAGGTTGACTCAGCCTTGCATCCTTTCGTAGGTCACTAAAATGCAAACCCAGCTTGTTGGGGGCTTACACTTTGTAATCTGCTTAGGGAGTGCTTAAGTGCACTGATAAGTGGTATAGAAATGTACTTGCTATTGCTATTACTGCTCAAAATAAAGAAAACAAAAGTAATGACCACAGAGGATCTACTTATGTTCAACCTAGGGCAGTTGACAACAAACAAAAAGAAAACCTATATCGGCAGAGGGTAATGTACCCTTTAATTATATAAAAATACTTTAAAACCATTACAGTCGTACATATTTTCTTATTACAAAAATTGTGATAAAGGATTGTGTACTTAGTTCTTAAATATGGGAGGAAGGATTTAAACACAAACAAAATTTTATCTATGTCTAATTATTTCCAAGGTCTAGATTTGAGTTGCCCCCCTCTCCCAAAAAACAACACCAGGGCTGCCAAGTTCATTCATTGACATTTTGGGCCCCAAATTTGACCCAAGTAGCTTCGATGGGGGGGAGGGGGGAAGAAAAAGTCACATTCCACTTTTTTTAAAAAATCAACAGAACTCTCTAAGTACCATATCAATATGCACATCTGAAGTATCCTTCTAGTCATTCATTCCCTTTGATTTTCTCCAGAAAAATATTCTGTGTTAAAAAGAAAGTTTCTGAAAGAATATCAATATTTTGACATTTAAAGTGAAAGGAGAAAATTACACGATAAGGCAAAGGAACTGTTAAAGAAGAAAAGTATACATAGTAATAATGCCTAAAAGAATTGAGATTAATTTAATCTTCATTCCTCCAAAATACATTGGAAAACGAGATAGATATAGGACTTCCGGTTGCTACGCCGAGGCGCTAGGAGTGAGAAGCTGAGGCTCCGCTCCCTTTTCGTTGACGCTGAGTCCGTTTAAGATTCCCCCTCCTAATCTCTTGGAGGACGGGGCTCCCTAGGACGCTCAGGGCAAGGGAGACCTGAGCCGTGGGTCTGCCGGGGTCCCGAGAACATCGACATCCTCTATATCCCGCTTCTCGGAGAGAGGTGCGAGTTCTACGAGGGACGCAGGACAGCCGCAGCGTCAGCGAGTATTGGTTTGATACCTCAGTCTCAGGCGCAACTTTTTAAAACGAATTACCTCTGCGTTTGCCCAGCGAGAGGGTGTTAATTGATTTATTTTGTTTTTGGATTCGTCGTGGGACGTTTATTGACTAACTGTGTTGTTGGGTCTTCTATCAAAGTTTGGAAGGTAGTGATATGAAGATGGCGCATATGTGAGAGACCGATAGTTTTTCTCCTTCTTTGGTTTTCTTCTTTTTTGTGTTGGAAAAGGACTAAGTGGGAGTTTTGAATTTGCAAACAGAGAAGAGGAGAATTGAAGCTTTGGAGGACTATTGCTACAAACGTGGAGGACAGTTGGGGTGGGGTTTTTTTCCCTGTATCTCCACTTTAGTTTCAGTTTGGTTGACAGCCTCCGAGGGATCTGTTTTGGGGAAGAGTCGTAGTGGGATATCTTCCCTTGTTGCTGTTTATTACAACAGGGGAATCTTTCTTTATTTTGGTCTTCATCGGAGTCAACAGGCATTTATTTTCAACCTTTTTTCCTTTTTTCTTCATGGCTCTTGAGAGGAAAATTTTCAACAGGGGAGACCAATTACTGGCGAACTTGAAACTGTATCAGCACATCAAAAGAACTTAATTGAAACACAGCTGCTAGCAATTGGAGCTGGGAGTAAGTGTAACAAAACAGCTGTTACTTTTATACAGAAGCTAGTTGTTTGAGACATTCTTAGTTGCAACAAAGACCTAAGTTAGCTGCTCAAAACACCACATGGATACAAGAAGCTCCAAAAATAAAAAAACAAATATGACCTGGTCTCAACAAAGTACAAGGAGAGACTCTTTAGATGCGGATATCTCAGCCTTGATTTTAGAAGAGCTTAGAGAATTTAAGAAAAACTTCAAATCAGAAATTAGAGAAGAGCAAAAAATTTTAAGACAAGAAATTAAATCGGATTTTCAGGAAGAGATCGATGGATTAGCTAAAAGGATTGATCGTATTAATAGAGACATTATTGATGTAAAGAAAGAAGTTCAAATAGTATCGAAAAAAACTGAGGAGTTAGAAGAAAAGGTCGCCACTATTGGAGAGCATCAACAACAAGAAAATTTCATGATTCAAATACAAGAAAAAAGGTATAGAGATAAAGCGATCAAAATCAGAGGTTTACCAGAGATAGAAGATGAGAACTTAGAAAAAAGACTCTTGCCTGCAATTTCTCAATTTATTGATATCCCAATTCATTTAATTGAGGCTCAAACAGATAAAATTTTCAGGGTGTCATCTAAAATCGCGCAAGAAAAGGGGTTTCCCAGAGACGTAATTGTTTGTTTCACTACAACAAGAGTTAAAGAAAAATGTATTCAAAAAAACTCTGAAGCCAATTTGAAGATTGATGATACAGAAGTAACTATATTTAGAGATTTACCATTGCAAGTTTTAAAAAGTCGCCAGCAATACAAATTTTTGACGACAATTTTGCAAAAAAACAACATCAATTATAGATGGGGAAACCCTGAAGGTATCTCTCTCATCTACAACCAGAAAAGGTACAGGCTAAATTCGGTTGAAAAGGCAAAGGAATTTTATAGGCGTTTGATTTGCAGACCTGATACAAAAGGAGGGACTAACTTATTGGAAGAAGAGGAAGGTCTAAATGTACAAAGGGTAGACCCGAAAGACTCTTATACAATGGAGTAATCTCCCCTATCGGTAACTTCAATACTTTGACGATTTTCTGAATTAGAAGGTGGACGTTTGACTAGGTTAATTTTTTGGGGGGGATTTGGTATCTTTTTCTGTCATTTATGTCTCATTGGGTAGATAAGAATATAAGTTAAGTATACAAAAATTAAAATTTATTTCATTTGGTAGTGGAGATTTAAGAGAGGAAGTAAATATATACAATTTGGAGAAAATGATTAAATTAGCATCATGGAATGTAGGAGGCATCAATCAAGACAGGAAAAGGAGACAGGTTTTTCATTTGTTAGAAAAAGGAAAATACGACATTATATTACTACAAGAGACGAAAATAAGATTAGGGGACCAGAAATATCTGAAAAATCCGAAATTAGGTAGAAGCTTCATTGTAGCAGACAAGAAAAGAAAAAGGGGCCTAGTGATATATGTTAACAACAGATTTCAATCAAAAGAGATCAAAAAAGATGAAGGAGGAAGATACCAAATTGTGGAGATAGAATTGGATAGAAGAAAGATAATTGTGATTAATGTCTATGGTCCCTTAGATAAGAAGGAAGGCTTCTTTAGAAAAATCAACGAGGATCTAAAGGTACTTGACCAAGATAACATAATAATAGGGGGAGACTTTAATGGGGTATTTAACCCCAAGAAAGATAGGAAATCTGGTAAAAAAATCAAAAATAACCAAGGAAGATTGCCCAGGTCTGCCGATGGCTTGATTGAAGAACACAATCTATTTGATGTATGGCGTTTTAAATATGGGGATAAACAAGGTTTTACTTATTACTCAGAAGTCCATAAATCTTGGTCGAGGCTGGACATGTTTTTGGTTTCAGGAAAATTAATTACTTTGATAAATCGAATGGAAACGGAGGCTAGAACAATATCGGATCATAGTTTAATTGAACTATATATGAAAGAGGAAAGAAAAAAAGAATTCGAATGGAGGTTGAAAGAGCAATTATTAGAGGATGGAGAATTTGTTGAGAGAATGAGGAAAGAAATATTGACTTACTTTAGAATTAATGACACACCAGAGGTAAAAACAAAAACTGTTTGGGATGCAGGGAAGGCGGTTTTTAGGGGTTTACTTATTAAGAGATCAACAGAACTTGGGAAAATGGAAAAAGAAAAAGACAAAAAGATAAAGGATATGCTTATAGAAAAAGAAAATCTTTTGAAATCTGACCCCCTAAACGAGAATCTAAGATTAGAGGTAAAAATCTTGCAAAACCAACTTCAAAGTAAAATTAATTTACAAATTGCTAGAGACCTCAAAAACTCTAAGCAGAAATTATTTGAAAACAATAACAAAATTGGGAGATGGCTAGCAAAAAGATTGAAAAGAAATAATGAACGGAAATTTATAACGAAAATTATAGTGGATAAAAAAGAGATTACAGACAAAGAGGGTATCACAAAAGCCTTTAAAAATTTTTATAAGGAATTATATAAAGATGGAAACAGCGCGAGGATTGAGAAAGCCAAATTAAGTGAGTATATTAGGACGAATATTAGGAATAAAATATCTGAAAGCCAAAAAGATATGCTAGATGCTAAAATATCTAAAACCGAGATAGCAACAGCTATAGGGTCCCTGAAAGAGGGTAAAGTTCCGGGCATAGACGGATTTTCTGCCTCTTTTTATAAGAAATTTAAAGATGAATTAATTCCTCCACTAATGGAGGTTTTCAATGCTATAGAAAAGGAGGGGATACCCTCGTCATGGGAAGAAGCGAAGATTACTTTAATACCCAAGGAGGGTAAAGATACTACCCAGATGGTAAATTTCCGTCCAATAAGTCTTTTGAACGTAGACTATAAAATATACACTTATGTTTTAGCCAGTAGATTAAAAGGCATTTTGAATTCCATCTTAGGCAAGGAACAGAATGGTTTTTTGCCAGGGCGCCAGTTGAGAGATAATATTAGACCAATTATAGACGGATTAGAGTACTACCATATAAATAACGAAAAGAAATGTGCCTTAATAGCCCTCGATATGGAAAAAGCATTCGACTGTTTGAAGTGGAATTTTTTGTTTGAAATCCTTTTTGAAATTAATTGTGGCAACTCTTTCATAGAACAAATGAAACAGATCTATAATATACAAAAAGCTTATGTTCAAATAAATGGTGAGAAATCGAAACAATTCAATATTTACAGAGGAGTAAGGCAGGGCTGCCCTATCTCACCATTATTATTTTTACTAGCCATAGAAATTCTCATTTCCGCCATAAACAAGAATAAAAATGTTAGAGGACTGAATAAAGGAGGGAAGGAGTTGAAGGTGAGAGCTTTTGCTGATGATGTGGCATTGATGGTGGAAGATCCAATTAAGGGAATGGATGGATTACTAAGGGAATTAAAGATATTCGGTATAATGTCAGGGTTAAGAGTGAATGCCAACAAAACAGGAATGATAACAAAAAATCTCACTAACTATGAGATTACAGAACTTGAAAGAATTTCGGGATTCAAAGCAGTCAAAAAGCTTAAGTATTTAGGTATTTGGCTATCAAAAGACAATCTAAAACTTTTTGAAAACAATTATGTTGAATCGTGGAAAGAAATTCAAAAAAACTTGGTTAGATGGTCTCAACTTAATCTTTCCTTATTGGGGAAAATAGCAGTTCTGAAGATGTCGGTGCTTCCAAAAATCATGTTTTTATTTCAAAATCTTCCGATTTCAATTAAGGATGGTACTTTTAAAACATGGGAGAAGGAATTAAGAAAATTTGTTTGGGGTAACCATAAACCGAGAATTAAGTGGGATGTTTTGAAGGATACCAAAAAAAGGGGGGGCTACGCTTTACCTGATTTTCAAATTTATTACTGGGCTTGCAATCTGATTTGGTTGCGTAACTGGATCAAATTAGATGACCCATTCATTTTGAATTTAGAAAATGTACAGTTGAGGTTTGGTTGGCACGCTTTTGTATGTTATGAGAATTTAAGGAAAAATCAGGATTTTAACAACCATCCATTCAGAAAATCTTTGTTAACAACGTGGAAAAGAGTACAGGAGAAGTTTTACTTTAAACTACCTATTTGGACCTCACCTCATGAGGCTTTTTATGGCAGATGGTCAGATAAAGACAAATGGCTAACCTACCAAAACTTATTAAGCTTTGATGAACAAGGGAAACCAAATTTGAAAACAAAAGAAATATTAAAGAATGAAGGATATGATTTATCTTGGTTTAATTACTGGCAAATTAATGCCAAGTTTAAGGAGGACTTGAAAACAAAGGGAATTGAAACTAAATTTAATGAATTAGATGAGATTTTGTGGAATTCAAAGAAGAAAACAATAGCTAAATTGTATAGATTATTACTGGAAAGATCATTAGAACATACTGTCATTAAGGAATATATGTTAAAATGGTCTAAGGATATGGATATGACAATAAAGTATGAAGAATGGGAATTGGCTTGGGCCCATACAGATAATTTCACGGTTGCCCAAAATCTTAAAGAAAACCATCTGAAGATTATCAATAGATGGTACATGACTCCATGGCGGTTAAAGAGAATGTACAATTCATCAGATGGCTTATGTTGGAGATGTAGGAAAGATAAGGGCACACTCTACCATATGTGGTGGCGGTGCCCAGAAATTCAAAAATTTTGGAAGGCAATTCACAACTCAATTCAAAAGATGTTAAATATTAAATTTACAATGTGTCCTAAGCTGTATCTTTTAAACATTACCTCGGCAATTAAGAAAAATGAGGAGGTTAAATGTTGGATAATCTTACTTTATATGGTGACTGCAGCACGCATAGAAATAGCTAAGTTATGGAAATCAAAAGAACCCCCGACGTGGAAACAATGGATGTTGAAATTAAACGAGCTCAAAGAGCTAGACAGAATAACTTGCATTTCACAAAATTTGGATAATAACAAAAGAATAAAAAGATGGAAGGAAATATGGCCCAGATATGAAAGAGAATGGGGAATAAACCTACCCATAAATGTTTTCTTTTGAATGGCTATATATTAGTTTTGGGTTTCTTTTTCTTTTGAAAAGAAAATTTACAAATTAATATGTCTAACTTGTCTCTCTCTGTATATATATTACAGTAATGGTTGATTTCAACTTAAAAGGACGTCAAAAATGGGAACTTTCTTTCGTTTCTGGAAGAAGACCCGAGGGAAAGAAAATGTCTAAACATGTTACAATTAGTTAAAGTAACTTTTCATTTCATAAAATTATTCTTTACTTCTCTCTTAGCAATATTGATAATAATTAAATTTAAGATTTTGGAGGAAGAGGATAGAACTCGCTTAATTTTGTATTAAAGGACATACCTTTTCCTTTCTTAGATAAAGAAAGACATTTGCTGTAACCACAGGATTTAAAATTTATAACACTTTATAGCTTGAATCTCCCACGGACGTTTACTTTGGAAGGAAATGGGCACTACTGGACAACTCCTTGTTTCTTTTTATATTGTTTGATATAATGCTTCTTTTATTGTATATTGGAAATTTTGAAATAAAGATTATCTTTGGAAAAAAAAAAACAAAATACATTGGAAAACACTTCATTTCTGCCCCTGCACATGGACAGACAGACATTCATGTGTGTGTGTCCCCACATACACATGCACACACATACGCAAATATATATGTACTTATAGAGACACACATACTTCACCTTTTTACTTCAAACCATATTTCATACCAATAGTCGTTAATGTTACAAGAAAGCAGTGAAGAGAAAAATGTATAATAATATTAGTGGTGAATACAAATGTACAGTACATGATTTCTGATAACAGGAACAGTTTGAGGTTTTTTTCTTTAAAAACTTAAAATGTAACTAAATTACCCTGAAGAGGCTCAGTTGGTACATTCAATAAGAGAAAGTTGTGTCTACTTGGAAAATTTGAAATGTATCAAATCATGAATGTTGTCCATATTGCCCACTCACATTCTATCTCAGTTCATATTTGCAAAAAAATATGTCATAAGGTGATATAGATGTCCACACTTATACATACATAGATACAAGCTTATGTGAAGACTAGCATAAGCTTATGTGAAGACTAGCATAAGACTAGCATATCATTCAAAATGAACTAATTTTTTTAAACTAGCAACAAGATCATGATCATCATCATGATCATCATCATGATCATCATTGCTGTCCCACCTTTCCCCCAGATTGGGAATGAAAGCAACTTACAGTGATTAAAACAACAACAATAACAACCATTGTTAAGCTCTCCGGCTCCCTTATTTGTCTTCAGAAAACCCTAGGATTATTTTTATTTGTGTAAAACTGAAGTGCTCCCTGTAAGCCAGGAGCAGAGGTGAGTATCATGCAGCCTTCCCGATCTTCTTGAATTGCATTGCCCAGCATTCCACACTACTGGCTATGCTAGCTGCCGGTAGATGCAGCATCAAGAGGGTCACACGGTTCTCAAGCCAGCCCAAACTTCTTGGCCAATGTCTTTTTTAAAAATATATATATATCCACAATAAGAATTTTCACAGATACACAGAGAGTGGAATTCTAATTCAGCACTTAATCACTAGAAACCAAGAGGACTGATACTTATTAGTGTTATTATCTCTTTCTAAGTTCAAATCAGATTCACTTGATGGATGGGTCATGTAGGAAAAGCCTTTCATTGCTTCTTTAAAGGTATATGTCTGGAGGGGGATGAGAGCAAGCCACAGGCAGGGTTCATGGAGTTAACAGTCAAACCTTCATTTTCCATTCATTGACATGATAAGGCACTTATTTATGCACTGTCAGGCACAAACTTGTACGCAGCATAAAAGTTACGGGAAAAAATTAAAGCCTGCTTCGCTATGTTGCAGGACTGTTAGGCTAAGTGCTTTGAAATGATGATGTATGAGGTAGATGTTGCATATTAAATAAAGATATTTAAATGATAAAGCCCCCTTTAGTGAGCACTGATAAATGATAAATGTTCCAGGACACAAGGCTGCACCATCTATCCTATTCGCATGTTATCGCAGTCAATGGTGGAGCATCCCTGGTGATGACAGATGGACTCTGACATTATTATCCCCTTATTTTCAGAGTCACCAGATCTGTCAACACTTCAAGCATTATGCTTTTAAAAAACTTTGCATCACATTAATAACTTTCTTCACACTCCTGAGATGGAAATGATCAATTCTGTCCTCCTGTGTGTAAAAGGAAAACAGGGCAGTGAAGCCAATGGGTGGAAGGCAAAGAAGGAGTCTGCTCACCCACTTGCAAATCAGCGGCAGAGCCGGAAAGCTGGCCATGGGGAGGGGGAAGATAGAGCTACTGGAAACTTCAGCTAAGTAGGACAAATATAAAATTGTGATCTCAGGGAAGAAAAGTAATGATAACAGTAAGCACACAATAATGGCTTTTCTCTGCACTTAGGTAAAAGCTGAATTTTTGATGTGCACAGTATATTTTCATAAAATTTTATATACTATGTTTTATACACTTATTGGCTATTCCATAATAATGTGTGCGCTAACAGTAAAATTGCTCCTAAATTTATGTGTGTTATTTATTCGTTCCCACGTAACAATGCTTTTTGTTGTAAAAAATATTCTGTTTATTAATGTAACTTTACAACCACTGCATCCAAGATCCGTGGTAAATTAATGACATTTTTATTATTTTATAGTGTCATTAAATTTTTACTGATCACTCCATCAAACAGAAGCCATAAAGGCCATAATGTAAACTGGGACACTTAGATCAGGGGAGCAGGAAACCATTCCATATAGTCTGAAGTAAACGGCTTGCTATAAATGATATTTATACCATCTTTAAGCATGTGAGAATACTTGGACAAGTTTGGCAAAACTGTTTCAGTAGAGCAGTGGATTGTGTACTTAAATAACAGTTTACTTGCTAGCAATCCAAGAAGTGTGTGTGTATAGGGAGGGGGGAGGGTTAAGCCATATAAAATAAGATTACATCCATCTCTTGCAAGACAGTATATGAAATGTAATAACACACTAAGCACCCCTCCCTTTTGGATTACCACAACTGATCAGACTATAACCATTCTTCAAATTATTTCAACATGTTTCCCCCCACCCACCACCCACCCCGACTTCTTTCCACATCTGAAATTTATGCAGGGTCTGAAGTGGAAAATGGCATACATGCTGATCATTGTGTGAAAGGACTTTCTTCTTCCCCCTAATCTTTGCAAACAAATACATTTTGTTTAAGAAGACATAGTTGGACAATGATGTAATGCCATTTATTTCAAGAGTCTAGCTTAGTAGTTAACCAATATTTCTTTAGAGTCAGTTTTGAGACCCCCTAATAATGTGGGTCATTTACAGAAGCCACACAGCACAAATGCCTCTTGCACTGGTAACACACTCTGTGAACAATATTCCATTTGCAAAGTGTACAAGTAATTCTAGCACATTGTCTACACATGCACACACAAAAACATTACAGCCAAGTTATTCCACAAAAAGCCCACAAAAAGGGGGGGGGGGAGAGAAAAAAATCAATAGCTTGTTCTTAGCCAGTATCTCCTCTATTCAAACACAGAAAGCATAAACCAACAGCAATGGATTATGGTAAAAGGAAGGAAGGAAGGAAGGAAGGAAGGAAGGAAGCCTTTTTTTTTTTTTTTAGAAAAAGAAGTACTCGTAATTGCTGCACTCATATCTTAGCTTGTATTGTGACATTATATTCCAAATCAAGGGTGGATGATAGTTCTGTTTCCTAAGAAAGTCACCTTAAAGCAATATAAATAATGTTGTGCTGAAATAATTCAGATAGAGCTACAGTTTCTCTTAGGTGGTGTTTTCATGAAGGAAAAGAAAGATTCCCAACCCATCCCCACACCCCAAAACAGGTGGAACATGAGCCTAATCTATGTTTCAGGGCAATTCTCCAGATTAAAACAAGTCCCCCTTTGCTCTGGATCAGGGTGGAAGCTCTGGAAAAACCCCTGGGCATGTGGACTGTGCACTGCTGCAGAGATGGTGCATCTTTCTTTAAAAAATAATTTAAAAAATCTTAAAATGCATTACATCTTACCAAATTTTCATTTTAACGACATGCAGCTATGTACATGTAAATATATTTAGGTTGTGTGTATGTTATTGCAATTTAATGGTTTAAATTTAATGTTGCTAGTTGTTTATGTCACAAATATTACCATTACATTCAGTGACATATGGGAATTAGGATTTATAAGCAGCATTAGTACAAAAAACATTATCAAAGATTCTGTATGGTGTGGTATGGGAGGGGTGACACCATGAGTTACTGCACCAAGTGACGCCAACCCTAGGGGCATTACTGAATCAAAGCACTCCTGATAGATGGCTAGCCACCTTCTGTTTAAAAACTTCCATAGAAGGAGACTCCACCACACTCCAAAGCAGTGTATTCCACTGTCTAGGCTGTGTGGCATACTTTTCTTGTGGTTGGGGAGCTGGGGGCACCCTATGTTTTCACTCATAAAGAATAGTGTTTGGTGGTCACTTGCTAAAGACATGCTTTTAGACTTCATGAATAATGCGATTGCTTGAGCCTGTACAACACCCACGGGACACTGTGCATTATTGTATCTTATTTTATTTTTTAATGTAAGAAAGGTGACAGGTCCCATTCTAAACTGAGAGAGAATAACAGTGTTAGGAGTACCGTTCCCCTTACATTCTCCCATGCTGTTCTGAAATGCCACTGACCCCCAAAAGCCAATCTTTAGGTGATGCATTGAACAACAGGAAAATAAATGAAAATCACTGACTCTCTCATTCCATGAAAAGGAGTGTTTCATGACTGGAACTTCACCCACACTTCTCTGCATCAAAGCACATATTTAGCAATGTTAACATGCTAGATTTAGTGCAGAAAATAAGAAAGAGCAAAACAATTTAAATGAAAGGCTAGTTTACTTGGCTTACACTGAAGCTAAGGCTGGGAGAGTGGACAACAGAGGTATTTTCAAAAAAACATTATCTAAGATGGAGGTGTCTTCATATGCTTCTGCAATATAAAAGACATTTTGGATAAAGCCTTTCTGCACCTCTAATCACAATTCACAAGTACTGAAATACTGCCACACTCATAGTCATTCCCCAAACTATAGACCTCTTCCAGTTACATTATCTTCATGAAGATTATTCCTCCCAACAAACTCCAACTTCAAGAACATTTTATGCTTTTTGTTCATCTGGTTTTAATATGGCTTTAACCAATTGCAAGGTTATTTATAAGTTTGCAACCCCCCAGTAGTTAAGAGTTATGAAGCATTCAGTCTTAAGCATATCCAGTTGTGTGGTAACCCAGCTACTGCCTTCATGTGGTTTCCATCGTTTTGTTTATCCACAAAAGCATGATCCATGACAATACCCAAACACTTTTGGATTAACCCTTTGTTTTTAATGTGTTATATGAAATGTTTTACACATTTCAGCAAAAACTTCATAGATTAATTCTCAGGAAAAAATTACATTTTGCCTATTTCTGCTTTGTTTATTGAAGCAACCCCTTGTCATCAGAGTGAAGAGTTTATGCCAATTCAAATTAGATCCTCAGAAGTGCCAGGAAAGGAAAGGGTTGTTCTTTATAGGGTTGTAATCCTATAAAGTCCAAACAGAAGCTTAACATAGGTATGTTCAAATATTACATATAAAGAAAAATGCCGAAATATGTGAAAAATGCATGGACACACACACACAAAATATCCCTCTTTTCTTCCTAAGTGGTTCCTTCCCTTTCCTTCCACCAGTAGCCATTCATAAATCTGGAGATTTATTTCACTTGGTAACATCTGGGCCAATGCCAGTGAAGGAAGACTAGATTTAATAGGCTGATGATCATGCAGGATAAACTTTGTATTCATATATAGCACAAGAATCAGCAAAAGTGTCACTTTAGGAAAGACCTTTGCATTAAATGCCATGCTTCTCTTCCTTCCTTCTTTGAAGCAGGAATGGATGAGGCATCCTGAAAAGGTACAGGAATTTACTACGAAAGCATTACCTCCCCTTCTAGACAAGTTATTTTATTGTTCAGTTTTTAACACCTGTACTATGATTCTTACATTAGTTTTCCAGACAGTCTCTGATCCAGTTTATAAGGCCTGAAATATTTAGCTACAGACCATTCCTTAAAAAGTGAGATAGCAACAAACAGAATGGTTGCCCAGCTTGCTATTTTAACCTCTTGCCAACTATGGCACCCAGGATCAAGAGCTTTACTTTCTACTTTACCTTGACTGTCTTTAGTTTTATGGGTACTTCTGTGGACCCCTAAAATGCAAACAATAAGCTGTGGCAATTATTATTTCCAGTATACTAGGCATATTCCACTAGCCAAATAATTCTTTTTTATTTAGTACAATCTATTAGCAGCTAAAAACAACATTGGGTGCAGAAAACAAAATTATTTGTCCAAAAATCACTTTTCTGTGTAAACGTTTCCTAAGAAACAATGGGGCGAAACAGATGGGCAGGAAAAAAGTGGCTTGAAGCTGCCTTTTCTAAAGTCACATTGAAACCCCACCAACCGCACCACCAGCTCTCAAGGCAGCTGCAGTGCTCATGTCATGACCACATGACATGACTTCAAGCCAAAAAGAAGAGGAAAAAAGCTGCTTCTTTTTGAAATGGCTTTTCTCTGTATAAGGCGCCTAGAGGGCACTTTTCTGAGGGCTTCAAGGCATGTGCCCTCTAAATGCCACACCTTCAAGCCAGCCTGAAAGCACCTCTTTTTGCCTGTCTGTTTAGTCCCTAAGTTTTCTGTGTAAATATAAAGTCCCAAAATTCAATGGATATCATGGTGGCCAACAGTTCTTTCCTCAGATGTCCTGATGTGTCAAGAGACCCTTTCTTACTTGGTGTAGATTTACCAGTTTCAACAACATTGTGCCAAGTTATTATACACAATATGCACTCTGCAATAATTAGAACTTATTTTGAAATCTACACTAACAGCACACATGCAACGTAACTTAAACCATGTATGCAATGCAAGATTTATATTAGTAGTGGGCGAGATCCAGAGGTACCTACATGCCAGAATTTCACTGTGCAACTATTACCACATCCCAAACCATGATGGGGATGCCATAATTTCTAGACATGGAAAAGAATAGCTTATTCACGACTGTGGATTCATAACTTGCAAGGCAGATGGTACCTTGCAACTGACAATACACCACTGTATCTGGACACAGAGAGAATCCCTGGGTCAGTTTTTCATTCCTCTCCACACAATATGATCCAATATTGTTTCATGTTTCTACAACACACTGGATTGGGTTACTCACAGCTGCTGTTCTAAAAACAATGAAGTCTATTCCAAAAGTTTATTCAGAAGAGCTTTTTTAAGAGTCTGCAAACCCCAAATTTTGCCCCAAAGCTGTCCCCAGCATTCCCACATTCATTTTTCTGAGTTTGGCCTTTCAAAGGTTTTTCCAATTAAACTCAAAAAGACCATAACTTATGCTTCAGAAGGTGGGGGAAAAGATAATGTGGATTATTGCCATGGGGAGGGGGAAGAGCCCTAGAACCTACATTCATAGAATTTTAGCATCTCATGAGGCCCAATTCAAGTGACTGGGCAAAAAAACAGTATATGAATTCATTCATTCATTCATTTTATATATCCTGGGCTATATAAAATGATTTCAGAGCACTATACAATAAAATTAGCTTAAAATTTAAACAATTTTAAATGTTTAAATGTAAAAACATATGTTGAATAGTATAAAATTTATTAAACAAAATAACAAATTAAAAATATTTTAAAGCAATTTAAAAGAATGTACACATATGAAATGGTTATGATTATCAGCCAAAAACTTGAATAAAAAGTGCTGTTTTTACTTGGTACCAAAATGAAGCCAGCATTGGCACCCATCAGGTCTCCAAGAGGAGAGCATTGCACAACTGAAGTGCCACAACAGAAAAGGTCCTCTACTCACATACTCCCATACTGCATTTTTGGTGGGATGCAGACAGAAGGCCTGGCAGCAGATTTTAATCCTTTGGCAAGCATACAGAGTGGGTGGAGGATTACTCTCTAAAGTCAAATCTATTATCATCTACACCTTAGATTCAGAAGAGGCCTAAACTTAATTTATAATGCACCACAGTGTTCTTAACATGGGGCATTTAATTGCCACACATAAAACTTGCATAAATAGCCAAAAATCAGAAAGTAAGGGCTGCACAAACAGCAGGATTGGGGCTGCGGCAACCTCACATCATGGCCCCTCATGCTGTAGCCCCTGGAAAGGGCGCCATAGCCACACTGCAGTGGCTATATAGAGTTCCTTTGGTGCTGCATCATATGGACACAGCGCCAGAAGAGCACCATGATGTCGAACACCATGTGGTGTGGTGCACGGTGTCAAGGCACCCTGGGGCAAAGTCGGGCCATGCGTCATCTGAACGTGATGCCCTGTCTGAGCAGGGCCTAAGTCTACAGGTATAAACTGCTCACTTCCAAATCACATCTTTGTTAAATTTTCAGCCAAACAAGTGCAATTGCAACCCGTTACAGAGGCATGGGGGTGAAAACTGACCTATGCTAGAGTTTTTGCACTGTGCATTGTTCTGTGTCTTACTTCACATCACTAGCTGTCAGGTGACAAACCTTCTCTGAACAAATCTTGCCAAGAAAACCCCATGATAGGTTTGTCTTAGGGTCACCTTAAGTCAGAAACAACATGAAGGTACACACCACAAACACTCACAATTCAACTTTGATTCTAAGAAGTGCTCACATAGGGGACTAGATTGGAGAGGAGTTTCTTGCCCCACTATTCATAGAAGTTGTTTGGACTTGGTTTTAGTTAGTTCCCTAAAGCTTCCTATACAAGTTTAAACATTGAAAAGATCCCTCTAACCCACAAGGGATGCTTGCGGGGGGGGGGGGGAGGTTGTAGGGAAAGAAGGAAAGTGGGAAAATAAGATTTTACCAACACCCTTCTGTGAACATTTAGGATATGAGTGGTTATGATTTCCTAGACACAATGAAGATGGAAGGTAAAAAAAAGATGTGATAATGGCAGCAGCTTCATGTCTTCCTGTCAGAAAGAGGAGTAGAAATTGCTTAAGTGTCTCTTCACTTCAGTTCAGTATTATTTCCAAGCTACCTGTTTCAAGCATGTGTTTTAGCTGAACATTACTTTCTTTATATGCAGGAACCCTTCTAATGCTGAAAGAGAAGCCTCTAAAGAGACAGAATGGATGACAAAAGAACAATGATACTAACATCATTATGCCATGTTTCCTTCTTGTTATCTACATCACTGCTGTGTTTTCCTCTGATTAATTCTGCCTCAAGTAAAATGTGCTGTTTGCTGCCAGTGTCAGAAAGGGGGCCTTATTGTATGCAAAGTTATATCAAACACCATGTAAAGGAATGCATCTGACAAAAACAAACACAGCCTATCCAGCTATTTGTCTTATATGAAAATAATACGTACGATTAGCAATATATACTTTTATTCATTTATCCCAGCCACCATCCCTTTTAGCCAATTATTATAATCCAGAAAATCTCTCAATGCTGAGCCTAATGACAAAATTTGGGTGTTTATGGATTTCTATTTGTCAGGGCTGGCATAATGATGTGTCATGAAAGCCCACAGGCAACCAACACAGCCCTCTGCCCCTTGCTCACTCCTTTTTCATCCAGTTGCTTACCAACTGCCCCAACAAACCCTCTCAGAGGGAAAATGTAAATGCTAAGTGTGAGGGGACAAAAGAAAAAGAGAGAGAGAGAGAGAGAGAGAGAGACTTCTATTTGACTTCTCCTGGGATTAGTCTCCAGATCAGTCCAGGAGAAGGTGAGGCAGATGAACAGTAATGATTGCATTGGCAAAGTGCATTGGCACACTGAAAAGGTGGAAACACTGAACCTGCAAAGTTACTTTAAAGGAAAAATAACTAAAGATCTCACAAAACTATTAGCTAATTTTGACCCTTGAGTACTGAGCTACATATTCTGCCCTCATTTTTGTACTATATGAAAGCTTTCAACTGTCACCAAAATGTATGGATATCTCAAACTAGGCCAAATCAAAGTACTGTATGTATTATCATCATAAGTTTTCATATACCTGATTCTGACTTGTCCATAACTGATATGGGCATTCAGCTATGTATTTCTGGGCTCTCTTTGTTTCTGAGTTCAAATCAGCCTTTGAGCTGATCATGTCTTAACTTTGCTTTTCTGACTATTGCAAGTAGTGTTATCATATTTGCTTGCTAGAAGCAACACAAATATTTGACAAAAAGAACTCTATTTTTCAAATGCTGGATATCAGAAAGGACCCCATTCACTGCTAGCAAATTTGTAAAAATGATGCATTTGGAGCAATTTTTCGGGAACAAAAAACTGAGCATCTCCTTCATTATTTTGTTCGGAAAAGGTCCAGGTTTGGTTCACCTAGATTCCCTGCAATGTAATGAACAGGCATTTGGAAAATCAGTTTATGGGAAGAGCTATAGTGACTGGAAAGTGCAATGGGGGTGTTTGGCAAGGAAAGTGTAGGGCTTTACCACATGAACACTGTTCTCACTTCAATTGCACTTGTCAGTGAAAACTGTATTATACCTGTTTGTATTCACTATGTCACTGCATGTCTTCATAATTGCACAACTGCTGCCATCACACTCTCTTCTGGTCCCCCCTTAACCCCTTCTCCCTGCTGTATGCCCTACCCACATGCCTTCCATTTTTACTATTATTTTTATTTTCACTTTTCCACACAATTCTGGAGGTCTGCTACTATGATTTATGATTTAAAAAGAAAAAAAAAAGAAATGAACCATAAATAAAAAGGTGACCAGGCTGCTTGGGAATAGTGAGGGGGAGGGAGGAAAGGAGGGTACACTGACACTACCTGATTGGCAATAACATGACTGCCCCACAAGTGATGTTTTTCTCCTGGGGACTAGCACAATTGTGAGCTCATTGATGGGTTTCTCCTGTCACTGAAAAGGGACACCCTAGCCACACTTGGAGGGCACAGCAGCTTCAGAGGTGACATAGTCTGATAGCCATTGCCAAAGCTACTTCCCGCCCAGTTCAATCATGGTTTAAAAGTCACATGTAGTATCTCCTTAAGCACTCTATTCCTTCTTCCTGCTTTTCTGCTGCAAAACCTCTTTGTTCTTTCACCAACTTGCAGCAATGGTTCCCCAGTAACTGACTATCTAGCACCTACCACTAAGATAGACTCCACGGTTTTTCTTATTTCTTTAGCTTTAGGCAAGTACACAAAGGATAATGTTCATAAAAGCATATGAAATCACACTATGTCTAGAAGTGTTACTATCTTTTTTTTAAAAAAAAGAAAAGAAAAGAAGGAAACACAAAAAAAAAAACCTATTTGCTGAAAGTCTCCATGACTACAATATCTCTCTTTAAAAGGACACAGCATAAGTCAGAGGTCTCACCTTTCCATAAGATACTTTATTCTGCATTTCTACATGATCAAATTCTAATTGCATTGGATACATTCGGAGCAGCGCTTCACCGTGGGCGAGTGGTACTGTAATCATTTAGCTATTCAAAGAAAAAATTAATTCCTGATCAGGCCACTGAAAACAGTGTGCCCTATTGTTATACTGGAAAACAGATGATTGAGAACACACACACACACACACAAACACACAGAGACATATATATATATACTCCAAGCAAACATGGTAATTAAATGCATATGAAAATGGCAAACCTTTTTCTCCAGAATGCAAAACAAAAACCAAAAATCCCCACATACAAAATAATAAAAAAGAAAAATTCCAAGTCATATTATGAAAGTGAATTTAGGACCAATCTAGATATACTGCTACTGAACAATGTGTTTTCTTTCTTGTTGCACATTAACATTAATGCTATACTTAATTTAAATATGTCCATACAGCAACATAGATCTGAACTGTAAGTCAAACAGCTTTCAAGTGTCCAGCCTGCTTTTCACTTTTAATAAAAGGGGGCAGTATTACATCAGTAGATGTTTTAAATTATCCAAACATTTGTTAAGGGGAGTGATGAAGAACCAAAGGTACATTTGTTAAGGGGGGAGGGATGAAAAAGAATCAAAGGTACATGTATTCAGAAGAATTTTAATTGCTATTTTTCATACATTTATCCTAAAAGGTAAACTCCTGATTTATAGTTGGGATCATAATTTCCTTATAGACTCACACATGAAACGCAGCTTGAAAAATTGATATTTAGAACTGTAAAACTGTAGTTATATTTTTAAAAGCAAGGGCAAAGGAATGAATTCATGCTATTTAACAAATGGTATCAGCTGCACGAAGAAAGCTATGTATCTCTTGTCAGTGTGACACAAAAGAGAACGTATATTATGCATGATCTCTTGTTCTGAAGAGCAGATTATTAAACTGTATTCTATATGGGGCTGTTTTTAAACCAATTCAGAATCAACATCCATTTGCCCAAAATGCAGGAGCAGACTTTTTGTCTGGTGTTTGCAGGTCAGATCATATTACTCTAATCATATGTCAGCTCCATTTGCTTCTTTTGTGATGATGAGGAGGACATTTTTATTTTGATGGTATTTTACTGCTTAATATGTAACACTTAGGTTTACTGCTACAAGTTTTAATATTATGCTCTTGATGCTGTTATCCTGTAAGAACTGCTCTTTTTTGTTGCTTTTATTGATTTCTGTATATGGTTTCAAAATTATCCTTTATGGCATTCAGGATCCTTTTAGTAGAAGAGAGGCATATAAATAATAAATTGTCATCATAATAATTATCAATTTCTTAGCATATCCCAAAAATACAACTCAATTAGTGGAATTACTTCTGGGCCAAAAAATCCCAGCTGCAGGACAACTTTATTTGCAGGGTGGACAAACTCTGTGAAAGTTTTGGTCTAGGTTAAGCCAGGTGCATAAAGGTTTCCTTGCCTTTTTTTTCTTTTGCATTAAAACAAACAAACAAACAAACAAACCTTACTACCACTTGTAGCAGCAATGCAGCACCTGACCCCAGCACATTCTTGGATCAGACAGCATTCTCTCTGAAATGAAGTCATGTTGTCTACTTGTGTTCTCAGTCAAGTGGGCATAGCAGCTTGCTCCAAATCCGACTGATATCCCCCAGGAATTAATAATGTGCTCCAGAATCTTTTGAAACATTGTGAAATTTTGAAAGTACAATTTTGCAGACACAAGGAAGAGCTACATGTAAAGTCCAAACATCACTAAAGTCAGCTAAATAAATAATTTGTCCATTAGAACAGTCCCTAACTATGCTGCACTGTTGTACAGTTTATCTTCTCCAAAGGAGTTGTTATGGTCTATCAAATCAAAGCCATTTGACCAATAGACTATGACAGCTCCAGTGATATACATGGCTTGTGCTAAGATTTACATTTATAATGGAAGCACACTCAAAGACATGCATAGTCTTTGACACAGGACTTGCTCATAGTAGATCATTTGCAGCCAGCAAGGATCGTAAGTTATTGCCATTTGTTTTTATGGGGCTATCCTTAAAAACTTTCCAGAAGCAAACTGGTTCAAAATAAAACTGCCAGGGTCCTGCTGGTGGATCACAGCATACACAAATAGTACACAAATCATAACAGCTACAGTTTCTGAGATTTTCTGGGCACAATACAAGGAATGTTAAAGCCCTAAGTAACTGGGGAAAAGAGGGATGGACAAATGTTCTCATCTTGAAAAAGTTCTTTGACACATCTGTTGAGAAAATGGTCAAGTGCATGATGTTTTTCACATCTGAGATTTATTTTGTGAAATAATTTTTTTCATGAAAAAAAAACTGTTGGAGTTTTTTTTGTACAAAATCCAATACTTTTGCAAAGGAAAAAAATTACACTATTTTAAAGCTATAATTTTTGTGCAAAAAAGTTTTTTACTCAAACTCCAAGATGCCCTTATACGATGTTTTTGTGGAGTCAATTAAGTTGGCCAAACAAATATTTTGTTTATCAGTATAAGTATAAAACAATTTCTTAGCTCAAATCATGCACAGTACTGAGATCTCATATGCACATGTCTTGACATGAATCTTAATTTCGTTAGAAAACTTGAGTCAGCAGGGGCTAGCTACATGCCATTTCCAAAATACATCTCATAAGAAAGCTTTTCATTTCTTTACTAAATATGCTCAAAGACTCATCTCAAGAGCATTAAGATATAATTGTCAACATTTCTCTCCCTCTCTGCATGCACATATACACACAGAGAAAATTTCACTGTATGGGGCCTCTGACTATAGCATATAAATGAAATAAGATTACAGTTAACATTGCCTATTCTTTTGACTATTTTAACAAACATATGTCTGTAGAACATAAGCCAATTAGTAAGGAAACACTGGCGTTAAAATCATAGCAGTTGTCCATCAATAGTTTTGTTTAAACCATATAGATAAATTTCAGCGCACAGTCTTTCGTAGATTATTGGTCCTTCTCCTTTGCAGTCTCTTCTTACATTCCATGTTCATTAAAGGATAACATATATTACGCCACAATTATATTATATCATCCATAATAATCTCAGATTTTTAAAATGTTTACAAGCTCTCACCATTTTTATTTTTACTTTTTGCACAAATCAATGTAAAATATTAAGATCTGGTGAAAAATGTTATTATTACAGAAAATACGTAAGGGCCTTAAATGTCTCCATTTCAAATATAGAAGTTTAAGCTTTGTGACTGTGTGGCTGAGTTTGGTGAATATTGGACAGCAAGAATTTATCATTATCCATGTATTTGACTCCGTCCACCCATTCTATCAGCATGATTCTGAAAATCCTAGCAATGTAAGTACATTTACTCGTAATAATATAGGTGCACATATAACTCTAGAAATCAGTGGAATTAGTTTCCTGGTTTCCATGCTTCCCTCAAAAGAAGTTCACAAAGAAAGCAATTCCAATCGGGGTCAACAATCTGAAGTCTGGACTTACAGAGATCCTGTTGGCCTTATTCACAAGGTTGGCCTCAATAAGAACTACCACATCAAACCTTCAGTTCTTTCACTTTCATGTTACAAAGAATTATTTCACAGTAGTAATCTGTATTAAATGAGTTTTAAAATGCTATCATTTAAGCTAAACCTTGTGCAAATAAATATGTATTAGGTTATGAATTTGTTTTGCAAAGCACAGTTAATTCTCTAGAGGCAGGGACTAAGCAAATCCCTTTTACAGGCAGAGACCCGTTTCCCCTTGTTGTTCTGAGAAATGTAATAAGGTAACATATAAAATGCAAATGAAAAGACATCTCATTCTGTTTACAGTGTTATTTTCCCTTTGTGCATAGGACTACAGGCAATGAACCTCAGACCCCTACCCTTCTCCCCAAGGAAATGGTTCAAAGACAGCTGCCAGTGCCACAGATTCTCTGCTTGCTAACAAACATTGTTTGCATTAGGAGAAAAAGGCAATACAAGCAAAATATAAAAATCTATATGATTCTGTTGTGTTGAGGTTGGAACAGAGGTTCCCAATTTCCTCTCCAAGCATGTTATAACTTGAACCAACTTTTACTTAAGCTTGCTTTTATTCACCTGTGTTTTGCTTTCAAGACCAAAACATACTGACTACTTTCCAGTGAGCTGGATCAGATGAGCATGAAAGAGTCAGCATATTAGGTACATTATGGTTCATGTGTGCTTTTCTTTTTCAGCCACTCCATCATCCCAGTCAATCTCTTGCACTCTGTTACAGACTGAACATCTTCCAAGAATCACCTTATGTAGATAGCCATGTGAAGATGTTAACAGCTATCTGTCACATGCACAACTAGAGGAAGTAGTGATGTATATTAATCTGGCAGTTGGAAAAAATATGCTCCTCAGTTTATCAAATTACTTGTAGGAAGCCAGGGCTGTAAAGTTTGTGGATCCTGGATCTGAAGCAATTTCCTTCATATGGCTGAATTCACTAGTATATTCTGCAGATGAGAAACAGACACTGTTGCTGATGTAGGTTTAGGGGCCTTCAGCACCTGTTCATAAAGCAGCCAGTTATAACATAATGATTTCAGCAAAAGTAGATGAAGCTGTGAATGTGCATCATGCCCATGCATCCTCTCTGGCCCTTCCTTTTCTTGTACAATGGGTACTTTATAGATTTGCACTATTAAGCCTGATTGACTGGGAACCAGAAGAACTCTGGACAGGAGGTTATTATTATGTTTTTGTGTTGATTGTATTTTATGGCATGTTTTATTTTTTATTTTTCTTACAATGTACACCTTAGACAGGTTCTTAATTTTTGTTTTAATTTTCTATACTCACTATGTACTGCACTGTGCAAATTTACAGTCCTCTATAAATAAAGTTTAATAATGATAATAAAATGAAGTAGTAGTAGTAGTAGTAGTAGTCAGGGAGGAATGCAAAAATATGGTGGCCAAAAAGAAAGAAAAACCTCAATACATGACAGATGAACACACTTCAAGCAGTTAAGAACAGATGAGAAGCAAAAGTAAAAGTTGACAGAGTTAGAACTCTGAATGCAGTTGTTCAGCAATCTGTGCACAGGAACAAGGAAAACTACTATAATCAATGAAAAGAAACAGATATTGACCAAAAAAGAAAGAAAGACAAGAGACCTCTTCTACAAGATCCAAGAAATCAAAAGTAAATTTAAACCAAGAGTAGGGATGCTCTACAACCAGCAGGGGATCACATTAATGACCAAGTAGAAATAAAAAGACAATGGAAACAATATGCAGAAGCTCTATATCAAAGAGATGAAAGGGTCACATGGAGGTCTCTCATTTATGAAATCATTATAAATTGAAGGTGACCTGACAGCAATTAACAACAACCACCACCAAAATGAGAAACTTCAGTCAGATTTCATATCTGGAAAAGGTATAGAAATTGATCAAAGGGCTGGAGAAATTTTCCCTTTGATGAAAAGCAAATATGTTTGGTATTTTTAGTTTAGAAAAATGATGACTAATTTTGATTTCCACCCCCCACCCCCCACCCCTCTTACATACTACTTTGGCAGCAGATTCAAGCCAGACTAAAGAATTTACTTCTTCACAAGATGCACAATTTATTAATGGAATCCACATCTGTCACAAAATGTGATGATGGCAGCTTTGCTTAAAAGGCCTTTATGAAGAATTTTTGTAACAGCATCTACCATTTTAAGGACAACTAAATCAAATGCCGCATGAAGCTATATGCCACTAAATGTCAACTTTGAGGAAGACAGCTGCTTTCTTATTCTACATTCCTGGGCTATCCAGAGTCATCATGTTGACTACTGTAGGAAACAGGCATTTGGTCTGATTAAACAAGTTTCTTCTTGTGTTTATTTGATTCGCTAACACAATAGACATTATCGCACAGGAGCTACTTTCAAGATGCTATTGGGAGATATTCACAGGATTTCCCCATGAATTATAAGGTATCTCACAGTCACAGGTGGAGATAGATCAGCTCATGTGATAATTTCTAATGACTTGGGCATGGTCCTATCTATACCAAAAGTACTGTATTATTGTTTATAACAGGATATTTTTTCTAGTTCTGAAAGCCTAAATGCCATTTTTTCTGCATGGATCTCATTCTGATTAATCCAGTGTAAGTTTTCATTTTCTGAAAATATATGACACAGTGAAATATTATTCTTGTCCACATTAAAGAGTATGGTAGTTAAAACAACAAAGTTTAAATTGGCCAGATAACTGTTCCCTTCACACACACACACACACACACACACACAGGAGCAGCAGAAATTGTAGGAGAGGAACACATTACCTTTTCAGTCCTACAGTTGTTTAGACCCATGTTGTTCATGGAGGGAAGTTTTCCATCAATGCCATGTGGTTGTTGTTGCTGCTGCTCCCTTTGGATTTGTTCTCTCATCTTTCGAGCCTCCTGAATGGCTTTCATTACGGTGTCCTGGTCCCCAAACAGGGCAGGAGAGTTAAGACTAGAAAGGATGTCTAGAAGCAGAAAATAAAATCTTTGTTAAAAGTTATTATTGAAATCATTTTTTAAAAAAATCTGTCCTTTTCTTGCAAAATATGTTCTAAACATATACATACAAATATCCACCCAATACTTATTTCATATCCTGCAAACTTAAAAAACAGAAACCTATAAGTTTTTTGTTGGGTTTGTACATCCATAATGGGGCATGGGCAGCAATGCAGTTTTTTTTTCTCTCCAGACCAATTTCTACTTAGCTGAAAACTGTCTTCTTAGAGCTATCGGCAGAGAATAGCTGATTATTATATGAATGGCTTATTCAAACTATTTCAAGCTCTATCTGAAATCATTTTCTTTCCTATCCCAATAATTCAGAATGGCTAGCTAGCCAAAAATCTTTCAATTCATTAATACATAAGTAAGTATGTGTGTGTGTGTGTTTTACAGGTATTTATTTCCTCATTTTCTGTATTTAATAGCTTACTTTCAAGACTTCCCATGCCAACCTAGCAATATAAAGGATACAATTCTGCATCAGTGAAAATTGTTCATAAAGTGTTAATCAGTTTTAAAACCAACTTTATAGTCAAATAATAATAAAAGTAGTACATTATAAAAACACCTTTCGATTAAAGTAAAAGAAGAGATGTCCCCTCAAACAAGGCACCACCATTGCTGCCATTCTCCCACCCCATTGCTTTCCCACCAACCCCTTTCTCCATCCTCATGGTTCGTGTACCACCATTCATCTTCATACTATTACCACCAGAGCCAGGCTGATATACCTGCTTCCATTCCCTCTTTGCCTCCCAAACTGACCCCTGTGCTCTCGCTGTCTGAAGCAAGCGGTGGTGAAGAAAGTGGCAAAGCCCTCAATGCAGGGGACACAGATATCTGTTTTTCTAGCTCCCCATTTTCAACCCCACATGTTGGCCCCACAGTATAATCTCATGGCCATTCAGCAACTGGTGAGGGCAGGAGAATTCCAGTGGATTTCAGGCAAATTCACTGGAGATCCAGCAATCTCCAGTGCAATCAGATCATCCCCTGTCCCCACAGGCCATTATTGGCTTCAGAGTTGCAACCTGGGACTATCAGCTGGGATTGCACAGGACAGCCATTGGACAATGAGGTACTGAATGCCTCCTTCTGCAACAACCTTAGAAGTACATGTGCAGCACCACAGAATTTTACAGCAGCACATGTCACCAAAAGGATAGCAGGCACAGAGTCTTAATTCACTTCAGATTTTACAAAATTAACCAAGGATTTAAAATTTAAATTCTCCTATCCCAACACATAAGGCATTTAATGTCAGATGCAGTGGTAAAGACTGGCCAATGAGGCAGGCCTTGGAAAGAAATATGAGATAAGCAGGTAACAGTCAGATTTTCAGAGACATCTCTGTACATTTTAATTTAGCCTTTCATTGTGACTATATAATACTGGATTCAAGGTACTCCAGTCATGCAAATGGCAAGTTGGAGCATGTATATGAAAGTATGTGAGTAAGCAATTTAATATAAGTGCCAAAGCTGTAAATAAACAGAGACAATATATTTTGATTCCACCAATTGATCAGATTTTTAAACGAGCAGGCAGCTACAGATAGAATCATAGATTTGGAAGAGACCACAAGGGCCATCCAGTCCAACTCCCCTGCCATGAAGGAATTCCCAATCAAAGCATCTCTGACAGATGGCCATCCAGCCTCTGCTTAAAGACCTCCAAGGACGGAGACTCCACTACACTCTGAGGGAGTGTGTTCCACTGTCAAACACTGTCAGAAAGTTCCTCCTAATGTTGAGATGGAATCTGTTTTCCTGCAGTTTGCATCCATTGTTCCGTATTCTAGTCTCTGGAGCAGCAGAAAACAAGCTTGCTCCCTCCTCAATATGACATCCCTTCAAATATATAAACAGGGCTATCATATCACTTCTTAATCTTCTCTTCTCCAGGCTAAACATCCCCAGCTCCCTAAGTTGCTCCTCATAGGGCATGGCTTCCAGGTCCTTCATCATCTTAGTTGCCCTCCTTTGGACCCACTCCAGTTTCTCCACATCCTTTTTGAATTGTGGTGCCCAGAACTGGACACAATATTCCAGGTGGGGCCTGACCAAAGCAGAATAGAGTGGCACTATTACTTCCCTTGATCTAGACGCTATACTTCTATTGATGCAACCTGTGAAATAATAATTGTTTTGGAAAGGATAAAATTTTAAGAACAATAAAATACAGATATACTTTAAAACTAACTACTTGGAAACATTACAAAACTAATTCTTTCAAAGTAACTGCTCCACTAACTTCTTCCAGTTTCCATTGGCTTCTCTCACTTTCTAGGGAAAATAACCGGTGAATAACCAGTGCTAGAGTGGGGAGAAGCAGCACATACTTTCAGGGAATCTCTTTCAATTATGCTTATTTATTTGCCCCCAACCTCTACATTCACTCCATTCCACTGTCCAGCAGGAGAGGAAAAGGTGACTGGAGGTTGCTGCTGCTCCTTCCTGTTGCCCTTGCTCTTGCTCTGGTAGTAGTACATAAACAGTCAGCAACAGAAAGGAGGAAGAACTGGCTCCAGAAATCAATAGCGGCTCTTTGCTTGGGTGACAACAAGAATTTGTGGAAGGGAGTCGGGGTGGGGGGAGAGAATGAATGTGGCAGCACCTTTAACACTAACTGGGTTTTATATTAGCATCAGCTTTTGTAGATCTAAACCGACTTCTTCAGATTCAGTGCAGAATAATATTCAGGACTCAAGAAATGAAGTGTTGTACACATTTATCCTCTTGCTTAGAGACTGTTCTGTCTGTCCAATGTATAGAGTGTAGAGAGGAATTGCTGGCACAAGATGGCATATCATGTTGAAGGAAGAACAAATGAATGTATATGTGATGCTGGGGATGACATTATTGGTCTCTATAATAACCTAGTAGCAGAAGCAAGAACGAAGGCAACGGCTTCATAGTACACTACATATATTAATACAATAGTCCTTCCTATTGCACATGCAGCAAAAGGATACTTTTTAGAAAGAGTTTTGAACACAAGGAAATTGAATTTTGGTAAACAGGTTTATTGCTTTTACATATCATCACTAACTGAAGACTGTTGAGATCTGAAAGACCTGTATCACCTTTGTTGTTGCAAAGGAATCTTGCAGTACCTCTGGGACTGCTGGCAGCATGGATTTTCATAGACTTTTAGACTGTAAGCCTGAGGGCAGGGAACCATCTAATTATAAGATTGTACATACAGCACTGTGTAAATTTACTGAGCTTTATAAATATAGAATGATGATGATGATGATGATGATGATACTTGAGCCTACTTCCTCAGATGCATTTGGACTGCATGCATCTGAGGAAGTATGTTCAAATCTATAAAGGCTCATGCTGCCAACTTCTATCTTTCAGTTAATTTCAAAGATGCTGCAAGATTAATTTGCTTAATTATTTTCCAGGCTAACAGTTAACGTCTTTCAATTCTACAACTGCCTTCAAGTTGACTTTGATTTATGGTGATCCTATGAATGAGAGACCTATCATCAACAAACCTGCTCAAGTCTTGCAGACTCAGATCCTTGGCTTTCTTGTTTGAATCTGTCCATATGAATGCAGTCTACTGACCTAGCAGAATTACTGAACTGGTAGACCTCCTAATATCTGACAGTTTCAAGAATTCTTGCAAAGGTATGAAACTCTTTTTGTGGGAGGGGGTGAAAAGCAGACCACACATTAGACTCAGCCCATCTGTATTCTAACTCAACCACATTTCTCCCCTTCTGAGTACCTAGTGAAGATCCTCTTCCTAGACTTCCACCAATAGGGCTGGGAATTCCACTTTTATTTGCGACATTCATGGGGCTGGTTTTACTAGTTGGGAAGAGGCTCTGGGTTGGTGATGTCGGGGACTTGATGGGTTCCGCTGTCTTGGGTCTGGCAGAGAGATTCAGTGGCTGTGCGGCATCATCCTGGAAGAGTTTAATGTAAATAATTATTAGAAGAAGACAAATGAAACACATTATCACTTAGGAGGCCACAGCTATTTTATACCTCTCAGACAATACTGCACTTTCCTGCAATAACAAAAGACCCTAATTATCTACACTTCTTGAAGATTCAATTAAAGGAAAATCTCATTAATTTCTCTGCACTGTGCCTCTATTTACATTAACTATGTGGTTGGATCGTTGTTTCTGACAAAGTAAAATTTGAATTAGCTCACATTACTGCTTAATTTCCTAATGTGTTTTCTGGGATATAAATTAACCCAGGGCGTATGCAAAGAAATGTTTTTTACAGTTTCAAATAGCTCTGTGGTGTTGCTTTTCTGGGATTCCTTGAAAAATTCTTGGACTTTTTTTTTAAGAGCACATGCAATATATGTATCTATCTATGTAAGTATGGATTTGTATGTATGGCAGGCCTAATGGTGGAATTAAGCAAGGAGTAGGGATGCAATTCTTCACTAATTTCATTCTAATTTCATTCTCAAAGGTAGCAATGAGCAATTTTAGCAATTTTTTTCTCCACTGTCAGAAAGTCTTCAAAAACTACGCCATTTTCAAAGATGGTGCTTAAGTTCAGATGTTTGTTGTTTTTCAAAAAAACCAGCATGTTTTGTGCAAGAAAGAGATTTTATTTGCATACAATAATATTTTTGTGGAGAAGCATCATTTTCTTTGCAGCAAATGCTGTAGGTGGGGACTTCTGCACAAAATTTCTGGATTTTTGCACATAAACAACATTTTCATTTGTATAAAAAATGTGTTTCCCACAAAGAAAACCTTGTTTTCTGCTTTTAAAAACATACTAATTCTGCACAGGATAAGTCCTAAACTGTTAAAATTATCATCAGTCCAGGATTCTTTTCACCATGCACTCTCAACCTTTGAAAAGGATGTTTTTCAAAAATTTTTGGAAGATGTTTGAATATTCTTTCCATCCCTTGCAAGGATAAACAGTAAATCAAATGTTTATTGATATTTCTCCCTGTTGAAGTCATATGCTTTGTGCATGAGTGTCTGGCTACTAATTACTCTTTTATTTTCTTTCTGCATTTTCTTCCAAAGGACTGGCTGGAGAGGAAGGTGCCTGAATTAATTATGGGGATTTTGTACTGTGTACACTGCCTTGAATCTTACTTTGAAAGAAAGGTGGGCTATAAATCCAGTACATAAATAAATAAATAAATAACATGAGCAGTCAGTGCATAGTGCTAGTGAGGATAAACCACCATCCTAGTGTTACTGTTGCATTCAGCTAGGACACCTATTGAGATCAAAATAGCACAAGAGGATCCAAGCAATACAGATATATTTACCCCACCTCCCTTGTGTGAATGATATGGGACAGCAATCTGGGTCTCAAGAACTCAGTCCATTGCCTTTTTACTGTAATAACCAGAAATCATCGGAGAACTACCATGTAAAAATTCTGCAGCGAATTGCTATGTTTGGAAATAGTCTCCACTTGTGATGACTTTGCTGTATCAGTGCCAGCAACACGAGCTGGAACCATGGCACAGGAGCTGCAATGCAAGAATTCATGTGCTGTTTGTTGTTCTTAACTGCCATCAAGTCAACTTTGACATATGACAACCCTATTAATGAGAGACCTCCAAGTCACCCTATCATCAACAGCCCTGCTCAGGTCCTGCTTAATCAGGGCCATGGCTTCCTTGAGTCTATCCATCTGGAATGCTGTCTTCCTCTTTTCCTACTTCCCTCTACCTTAACAAGCTTTATTGTCTTTTCTAGTGATTCATGCCTTCTCATGATGTGGCTGAAATACAACAGTCTCAGTTTATTCATCTTGACTTTTAGGGAGAGTTCAAGCTTGACTTGCTGTAGGACCCATTTATTGGTTTTTAACAGTCCATTATACCTGTAGTTCTCTTCTCCAGTACCACAATAAGTTTATTTTCTTCTTATCAGCTTTTTTCACTATGTTTTATCAGCTTTTTTTCGCTGTTTTACTGAATCAAGTTCTATTTATTAGTTATAAAAATCATCTTGGATAATCCTAAGAATCCCTATTGTATCAATGACCAAGCCAACAGTAACAGAAAGTAGTAATTCATATCACATGAAGCAAAAGATAGGCTGCATTCCACTCTTAAAATTCAGCACTCTGAACAGGGTATAGGCACATATGGAACTAGATATATGATTTTTGTGAATTATTATGAAGGGGAGGCTACAGTTTTGGAACAGACTTTATGACATTTTAAACATGTGTTATTCTCTAAGTTATAGTAGTGCATGTAGGGAAGGGATTTGACTGTTGTTTTATCCTTGTATTTTTTAACCTGCTGTACTCCGCTCTGAGTATTCCATTAGAGGAGCGGGTTATAAATAAACTTTATTATTATTATTATTATTATTATTATTATTTACATTTTGACAAAGTAAAGCATGAATTTGCAAGCAGAAAATTTGAGAGTATGAATTTGGTACCAATTTAAGTGGCTGCATAGCCATACAATTAAGAGAGATAGTAATTCACTTTGTGATATGTCATGTGTCAGTGAAATGAGAAAAATGGGGCTAGTGAATTCACATAGGGAAAACCTGTATGCATCTAATCTTAAGAAACATCTAACTTCTGGGAAATGAAGAATCTCAGAAACTTGCTCTTTTGATCTAGTGCTCCCCTTTGCAGCATAACCTCGCCCTCTTCATTGCAGAGATTGTACCCTGTGCTGAACTTGTTAGCAATCAGCCAGGCACAGCATTTTTGTAATAGCAGAATACAGATTTTCTGTAATTAAAATGAAAAGAGTCTGGTAACATGGCTCCCTCATTTAAAATATGCCCAAAGCTGAGACATGCTAGATAGAAGGGTGCATCATCCATATTTTAGCAGACAGCACTGAACACTTCAAAGCTTAGAAATATATGAAAGAATACAATAATGCAATCCATTATCTTTCCCCTGCCATTCCCCTTGCTATCAAGTTGAGATTCTACATGGTGCATCTTGTCATATATAATGTATTATTACGTTCATGCAGCAAATAAGTAACTATTTATAATACTACATACTCTCTACAGTTTACGTTATTCCTAGGACATTGCTATATAGGCATTGCCCCCTCCAGTGCTTATAAATCACAAACAATAGGGTAATTTAATCCAGACTAGAGAGAGGTGTGTAATCAAAAGGTCTCATGAACTTTGTGGACACATCCATGGATCAGATGTTTGAGAGGAGGAAACTGACTAGATGGTTGAATAGACTGAGGTGCTGTATTGTTTTAGAGGGGACTGTTTTAACAGCATTTCCCCCCTTTAATGTTAATGTATCTTTTAAAGTGTAGTTTTACATCATTTTGATATTGTCAAAAGCTTAATCCTATTTTGATGTTCACTTTTTTGTATGGTTTCAGCTGTATTGTGTTTTTAAATTGTAAGCAGCCTTGAGTCCCAATTTTGGGAGAAAGTATAGATGATAATGATAGTGATGATGATGATGATGATGATGATGATGATGATGAATCCCTTGTGTTCAATGAGCACATCTTCAACCATTCTTGGTTTCCTTGATTATGTATACTATCCAAAAGGAATGTGGCTTCGCTAGAAATCTATGCAAAAGGAATGTGGCTTCGCTAGAAATCTCCCTTTCGGGGAGGTCTGGGGAAATAATGAAGTGGTGATCAGATAGAATTAGATAAGAATTAAGATAAGAGTTATTCAAGTAGTCAACTTTCTAAACAACACCTTACATAGTTGGTAGGGAGGAAGTCAGTGTGTAAGATTGTATGGAAGATGGATGAATGGAAGAATGAAGGTAGTATTAAGAAAGAGAGGGAGGTAGTGAGAGGAGGGAGGTGTTTAATGAATGAGGAGCGATAGTAGTAATGTTGATGTCTATGTATATGTCTATGTATATTTGTTTTTATAAAGAAGATGCTGTATGATCTTTATTTTTCATTTATTTGTAATGTCTTATGTTTTTCTGTTTGGTAATATTTTGTGTTAAATAAACTTTATTAAAAATTAAAAAAAAAGAAATCTATGCAAATAGTTTAAACACTGTCTTATTTTAAGCCTTACTGTTGCCCTGGCCTCAGGGGGAGAGAAAGGGTAGCTCCACCATGTGTAGCCCAGAGGGAGCCCTCCCTTCATTCCAACTGCCATTGCCCTGGCCCCAGAGGGAAAGAATGGGAGACAGGCACCACTCCACCATGCCTAGCCCAGAGGCAACTGCCATGACCATGACCTCAGAGGTAGACAATAAGAGGCAGTTTTTGCTGGACTTAACCCTCTCCTCCACTACCATCCCATTTCCTTGTGTGTTGTTTCTTTTGATTGCAAGCCTGAGGGCTTAGAACTGTCTAATTACCAATTTGTAAGCTGCTCTGAAAGCATTTCTGAAGAGCGGGGTATAAATACAATAAATAAATATTGGAAAATGCATGTTTCTTTGCCCTGTTCCTATATGTGCACACTTTTCTGTTAAAAAATAAGAACAGTTACACACACAATGTACAGTGTTAGCCAGGATAAAAAGGAGAAGATGGTGTCAAACACACACACACACACACAAAATGAAAGCAAAAAGGCATTTTTGCACAGAAAGCCTATTTTTTTGTACAAAATATGCTGGAGTTTGCTTGCAAACATTTTTATGCCAGAAAAAAAAAGAAAAAGAAAATCTACGATGTTTTTAACCCAGCAAATTTCTGAAATGCAAAAATTGAAAAAATGCATAGTTTTTGGTTCTTGCATGAGAGAACCAAAGGAGCAAATATTTTAGAAGCAAGCCCTGCTACCAGAGGAGCGTAAGTTCAGGAGGATGGGAATGGCAGGGTTTAGCACATAAGGTATGAAACATTGCCCAGAAGTAGTGATTTTGTGATCATAAAGCCACAGAAATGAAGGACTTAAAGAAGCTAGAGTATCACTCAGCCAAGCCATCTGCTCTAGAGCAGCATCTTACTAGTCAGCATCATACACACAGGATCATACCATATGGAGGACCTGGCTTGTTCACTTCTGTGCCTAGTGACAATTCAGCACAAATAATGGGAAAATCCACTTAATTAAAACTGATAGTTAGTGTTTAGGATGAAAGGGAGATGGTATTCTTTGAGCCTATTGCATTCTATAAATTAACTGTGAATGTGTATCAATACATATATATTGATATCTTCCATTAAAGAAGGAAAAACTATGTGGCATATAAATTACAGATGCTCAAAAAAGGCTTGAAAAAGATCTGGTTGCTCCATGCTGCTGCCAAGTACCATGCTGTAGCATCCTAGTTCTAAGAAAGTGACAATTAAGCATGCATGAGCTTTTGACAATACATCAAAACCTAATAGAAGCAAGCCAAATATCAGCAGCAGTACGCTATCAACAAGGGTCCAATCAATCTGCAGTCATGGCATTTTCTTTCCTCCCAATCAATTGCCAGTGATCATCTTATTTTCCCCTCCCCAGCCATGCTCCTTTAATTTTTATTTTTATCTGAGACTTCTTTCAATACAATGATTGATTTGTAAAATAACAAAGGGGTGTGGGTTCCTGGCCATCTCACACACTAAAGGCCAATTTGAGTGGGGCGGGGGTACCTCTTTGAAGTGGCTACTGTAATATTACAGGATTTATGCAATCACTATCATGTTACACATCATATGTCCTAAATGCTCTACCCAGATTATGCTAAACATAGGGCTTAGCAGAGCATCTGCAATTCTTGCTCATACAACTCCATAGCCATAAGGATTTTTTAAAAAAGATGTTGCCTATGCATGAGTATTAACTTGATCAATTCATATTGATGCTTCACCTTTTCATACATCCTCAAGAATTTTCACCTCTTCACTTACTTCAGACATCTTATACAACCATATAAAGTTCCCAAAGGTAAAATAATGGATGAGTTGAAATGGCAGAAAGGGGAAAAATAATAGAAATAAGTAGAAAATAAAAAGCTAGACCTGTATTATCACTTATGATGGAATAAATATCACTCCAGTTTCATCAGCTTCTGATATATTTAGATCTTTGAGCACAGAATTGGAGGTTAAAATGAATCAGGTAAGAGTAAAAGTCAAGACTCATTGGCAAGCTTAAGGGTTCTTAAATCTTGATAGCATAAACAATATCATGATTGCTATTCCTGGTGGGTATAGCCCATAAAACCACAGATAAATGTAGTGACCTGCAAATGCCCCAATAGAGATAAAACATCACTGAAGATCTTCCTCTGTGCAGATAGAGATTGTTATAGTAACATAGTCATCTACATGCCATATGCCCATAGCAGCCCAAAGCTGGTGCTTCCCCCCCCCTCGTTTTGGGCCTTTGTCAGAGGGAGTGTTCATGAATATAAACAGAAAGGCATACCTTAACTTGAGTTATAGGGCTGGTCCCTCTCTTTTCATTTTTCATCCCAGTAGGTGAGAGTGTCCCTGTCGTGCTTGGCGGCTGAGGGGTGGAGGGCATCTTGGCTCCAGGTGAAACCTGCATGCTGGCCAATTGAGCAGCATAGAGTTGCTGCAAAACAAGAGGAACATGTACCTTTAAGAATTCTTGAAGCAGATACTCATAAATGCCAAGTCTGGTTCCTGGGGCTGTAGCAGGTACTTAGGCCAATGTTACTGAAGATTAAAGCTGAATTGTAAAGTGATGCATTGTATAGATATTTTACCACATCTAATACATGATCAAAATAGATATGTCAAACTTAATTATTAAAAGGGTCTTGCAGAACTTTGAAACTCGCTGAAAGAAAGAAGATGGTACCATGAGCTTTCATAGACTTAAGTCTACTTCCTCAAGTTTACAAAAACTCATATTACTAGTTTTTTTTCCTTTCATTTAGTCTCAAAGGTGCTACAAGATCCCTTTGCACACTGATTTTCCATAGTAACACAGCTATGTCTTTGAATTCTAATTATTAAAGAGCACATATGATTTGCTATTAAATATCTTAAAATTAACTTACAAGTACTTATCACATGTCACAGAGTATTATACCAAATTGCCTTGGCTTGTTTTGTTTAATGCCATACCATTTGTCACTGAGATGAAGCAGTCAAGCAATTTTATTTCTACCTGTTAAGTACAGTGAACCCTTGCTATCCATAGGCTTTTGATTCCAGAACCCCCATGGATACCAAAATCCAAGCCCCATTATATACAATGGAGTGGTAAATTGTTGTCCGTTATATAAAATAGCCAAAAGGGGGGGGTGCTTTTTGGATTTTTTTAATTTTTGGAATATTTTTCAAGTCAGGGTTGGTTGAACTCATGGATGAACAATCTGTGACTATGGAAGGCCAACTATATTAACAATTTAAATACAGTGGTACCCCGGTTACGAATCCCCTGGGGTACGAAAACCCTGGGGTACAAAAGAGCCGGGGCCGCAAAAACGGCCCCGGCTTACGGAAAAAAACCCGGGGTACGAAGAAAAAAACTGCATGGCCCCTTTAAACTTGCCGCGCGGTCCGGCAAACAAAGCGGTCCCCCGGGTTACAAACACTTACGGGTTACGAAAGTAATCCCGGAACGGATTACTTTCGTGACCCAGGGAACCACTGTACTTATTATATTTTAGTGCCAATATGAATTGAAGTGCAAATTTTCTTGTTGTTTTCCAACTTATGTCAATCCCAAGATGAACCTATCATAAGGTTTTCTTGGCAAGATTTGTTTACAGGAGGTTTGTCTTTGCCTTTCTCTGAAACAGAAAGAGTGTGTGACTTGTCCAAGGTCACCGAATGAGTTTCCATGGCCCAACAGGGATCTGAGACCTGTTGTCCAGAGTCATGGGGCCAAAGCACACTGCAGAAATAATCCAGTTTGACGCTGCTTCAACTGCTCTGGCTCAGGGAATTCTGCGAACTGTATTTTCTTGTGGCACCAGAGCTCTCAGATACAGAAGGCTAAACGTCTCACAAAACTACAGTTCCCAGAATTCACTAGCTTTGAGCCAGGACAGTTAAAGTGGTCCCAACTCGATTACAGTGGTCCCCTGGGTTACGAAAGTAATCCGTTCCGGATTACCTTTCGTAACCCGAAAATTTTCGTAACCCGGGGGACCACTGTGGCTTGAGAAGAAAAAAAAATGGTGTAGTACACTTACTGTAAGTAATGTAGCAGGAGGGACCAGGAGGGCTCCGGGGAGGAAGCCGGCCCCGTGGAAGCCACGTCCGGCCTCCCTTTCACTCAAGGCCGGCGCATCCCGAAAGGCCTCCTCCGCTGCTTAGGCCTCAAGCCTTCGGGAGGAGGCCTGCGCCTGCGGAGGGCGGGACGAGCCCTCCGTGCGGGCCGTGCTCCTAGCGGAGGGGAAGGGACGGCCCCGCACGGACCCGCCGGAAGCTACTGTCGCGCGCGCGCCAGCGCCGATCAGCCCCAGGGAGGAAGCCAGCCCCGTGGAAGCCACGTCCGGCCTCCTCCTCGCGCAAGGCCGGCGCGTCCCGACCGGCCGCGGCCGGCCCCTCGGCCGGCCCCGACCGGCGGCCGGACCTCGACCACATCCCGGCCGCGGCCGGGGTTCATTGGTGCCGGCGCGTGCGCGCGAGCCGTCCCTTCCCCTCTGCCGGCGGCCAGACCTCGACCCCAGGGGAAGGGACGGCCCCGCGCGGAGGTCTGGCCACCGGCGGAGGGGAAGGGACGGCCCCGCGCGGACCCACCAGATGCCCCCGTCTCACGCATGTGCCGGCGAGCCCTGGCCGCGGCTGGGATGTGGTCGAGGTCCGGCCGCCGGTCGGGCCCGGCCGAGGGGCCGGCCGCGGCCGGTCGGGACGCGCTGGCCTTGCGCGAGGAGGAGGCCGGACGTGGCTTCCATGGGGCTGGCTTCCTCCCTGGGGCTGCTCAGCGCCAGCGCGCGCGCGACAGGGGCTTCCGGCGGGTCCGCGCGGGGCCGTCCCTTCCCCTCCGCTAGGAGCACGGCCCGCACGGAGAGCTCGTCCCGCCCTCCACAGGCGCAGGCCTCCTCCCAAAGGCTCGAGGCCTAAGCAGCGGAGGAGGCCTTTCGGGACGCGCCGGCCTTGAGTGAAAGGGAGGCCGGACGTGGCTTCCACGGGGCCGGCTTCATCCCCGGAGCCCTCCCGGTCCCTCCTGCTACATTACTTACAGTAAGTGTACTACACCATTTTTTTCCCGTAACCCGGGGATACGTTCACAAGCCGGGGCCATTTTTCTGGCCCCGGCTCTTTCGTATCCCGGGATTTTCGTTGCCCGGGGGATTCGTAACCCGGGGGACCACTGTATTTCTGCAGTGTGTTTTGGCCCATAGTCCAACATTCAAACCAATATATCTCTATTAATAAAAACAGAAATATGAATACAACTTTAAACACTTTTACGGAGTTTACATGCAACTTCTTGAACTTTTGAAAAATTGAACAGAACCCTGTCAGAAGATGTGCAATTAAGTCATATATTCCTAAAACATTATCAAGTATTTCCTGAATAAACTAAATATGTTTAATTTTGTCTAGCAGCCAATATTTAAACCTCACCTTGAATTAGCAGAAGCAATAATTCTGCCACTATAAACAGGGAAGATCCCATTCCCTGTTCTCACAAAGAAACTTGTATAAATTTGACTTATTAGGGTTTGGGTTTTTTATTTATTTTAAAAGGGGGGTTGTATATAATTTCCAACATTACTATCATTCAGATGGACAAATAAAAAAAATTACAGTAATCAAAAGCAGACCTTTCAGCACATGTAATTAAATGAAAGCTTAATAAAGAAAAATTTGCAAGAGCCAGATGTGCTTATGTCATAATTGTTGCTTTCTTTGGAACAATTTTTCTAATATAACAAGCCTCTAAAGAAATGAAACTTACACAATATTGTATATGCTCAATGACTCAGTGGCTAGACAAATGTATGCATGCGAGGTCAGAGTTAGTATTCTGGGTGCTGACTACTTTTTCCAGTAAGTCTATAGTGCTCAAGCCTCTGCAGTAGGAAATGCATCATTCAGTTAACTTTAGTATTAAGGCTGGTCCCACACAGCATTTTAGAAACCCAATTGACCATTCTCTTCATTGTCTATTTGACTGAAGTGTCATCAAATCTCTATAGAAGCAGGACACAGACTCTACAAACTGCAGCAATTAAAGGTTGAGAATGAAAACTTTGGTTTTACTCCTCTCCTTAAATGCTAGTTTTCCAGCTCTCCTTTTCCACTGAGTAATTACTACTAGAATGTAGGGACTCTTCAACACCTTTGGGCTGTAGCAGTAACATAACCTAACATGATATTCTTATAATCATTCTTGGTTAGGTCCATAGGTGATATCACTGTGCAACTTTGAAAGAAAAAGTGTTGCAAAAGTCCTTGGATACATAAATCTTCCATGCAGATTAAATTTGATCGTTACTACAGAGTAAAGGAACATAATTGTACAAAAAGAAAATAGATATTTGAGATACTGTTAGACAGTATATATTCACCAAGTTCCCCTGCTGCCTTTCTTAAGGCAAGTTGCATGAAAGGTCCAACATTGTAAGCCCTGAATCTTTTATTATCAAAATGACATATGTTCAGCTAATAACTGGAAATTTGGCATCCCTAATCTATTTGATAATGTTCACATGTTGGTGAAAATTCCTGATGTACAATATTTGGGCGTGTAAAGAAAAGCAATCCTTCATTGATCTTCATTGTTCTGATAGTTATATCAAGTGTTATTAAGGTTTTCCTGACCCATTTCTACACTGAAAGTATTTGTGGGTGGAAAAAAGTGTTTTCTACATACCTCCCACAGCAGTATTTTTGCATAGGAGACAGGGTATTTTTCACAAAACACAGAGATTCTTGCACAAAATATTGCTTTTTTTTTTTTTTTGTAATGTTAACATTTGTGTAAAAATAGCACTTTCGTGTAGAAAACACTCCCCCTCCCTGAAAAACAATGTTTCTTTCAGGAAAAATACGTGGTTCTTTTGTGTACAGTACAGAAAACATAGTTTGTAGAGACAGAAAATGTGCTTTGTGATCAAATGTTTTTGTTTGTTTGTTTTACATGTTGTATTTTACTCAAACTGCACTTATTCCTGATGAATAATATTCCTATTTGTCTAGAAAACAAGTTGTCTGCCCATAAATTCATTTTTGGTCCACAACAAATTTTCCAGAATTAAGTCCAAAAGTGATGCAGCTGTTCTCCTTTCCTTGGCAAGATGTCTCAAGTGTAAAGAATGCACATATTAGTCAGTAATGTTAGAGTAATTAATGAGCTCAGATTGCAAGGTGCTACACATTTATACAGACTAAACTGCAAGTCACTACCCCTAGGACAGGGTTATAAGTGCATCTGTGCATCTTTTGCCATCACCTCAGCAAAGTATCCAGAGTGCAACTCTTTTTGGTTCTGAAGAACTGCTACAAAAAAATTCTGGAGATGGATAATTCTTGTTTGTTTGTTGTTATAGTATTCTGAGAGATAATAGAATATTGCAAAGACTGTGAATATTTGAGAAAGAGAATTAAATATATGAGACAGGAAAAAGTCCTTGGGAACAGTGAGCTTTTTAAAAGATAGCACTAGCTAAAAAGAAAGAGAACTTCAGCCAAATAACCTCGACACAGCATTCACCCAGCGGAGAGTGACAGGTGGGTGCCTACAGCTGCATTGTAATCCGAGCTGATGCCCACAAAAAAAAAAAAAAAAAAAAAAAAAAAATCCATATTTTTCTTGTTGTTTTGTTTGGACACTTCTTTTCAATTGTATAGCAATCTGAATTATTGTGATGAGAAACAAGAGATTATTAGAACTGTTTGGCATCGGCCCAAAACACACAGGCTAAATAAGGCAGCTTCTGTCATTTTGGGGGCATGGCCTTCAAATGACGCACACCCCAAAGTGGTCAGAAACTGCTCCACTACGATCCAGTCCTTTGGACTTGATAAAAAAGGAGTTGATTAAATCCTACTGTTGGCAGTGCAAGTTTGGGACCTGGGCAGTGGTCCACTTCAGGACTGGGCCATGAGGTTGCCATGGTCCCAGCCCGGTTGCGGCCAGAGCAGCCTCCAGCTGCTCTTTACCAGCCATATGCTTTATGCCATGGATGTAGATTTAATAATCATTTTGTGAGATATGCCTTATTGAGAATTTGGAATGGATACAAACCCACGTTATGCCAAAAGGTGCCTTTCTGGGTCTTAGCACAGGAAGAACATTTTAGAAAAGAAACAACAGACAAGGAAAGATGGCTAACTTACCAAGACCTTTTGGAGAATTATCAAGGAAAATATAAAAGTAAATTAAATGAATTGTTACCTGCAGTGGGCTATACTTTTCAATGGTATTCTTATTTACGGTTATTTGAAGGATTTAAAATGGACAAGAGTTATGATTCAGAACAAAACAAATCAGACTTTGACTTTGATTTGAAACTATGTACAGATGTGGTGCCTGGAATCCTGCATCCAATTCAAAAAGGATGTTGAAAAGCTGCAGCATGTCCAGAGGAGGGCCACTAAAATGGTGAAGGGTATGGAAACAATGCCCAATGAGGAGAGACTTAGGGAGCTATGTATGTTTAGCCTGGAGAAGAGAATGTTAAGAGGTGATACGATAGCCCTGTTAAAAGTATTTGAAGGGATGTCATATTGAGTGAGGCTGGAGCAAGCTTGTTTTCTGCTGCTCCAGAGAATAGGACCCAGAATAAAGGATGCAAACTACAGGAAAGGAGAGTTCACTTCAACATTAGGAGGAACTTCCTGACAGTAAGAGCTGTTTGACAGTGGAGCACACTCCCTCGGATAATGGTAGAGTCTACTTCTTTGGAGGTCTTTAAGCAGAAGGTGAACTTTGTATATCATATACATATGAAACAGTGGGAAAAGAAGTTGGAGACTAACTTCTATGATCTCAAAGATATTTTTTTTAAAAAAAATGAGGTATTGTAAGTATATAATCCAGACAAATTGTCCAGAATGTATAAAGATGACCTTATGTGGTACAAAGGCTTAAAAAAAATGAGGTTCAAATGCAGACTCTGATTCAGAATTTTTTGAAAATTAGTAATCAATTGAAATCAGAAATTTGTGTGAAGAGCCCCAAAATGATTATGGATGTTTATTTCAATATACAAGATTGTTGCTGCTGTGCAGAAATGGAAGAACTCAAACACCTATAAAATCACCTATGAAGGAGGAATGGTTGCTGAAAGTGACAGACATGGCAAAAATGAATAAGTTATCCTGCTTAATCTGAGAGTAATCAATAGTGTCATTCTTACAAGACTGAAAACATTTTATTTACTTTTTGTAGAAAAAATATTTTGATAACTATTAGGGTCTGACTAGTGGAAGAAGTAGAGGTACTAAAAGAGAGGTATGATTAGGTTATGTGTGTTTATAACATCCGAGAAAAAAAGTTATAAGCCACATTTTGTTTTGTTTAAGCACAGCTCTAATTATTTTAAGTGAAATCTTTTTTTTTCCTTCTTTTTCCTCTTTCTTTTTCCTCTTCCTTATGTATTGGTAGTTTTTATAGTATAGGAAAATTGCATTATTAAAAAAAAAGCAACCTGAATTTTCCATACTGCTTCCTTCCCTGTTTCCCCTCCTTATGTAACAAATTCACATTTTTTAATACTTTTGTTTACTTTTATGCTCCATTTTCAAAGCGAGGTCTGGTTTTGATAAGTAGATAAAATGTATTAGAAACTATATATAACAAAATTGCCCATGTTATATAACAGTTCAGTCAAAATTAGTAACTTTTCTAGAGAACATTTTTTGCTCTTAACTGCCCTTGAGTCAACCAAAATGGTGAAGGATCTGGAAACCCCATCCTATGAGAAGAGACTTAGGGAGCTGGGTATGTTTAGCCTGGAGAAGAGAAGGTTAATATGTGATATGATAACTCTGTTTATCTGAAGATGTGTCATATTGAGGATGGAGCAAGCAATAGATTCAAACTGCAGGAAAAACGATTCCAGCTCAACATAAGGAAGAACTTTCTAAGAGCTGTTCGACAGTGGAACACATCCCATGGAGTGTGGTGGAGACTCCTTCTTTGGAAGTTTTTAAACAGAGGTTGGACGGCCATTTGTCGGGGATGTTTTGATTGTATGTTCTAGGCATGGCAGGGGGTTGGATTGGATAGCCCTAGTGATCTCTTTCAACTCTATGATTCTATGACTTATTCCAATCCTCCAAGCCCTCTTGTCTTCCACTGCTCTGCTTAGGTCCTGTAAATTCATGCATGTGACCTCCCCAATTGAGTCTAGCCATCTGCAATCTTCCTGTCTACTACCCTTTACCTTTCCTAGTATTATTGTATATTTCAATGAGTCATGATTTCTCATGATGTGGCTAAAGTATGACAGCTTCAATTTGATCATCTTGGCTTCTAGGGGTATTTTAAGCTTTATATGTTCAAGGATCTATTTATTGTATTTTTGCTTGTTCATGGTATTCTCAAAATGCTTCTCTAGGAACCACATCTCAAAATTAGGTGATTTTCTTTTTATCTGCCATTTTCACTGTTCAGCTCTCACTTCCATACATAGTGAAGGGGAATACCGTGGCTTAGATGATTCTAACTTTAGTGCTCAATTGTATATCTTTGCTCTTTATGATCTTGTCTAGTTCTTTCATTGTTGCCCTTCTTGTTTCTAATATCTTGACTGCAGTTCTGATCAATGTTTGATCCAAGACATGAGAATTCTTCAACTGTTTTGGTTTCCTTATTGTCTAGTTTGAATTTATGCAGGTTCTCCATGGACATTATACTCCACCCAAATATACTCCTTTCCAAACATTCTCCTATCCAACTCCCACTACATATATGAAGAATTATTTCTGAATACATGAGTGATTATTTTATTTTTTAAAAAATAAATGTAACTGAATTCATTATAAGACCAAACATTTCTCGGGAGACATTTCAATTTAAGCATAGTTTAGTTTCAAACTTCCTGGCTTTATAGAGCCAACATGAGATAATCTTAACTTTAGACTAATGCCAAAAACATTTTAAATAAATAAATAAGTTTATACTACTATTTTGAATGACATCTACAGACACTGTTTGCAAAAGGATTATATACCTGTCTCAGTTTGAGTGACGTTGGATCCAAACACACCTGCATTAAAGGCCAATCTTGGGATTTGTGTGAGTGGTGGAGTTCTTCTAGCTGAATGCTTAGACATACACACCACTCAACTTCAGGGATTTCCTGGATAATTTCCTAGTATTTTAAGATGTTCTTATGGTAGTTAGGTCTGATGGTTGGTAGATCTTCATCATATTACTTTGAATGACATTGTTTAAATTAGGCTAGCTCTGGGGAACAACCTAAAGTAATCTGACTTAAAATCAGATTTTTGTTTCCTTATTGTCTAGTTTGAATTTATGCAGGTTCTCCATGGACATTATACTTCTACCCAAATATATGCCTTTCCAAACATTCTCCTATCCAAATCCCACTAAATTGAATACTTCCAATTCATAGAGGAAATTAAGCAAAACAGGAAAAGCAATACAAGTTTGATTGAATTTTGTAATTGCATACAAGTCACAAAATTCAGTTTAGTACAATAATTAAATAATATTAAATAATTGTAGTATGTGTAAATATGTAATAGATGAAGTAAAAAAATGCACTCATGACCATTCACTAGTTTATACAATAGTTTCACTTAATCTACTTGTTTAAGCTGTTACAGTGTTTGATATACCCGAGGCAGCTTTTCTAACTCTCCCTTGCTGTCCAGTTACAAATAAATCTAAACAGCAAAGGGGACATCAAAGTGGTGTTTTCAAAGCCTAAACATCTTTCAGAAGTGCTTTTCTCCTTGCCTTTGTAATGTCTTGCATTTTCCAGGGTTAAGTCACTATTTGGGCAGGGTCATGGAAATGACTCCAGGTCCTTATGCTTCATCTGTCTTCACCAGATTTTAATTGGACATTTATTAATAAACATGTGAATGACAAGTATGAATCAAGAAAAATTATATGTTTTCTGCAGTGGGCACAATTCAATTTCATTTTCCTCTTCTTGAATTTCCAAATTTCGGCTGCCTTTTTTAAAAAAGTGGTATGGGTTGTCATGTATAAAATTTTGATGGATTTGGGAGATTTCTGATAGCATCCTTCTGCGGTCACTAAAATGGATTTATTGATGCAACTTGCAAAGTCTCACCAGAGGATCTATGTAATTTACACATTCCTCCTTGCCTCACAGTTGTGGTGCCAGGGCTCATGTTCTACTCTGGTGTTCATCCACCTGCTAGCTTGAACCAAATAGACTAGATTAAATGTTCTTTTTCCTGTGTTCCTAAGCAGGTGAGAAGGAATAATCCTTTCATTTCACCTGAACTGGGGGAAAGTCCTCTAAGCTAAGATTTCTGTCTTTAATTCCAAATATGAAAATATGTTATATTTATGTGCTTGAATGACAATCTGTGAGCAACTGTGGCTGCTACATAATGCATAATGCTCAATTACATCACCTGGGACCATCCACAAGTCTCAGTTTTGGCCTAGAAGCCTCAGATCTGGATGATCTTGAACTGGGAAACATCAGGTGGGGATAAGGTATCATTCCCCCATCTTTCTCCCCATATTGGGAGATAATTGCAGGCATGAAACACAATTGGTTGTTGCTGTCAAGGAGTCCCTGGAAGCACTGGATGAAACCCCCCTTTCTCCCTCCTTTATCGATAGAAGAACATGAACAAGTGAAACAATGTTCAGAATACCAATATTTCTGATATACTAAAGAGCAATGTGGCTCCTTAAAAGTCTAAGGCCAGGATTCAACTGGGCCAAAGGATTTTATAGACTAGCTTGTATTAAAGAAAAATATCAAGTGTTGCATGGCGCACTTCTTTTCAAATCAAAGAGAATTTCAAAAACAGTATCTGATGCATCAAATGTTCCTTGTCTCTTGAGACAGGCCCATTTATCATATCCATAAGAGCCCCCATAACATCTCAAAGCAAAAATGTAGATTTTTCATCCTTTAATTTCTGTCCAGCATTCAGCTGCATGCATTGTTACATCCACCCACCACTCTGACCACTCCTTTATTGTCATCACTTCACTGGCTCCCTTTTCCTTTCCATATTCAGTGTAAGCTTCTGCTGCTGACTTTTAAAGCCTTGCGTGGGCTGGCCCCACCTTATTTATCATACCTTCTTTCTCCTCACCTTCCCACTCATGCCCTCCATTCCGGTAGTCAAAATCTGCTGTCTCAGCCTAGGATTTTCACTGCCCCATCCGGGATTTGTCCCTTTTTACTTGCTGCCCCTCGCTCCTGAAATCTCCTTCCCCCACAAGCATGGATCATCACTTCTTTAACCAGTTTCAAAACTGAGTTGAAGACCATCCTGTTCAGGGAAGCGTTCCCAGGCATTGCATGACTATTATTTGTTTTTGAACATTTTTAATTTGTTGCCTGCCTTATTTTATTGAACACTTTCCTGCATTGTTATGTATTATTTATATGTATTATGCTATTATTTTTTAGAATGTACACCATGGCCAGGTTTACTTTTCTCTATTTTATTGTTTGTATGTACAGCGCTGAGTAAATCTACAGAGCTATATAAATTAATTAATTAAATAAGCTATGACCACTTTCCTTTTCATGCCATTTTACCATTTTTATCTGATGATGAAGCCTGTGAACCTGCAAAGTTGATATGATATATTTTGGTTGGCCAATAAAGGAATCACTATAAGATGGATCCAATACTTTTGAGGTCCTAAGGATTTGAAGTGGAGGGAGAAGGCCAGAACTCACAAGAACCTTACAGGAAATATAAGGAAGCCAGGCAACTCATCAGCAACCTAATCATGTGATAAACCCAGAGGCAACTCCAAAGCTGCTATGCTCCATATTTTGAAGTCTGCCAAGTAACCAGATGCTCTTGCTGGAAAAATATCTTTCACTGCTCAGCATCTGGGTCCTTCAAGGAGGAACAGTGTAAATTGCATTCACAATTATGTACATGTATTAAAAAGCATGGCATACTTTTGAAAGTTCATAACTGAATCAAATTATTAGTGTTTCAAAATGAATTTGATGTAAGAAAAAAACAACCTGAAGTAACAGGTTTTAGACTGGATTTTTAAGTGCACATTTTCTTCATTTAACAGCTCATTTGCACAGATGTTACCTGTTACAAATGTGTATATTATAAGTGCCAGTGTTTCTATGTTTAAAATCATATTGAAACAAAACCGCAACCAATTTTTTATGTTGCAGTGGGATTTTCTTGGTTAAATATAAATATTATGTTAATAAATTGAAAAGTTAATATAGCTTTTAAAGAATACTAATGTTACGGGCCAAACCCCCACCCTCATTAACACTCGCCCTACTCAATTAATCTCAAAAATGTAATATGCAGGTCTTTTACACATACTCAACTTTAACTTGGCCCCAAAATTAATGAGTGCCATGTTAAAAATTGAATTTGTACACTGCAGCCTATGAACTGTAAGAATAAGAGGTAATCAGTTAAAATGTTTTAAAACTATAGCAATTAGCACTTACTAATTACTAAACCTTTCAATATTTTCATGGGTTGGTTTACACAATTAGTTCTCTCTTCTTCTGTCTTTTAACATGTGTGTGTACATACATGCACACAGGGGCATTTAGATCAGTAGGAAACATCCTATCACTGCCAACAGGTGTTTTTCTTCAATGCAAGTGTGTGTGTGTGTGTGTGTGTGCGCGCGCGCACGTGTGTGTGATTTTGTTGCAATATGTACCTTCAAGCTGCCTGTCATTTAGGTTGACCACATGAATTTTACAGGATTTTCTTACAATCTGTATTATAATACCCTACAATTTACATTCTCAATCTTTCTCTCTGTCTCTCTCTCTCTCTCTCTTTCTTTCTCTCTCTCTCCCTATGATAATTAATTGTATGAATATTGCTACATCTGTTCTGTCCCAGAGTTTAGTATGCAAAGGTCTATGAATGTTTATATACTGCACTTACCACCTTGATTAGTAGGTTTCTCACTGTCAATTTCTCCTATTTTCTTTTTTTCCTTTAAAAAAATCTTTTTATATTTCCCATTTTGGGAAAAAGCCTCAAACTCTGCTGCCCATTTATGACTTTCTGTACTACCATGGACAGCCAAAAAGACAAACAAATGAGTCCTTGAACAGATCAAGCCTAAACTCTCCCTGAAAGCCAAGAGGACTAAACTGAGGCTAGCATACTTTGGCCACATCATGAGAAGGCATGACTCATTAGAAAAGACAATAATGGCGGAGGGTAATAGCAAGAGAGGAAGCATGCACACTAGATGGATGGACTCAATAAGGGAGGCCATGGGTCTTAATTTACAGGACCTAAGCAGAGCAGAGGAGGCCAGGGGGTCTTGGAGATGTCTCATCCACAGGGTCACCATGGGTTGGGGTCGACTCAAGTTAACAACAACAGCAGTACTATCAAAAATGGAGGAAAAAAAGAAATTTGGATTGTGATATCATTGTAAAGAAAACAATATCCTAAGCCACTGAATTACAATGGTCTGAAGGGAGATCTAGTTGAGGCAGCAAAAATAGCCATCACAGCTGGTCACACATTGTTGTTTACCCTTGAAACAGGATCTGTGAGTTCTGCAATATACCTTATATACTCGACTATAAGTCAACCTCATGTATAAGTCAACACAAGGTTTTGGGGCTAAAATGATGGATTTTGATATGACCCATGTATAATTCGAGAGTAAAATTTAGGCGCATGCGACAAAACATCTACAGGAAGAAGCAAAGGAATATGATGCCAAAGAACTTAACAAAATTCCAGCAGGCATAACTGTCTGTGCTCCCACTAAAGGCTGGATGGATGAGAGAGCAGACGGAGGTCAGTGCTTTCAGAACAGATTACATTTTTGCCTTTCATCAAGGGATGGTTCCCTTTTTATAAGAGTTAAAGTACAGTACTTACATTGACCCGTGGATAAGTTGACCAGATTTTTTAGACAATTTTTTGACTAAAACTTCAAAACTTATACATGAGTATATACAGTATATAAAGTCCTTGCCCAGGGCTGGCTTATGATATCATTGTGCTTATTATTATTTCAACAACACGAACAACAAACCAGTAGTTGAACTGAAGAAAAAAATATGGCCAAATATGTTAAACGCTGTTGTTGCCACTGCTAACATATTAAGATAGAATCACTTGACAAAATATGTTTATTATCTTAAAGAATAGATTTTAATGTATTTTTGTCTCATTCCTTTGAATGAATTATGCCTTTTTAATGTCTGTTGGAGGTTCAATGTCTCTAGTGGAGGTTCAAATCAACACTTCTTTCTGACGTTCCTCATACATTTGACTATAATTTACAGCTCAGCCAGAAGAGTCATGAAACGAGCATCTATTTTACTTTGGCAAACTAATTCTAGCTAATCAAACCTTTCTAGCAAAACAACTCAGCATGAAACTCTGTGAGCAAAATATGTTGAGAACAAAGCTTTTTGTCAAACAACACATCTCAAGATGTAAACACATATGTCTCTTATAGGAAATTTTATCGCTTCCACATTAATCGGCACACAAAAGGACTATTCTTTTCGCAGACCTGGCACAACTCAGGAGCCATCATCACTGGAAACAGGAGCATGACTAGGTTCCCACACAGATATAAATAGACTTTCCCTTTTTCTTTTTAAAAGTGTAATGTACTTTTCTTATTTCTTAAGAACAGACTGGTAATTGTAGTTGGGGGGAAAGTACCGAACAACTGTCCTAAATCATCTTGGAACCCAGACATTTATTTCTTCATTTGTGGCTTCTGTTGTTGTTTTTATCCAGTAACACCTATTATGCTGTCTGGTTGTCCTCTTCTGGAAAGCCTGAGCTAATTCACAGCTGTGAAGATGAACAAGACATTACTAGGCTTCATGCACACGAAGGTCTCTGCTCAGCAATCTGCAGGACAGATGTTAAAAGGATCTGTAAAATAAGTCAATGACAAAGATCCTGACCTCTGCTGGGGAAATTTTTTTATTATTCCGGCAATAGGGTGTAAAAGCATTAACAATTAGAGGATCCATATCAGTGCTTTATGGATTCTGATTTCATGCCTCAGCTTTCAAAAGAAACTCTGTTTTTGCTACATGAAACAGATAATGAAAACGGATGCGAAATATTACTATCCATTAATAATTTGACATGAATACAGACGAGGTGACAAAACAGTTTCCCTTTCTGATCATCAGAACTGCTGTACCATTATGACATAGTTTTAAGCTGTTGTCATATTAATTTTAGTTTTACATGCTTTTAGCATTTTTAAAAGAGTTATTACTATATTCTTCCAAGTTTAATAGAATTTAAGATGTATGGTTATTTAGGTGAGGTAAAAATGGCTTATCTAAAGTAGTTTTACAGGTTAGTAAAATAATCACCAGCCATCACTAACAAAAGCTACTGGATGTGATTCTTTAAATTGCTTTATTTTTTTCCTTTAACTTTGTTGTTGTTGTTGTGTGCCCTCAAACATATAGTGGCCTAACGTAAACCTATCATAGGATTTTCTTGGCAAGAGGGGATTTGCTTTTACCCTCCTCTGAGGCTGAGAGAATGTGACTTGCCCAAGGTCACCCAGTAGGGTTTCCATGACTGAGTGGGGATTCATACCTCAAAAGCCTGAGTTAATTCACAGCTATGAAGATGAACAAGAAGTTACTAGGGTTCATACACACTAAGGTCTCTTCCTCCAGAGTTGTAGTCTAATGCTCAGGCCACTACACCATGCTGGCTCTCTCTCTCTCTCTCTCTCTTTTTTTAATTTCAATTTTAAAAAAACAGATTCAAACACAAATTTAAATTATATCATGTACTTGGCAATAACAGTCATTTCGAGAGGTTGGGTTAGCTCTAAGTCCCCTACAACGAGTATCTTATATACAATACATTTTACTTTGTTAAGTCTGCATAAAGTAGAGTAAGTTGGCTTCTGCTTAAATGGTCCTGATAATTCCAAACCTACAAATTCTGTAACAACACCAGAGGTGTAAGTTTTTGTAGCCATACTAATACCATGAACATGACAACAACAGTCAATTCAGAAGGTCAGATTCGCTCTTAGTCCCTTACAACAAATATCCTATATACAAAATATTTTATTCTATAAACTCTGCAAAGAGTAGACTTAGTTGACTTCTACTTAATTGATCCTGATAGATCCAAACTTACAAATTCTTTAACAATTTCAGAAGTATAAGTTTTTATACCTATATTATTTCAGTTAACACATTCTCTTTGAATGGCTCTCTTTTAAGGAGTATTGATTAAAATGCCAGCTACAGTACAGTAGTTCAGGTTCTTCATTCTCTCCTAGTCTGTGTGTTTTTGCTCATTTAACTTTTGCCTTCTGATGCTGATTGACCACTTGTGTCCTAGTAGTCAGTTTCTCCCCACTTTCACATGTATATATTCAAGCACATTTTATAATGTCAATGGGTGCATCTACACTGTTAAAATAATGCAGTTTGAGACCACTTTAACTGCCATGGCTCCATCCTAAATGTATCTTGGGATTTGTAATTTTGTGAGGCTTTGACAGGGAAGGCTAAACAACTTGTAAATCTATAAATCCCAGGATTCCACAGGATGGGGCTACAGCACCATTAAAGTGGTATCAAACTGCATGTTTATATAGTGTAGATGCACTCTCTCTCTCTCTCTCTCTCAAAATATACATTTCATCACATATTTTCTCTTAAAATGTATATTTTATCTGTACTTCTTCAACTTGAGGGGAAGTGGAACCTCTGCTATGTTTTGATCTGTGGTTTAATCTGGAACAGTTGGATCAAATCAGTTTGCATTACAATTAGCAAAGAGCACATTTCCTTTAGGCATAATCTCTCTTTCATCATATAGTTTTAATAGTTTTTTTGTTAGATGAGTCTGATTCATGCCACACAGGCCTCCTCATACTGTTTTCTGAATGTCATAGAACAGAAGGATAAGGGACAGTTGGGGGGGGGGGTGGAATCAAGATACTTTCTGAATGGTGTGGGGTTTTATTCCTTTAAATATATTTGAAATATTGTTTCTGAAAGTTTTAAAGGTGACTGTTTACTTTTGACCTGCTGGAACAGATATAATAACTGAAAATGGTGACTGTGTTTAAAACAGTGTTAAAGGTATATCTCTTCCAGAAGGCCTACCTAGTCAACTTTAAATTATGATATTATAATTTGTATATTCTAAAGAATATGGACTTATGGGGGTATTTTAATAGCTTTCTAGTATTTTATTTTAACTGTTGGTTTTATGTGCTTTTAATTGTGTTTTGCATTTTAACATGCTCTTCCGTCGAGCTTTGAGGAGAGGTGGGAAAAGATGATGATGATTGATTGATGATGATGATGATGATGATGATGATGATGATGATTTTAAAATATTTTCTGGAACACTCAGAATCATGCTACCCATATATGAATTTGTTAGACTTTGGAATAAAGGACATGAGCAGTAGCAGTTTGCAAAGTTCACACACAGGATTTGGGATTGCTGGGAAGGAAAAGCCATTCTAGTAGTACGAGCGTTCCACCATTTACAGCTCAGTCATATCTTTTTATGAGGCCTCTTCTTAGGGGTCCCACTTCTCTAAGTAAGAACCCATATTTGCTGTCAAGGCAGTGTTAGTGTTAGACTGAAATTCCCATCAGCCTGAGACAGCGTAGTCAGTGGTGAGAGAATATGATAGTTGCACGCCAGGCATATTACAAGAGCCACAAATTTTCCATACTGTCTTTAAGTACAACAGCAGAAGCGAACATGATGAGAAGATTACAGACATTTTCAGAAACCAGACTATAGTACTATGGAAAGTTGTGGTGATCACGAGAGCAACAAAGCAGGGAAAGGAGACCTTGTTTCCCAGTCTTTCTTTTTAATGCCAATGAGCTTTATGACATGAAAAAGTACAGAATCTACAACTGTCATTGCAAAGTCCTCAGTCAGAAGATTATTGTTATTAAAATGACAATTATTTTATTTGGCTTTCCTATTAATTTCAGCTGAGGGACAGTCTAAACATGGAACTATTCCCTGAACTTAAACTAATGGGGCACCTGGGCATTTGGCAGCACCCCTGTTCCTACAGCCATTATAGAAGAGGCAGCAGCAAATTTTCTTTTTCAGTTTACATACACAAGGTGCTCTTCTACAGAGGGCTTGACACTGATTTTTCATAACTGCAGCTTCAATTGAGTAAATTGAGGGGTGTTGTGCTCCATGAGAACAGCCAAATTACATAGAACAGATTCAATTATGTTGTTTAAATATAACTTCCTTGAATTACCTGTTCACAACCAGTTTACCATAAAATGGAAAGCAAAGCCACAAAAGTACACTTGGATAAACCACAAATAGCTGCCAGCCGCTGCGGCAATCAAAAGAATTTGGCACTTGGCTCTGTATGCATTACATTCACTTCCCCTCCGAAATAAAGCAATTGTTTTATTAGTGTTATTCATTTTCTGAAAATTTGTAAGCATAATGTAATCCATCGCTCTCTATAGCCATAGGCACACTGCATCAGAACTGACCAAAAAAAGTTGATGGCGTACAATACAGCAAATTATTTAAATAAATTTGATATATGTGTGAGCACATAAAAAGATTAGTTTGTAAAGTTATATATATTGTAGTATAGCACTCCTAAGTGGCCAAAGAACAGAACCCATGATGGGTTATGCAAATAAAATGGACAGAGCCAAGCACATAAGATTCACTTGCCAGGGCTTCCATTGCCACAGATGAGGAAAGAAGCAAGGAATAAAACATGTCCCTCACTTCATATATTGGGGATCACTAGGGACAGGTAGTAGGTTTAATTCTGAAAGTCTGCATAAAGCACAAAGAAGAACCTGGCAGTTTCAAAGGTCTGAAAGCATACAGCTTCACCTTCAATATGTTGTTCATAATAATAGTAAGCAATTTGCTATTGTATAATAAGTTAAAACATTCCTGTACAGACAGCAGAATGCACTAGCTGGCTTACTGCTGTTTAGGGAAGGCTCTTCTGGATCAACTGATGGTGAACAGAGGTGTCACAGAAGAGACAGGGTAAACACCTGATTACCAGGAAAGAACAACACTTAAAAGTAACAAAATACAAGTATCTAGGCACTTTTTTGCACTATTGACAGTATAACTCAAGGATGCAAACTGGCACCCCATGGGCTCAATAACTCGTTCTTGCTGTTGTTGTTGTTCACCTCCCAGCCTTGTTCAGCCTTTCCTTCAGCCCAATTATGCCCATTCAGAAAAATGAGTAGGCAAAACTCATCTCCAAATAGCAAATCAAGGAGGGATAATAATGGGGCTGTACAGACCACCCCCAAAGGACAGTCTGTGGCCACATTTTTTTACTGCAGACCTTCGCCGCAGAAGATAGATGCTATGGCGAAGGTGCACAGTAAAAAAGAGTGCGCAAACCCTTCTCCTTTTTTGCATCGCTGTTGTGATGCAAAAAAAGAGAAAAAGCACCATAGGGCGCCTCTAGTCCATCGCAGATGCACAGCTCCATATAGAAGCTGTGCAGCTGTGACAGCGTCACTACATACACCATTTAAACAGCGCTACATAGCAACGACGCCCCTATCAGGTGCTAGTGTTGCGGAGCATGTGTTTTAAAGGGAACAGGTGAATGCCACCCCGAGACAATCCTAGCATGTGACGGGGGCGCCTCAAAGGGCCAGTCTGTACTGGCCCAATATATCCTAAAACTTCCTGCCTCCTCAGCCTCAAAAGAAAGGAAATCACTCTGAAAAATTTAGAAATAACAACCAGAAGTAACTTTCTGTTTTGATTTCTGATTGAAAATCAGGCAAGATACAGCCCACCATGGATGCAGTGTGTGTGAGTCCCACCAGGTGACATCCCAAGCAGGGGTGACCCCACTGCTCCCCAAATATGCAGCTTTTGGAAGAAGTGGGCTGTGGCAGAAATAATGATAAATAATAATATTTTTATTTATATCCCGCCTCTCTGTCCAAGACAAATGGGCTGGTTTACAAGTTAAAACTGTACAAAAAGTATCCCCCCCCCAAAAAAATAACAATTAAACAATTCACAATGTAAAACATACTTTAAAATAAATAAATCAGGCAATGGCTATAACAGATTCAGAGGGGTAATGGATTCCAATTTTTGGTGGCCGGTTATCTATTCGGGAAAGGCCTGCTGAAAGAGATCTGTCTTAACAGCTTTTTAAAAGCTGTCTAGGCTGGTAATATGCCGGATCTCCTCCGGCAGGCCGTTCCATAATCTGGGAATGGTAGCCAAAGGCATTCACCTGTTCCCTTTAAAACATTGAAGAGACAGTGTGGGTGGGACAATGCTCGATAGGAGGAGAAAGGAGAGGCCTCAGGTTTTAAAACAAATGAAAAAAATTAAATGTTTTTATTCTTTTTTAAAAAAATTTAGAAACATAACATCTTACCAAATTTTTCACTTTAACTACATGAAATTTTCTACATGAAAATATATTTAGGATGTTAATGTAATTTAAAGGTATAATTTTATTTTTGCTAGTTGTTTATGTTACAATTATTACCATTACATTCAGTGTTGTACAGGAATTACTATTTATGAGTAACATTAATACAATACTCATTACTATTCTGTATGGCGTGGTATGAAGCTTGACTCAGGCTTGCATCCTTCCGAGGTTGCTAAAATGAGTACCCAGATTGTTGGGGGGCAAATAGCTTACAATTGTAAACCGCTTAGACACTCCTTAAGGGTATGAAGCGGTATATAAATGAAGCTGTTTGTTTTTTTGTTTGTATGGGAGGATGCTAATAGGAGGGTGATACCATGAGTTACTGCACTGGGTGATGCCAATCTTAGTGATGTCACTGCTTTCAAAATGTTGTTTGTTTGTTTTTTTAAGAAAGCAAATCATTACTTTTATAAAATTGTATCTGCAGTGGTAACTAACTTCAGAGTCCTTCTACAATCACTAACTGATTTTTTAAAAAATAACTTTTCAAGCTCTGCAAAGGACTAGAGGATGCCCTATATGTATATCCAAATAATTTAAACAACACAGAGACAGGAAAAGTAGAGAAAAATAATAGTTTAGAGCACATAAGCTTTTTGCAGAGAAGCATATATGAGAATGCAGGAAATAAGAAGAATCTGTGTATTTGTTACAGAGCACTGGAAGTATAAATAGTGCTAGTATCAGCAAAAGACAGAGTCTTACCCCAAGGCACTTACAGTGTGACTTTGGAGAGGAAAAGAACACAGAAACAGAGAAAATGGGAAAGGCAATAAAGGGATGTATATGAACAAAATGTGGGCAGAAATTCTCAAACTTCAATTTGAGCAAAATATTTCATGGAACAAGGAGACAAAGCCACCCAGTTGGAGAAAAGAAGTGGGAAGCTTTCTAATGATTTTCTAAAAACCTGAAGTGTGTTCAGATGAGTCTGAGCAGTATACAACCACATCAACATCTGTGGAAGGATAATCATCATTCTGCTAAAAAAAAGTACTCCTAAAGCTAAAACTGGACCTTCTGGGTAAACTGAGGGGTTCAACAGATGGCCTGAAAGGAGTGGCTCCCCACCACCCTCTTCAGCACCAGTACAGGCTGAGTCTCCCTGAAATGCAAAATACTCCAAAAATCAGTAACACTTGTTTTTTTCAATTATTCGATGTAAACAAACTTTGTTTAATGCACAAAGTTATTTTCAAAAGTTGCATAAAATTAACTTCAGGCTATGTGTAAATGGTGTATATATAAAACATAAATGACTGTCTCCAAGATATCTCATTATGTACATACAGTTGGCCCTCCATGTCCACAGATACTTTATCCACTTATTCAAACTTCCATGGGCTGCAAATATATATATATATACACACATATCAATATCAAAAAGCAAACCTTGATTTTGCCATTTTAAATAAGGGACACCATTTTACTATGCAATTGTATCAATGGGACTTGAGCATCCATGCATTTTGGCATTCATGGGGGATCCTGAAAACAAGTCCCATAGGATATCAACAGGCCACTGTATATGCACATATATGTATTCCAAAATTCAACACACTCACCCATCCAAAACACTTGTGATCCCTAGCATTTTGAATAAGAGAGACTCAACCCAAAAACAATGTATAAGCCCATATGTCTTGGGCGGAAAAAAGACAAAGGAGGATGGGAGTCAGAAAAAGTGAAGTTGTTGTGTAGAATAGGTTGAGCTCCTAAACTCAGAAGCACAGCTCCCTTGTCAAACCATCTTGAGGGCGAGGCAAAAGCTCACACTGACACAACTTCTACGTCTCACCTCATTTCACTCAGATTTTTTTCTTCAACAGACTGAGTGTTGCTCTGCTGAGAATACGACGCTTAAACCACTTTTCCTGTAGAATTTTTTTTCAAAAGGGCCTCTGAGAAAGAGTTTGATACAACTCAGTGACTGGAGTAATACCTTTGTCCATCTGAGCATTAAATGGCCCATTGAAATACAGCTTAGCTGGAAGGAATTTTTCAGTAAATGGTGGTTTCTAATTCCCCCCCCCCTCCAACTTCTCTCCCAGCTGACTAGACTCTGGCTCTGAAACTGCAGTTCAATCACTTTCAGTTGCCTCTCAGGTCAGGCCTTTAGCCAGTGTTAATTAAATATAACCCCCTTAGAATACTAGAGGTTAACTGAGAGCAACAAATTGGTCTTCAATACAGAATCCAGCACTATTCAAACTAAAGGAATCTGTTTAAAAGGCCTTCTTCAGTTATAATGCCTTTAACGCATTAAAGGCAGAATAATGGGGAGGGCTGGAAACAAAAGGCCAATTCACTCTTTTTTTCAATTTAAAGAGACAAGAGTAATAAAGTAATTTTTTTTGCACTTTTGTCTTTTGATTTTAAATAATGCATATTGTAAAGAAAAGTGCTGCCGTTTCCATATACATCAGCACAATTTCAATTTGATAAAATGCAACTGAAAACAGAATCAATTCATATGCCATTCATTTCCCTTTCCTAACATTCCTTCCCATGGCTCTTAGAAGTTTACATATCTGCTTTTATTTATTTTTCTCCTTCTTTCAGTGGCACATACATTTATACAGTTTCATTTTCATGCCGTCATTTAAATTTTACTGTCTGTTCCACTATATTGAGCCAGAACTGAGGCAAACTGAAATTGTGTTTTCTTTTTCGCCATAATGATTTTAAATGAAAATAGCTAGCTTTTTTCCATATCAGCATTGAAATTAGTGTTTGGTTAAGGAAAATAATGAAAAGAAAAAGGCGATGTGTCTGTGTTTGTGTGTTTTAAAGTGTCCAAAACTATCTGAGGATTAAGACAAGTTGAAAGATTTAGTTTTAAAGACAGCAATTAGCCTTGTCTCCATGAACATGACTTTACTGTAAATACTCCACCTTGATGATTCTTTTGTCCCAAGATTCCTTGGAAGAAAGCAACCAAGCGATAATTCAGCATTATTGCTGCTTCAGTGCCCTAATCGCTTAAAGAGCAGCAAAGACCCTATGCTCACAGCCACAAGGCTCCTACAGCCTCTGGGCCTAAGGCAGGCTTCACAAGCCAGCAGCATCCAGATGTCAAGAGGAATATCCAGGTCCTGATGCAGCATGCCGCTCCATTCCAGTATGGCTTAACAGCTGTTTCAGCTGCTGGCATTCAACCTGCTGAATTCACCGAGACCAAGGCACAGACTAGGGAATGGAAATAGGGTGGAACTGAAATACTAAAATTGCCCCCATTCCATGTGGGTGTTATGAAGTCATATGCAAAATCCTTACTGTGTTCCTTCTCTTGATAATTCTTTCTTTAACAAAACAGCAGCAGCAACAACAACAACAATTACAACAAGATAGGCCCCAACTTCAGGTCTGACTGTCTAGTTAGAAAAAATACCAAGGACAAACAAAATAAATGAAATGATATGAAATATAATAAACAGAATAGCCAAAAAAAAAAAAAACCAAAACAAAACAAAACAATCCAAGGTAAAAGTTCTAGCAATAACCACAATTTTAATTAATTCATCCAGAGACAGAAAGCTTTACCAGATAATAGCATCTTGCTTAACTTGCTACAAATTATTCTTAGGCTGCATCAGCATTGCAGAATTAATGCAGTTTGACACCATTTTAACTGCCATGGCTCAATGCTATGGCAACCTGGGATTTGAAGCTTGTTGTGGCCTCAGAGGTTTCTGACAGAGAAGGTTAAATATATTATAAAACTACAAATCCCAGAATTCCATATCATCAATCCATGACAATTAAAGCAGTGTCAAACTGCATTATTTCTGCAATGCAGATCAGACCTTGGTTAACTTTCTTGCATTGACAGAGAAAAAGAGAACTGACTGTGAGGACAGGCACACAAAAGCAGGCACAGCACCTAAATGCTTTGTGAAACTCATGATAGGAAGGCAATCTTTAGACAAAAGAAAATTAAAATTAAGGGGAATACACACTTCTTTTATATATTTATAGTATGTTTCTGTTCAGATGCTTAAAAGCTTCAAAATTGCTAAGAACCTTTTCTCACCCTTCAGTGACAAAAGAACAAAGTAAAAGTGAAAGGTCATTAAGGCTAAGAGAAAAAGAAGGATCTAAAATATATCTGGCTAAGGAGTCAACAGTTCTTCACACAGACTCAGTCAGTGACCTTAGACAAGCTGCTCATTTCTACAAACAATTTATAAAATGGGAATGGTAATAACAGTATTTATGCTTCTTTCTGGGGAATTGTAATAAGGCCTAATATAGTGCTTTGAAAATGCTAGATGAAGTTGCTACCCTAAATGAGTACAAAATATTATTATTTGTATTTGTGTCATAAATCTGGTTAAAAGTTTGTAATCTTGGTTCTTATTTGTTAGCAGAAACCTTGACATTTTAACAAAATTGTCTTGGAAGGTTAACATCAATGCAGTTTCATAACCACACATTTGCACTCACTATCCCACATCTTCCTCATAGTGTCTCCTCCCCTCCCCTAGGATCATTCCATTTTTGAGAGGAAGAAACCTGTCTACATAAGCCTGCAGAGGCAAAAAACTGTGTCTCCAGATTGCTTAGGCCACATTTAATTTTGATAGGCCTGGTTGTTGTGTGTTCATCTGATTGAAACATCATATATCTCTTACTTTTTGTTCCATCTCACCTGAGAGTCCTATCCTATCATCATCATCATCATCATCATCATCATCATCATCAGGATTCTATTTATACTCAAGGAAGGCAGCAGCATAGCTCTGACTCTCTCCAACATCATGTTGGATGTCCTCTATACATAAAGTGTTATGAATGTAAACAGGGAAAACGCTTGCTATCTGTGGGAATTCCCCACACAATGTGGATCTTTGAAAAATGAGAGATCCAACTCTCACAGAGACTATCCTGGATAGCATCATGCCCTCCTGCTCATAGAATGGCAAAAAGACCAGAGGTGGAGTTTTTGTGCACCATTTGTCAAATATTAATAACACTCACAAAAATTAAGCGTGATTAAGGGCCTTGCTACCACAGAAATACCTAGTTAACCATTTATCTGAAATGGTTACTGACTAGGATTTGTTTTCATCTTCTGACCATTCTTCTGTGGTACAGAACTTAGTACCACTTAACGTTAACTGAAATCTCACATAAGGACACCAGTGGGCTATGCTTACCTCCTGTTTTCTGGGAGAGTGCTCCATCAAAAAGAGGCTTTCAACTAGTTTTTGTGGGTTTACTGGGTGGCAGCAGCAGTGTTACAATGGAACAACAATGTTAATTTCTCACAATGACACAGTCTCCTTCTCAGGCAATGTGAGAAAATGAAAATATATGCCCTGTCTTTCCCCAAGCAAGGCTGCATTAAGACCATGAAAGGCATCTCACTATGTAAGTTCCTCACCACTCATTAGATCTAGTTGAAGGTGAAGATGAGCTCAGGACGGCAGTCAGCAGCAGAGGCTAGTGGGGACCTGGCATCTGCCCAGGATGGTACATGATGATGACAGCCCAGCCCTCGACCTTGATTTCATTTAAGTTTCCAAGAAAACTGAAGTGAAACAAGGGACAAGTTCAGATAAATGGTTTTAATGTACACAAAAGCCAAAAGAGATGTATGCCTGTGTGCCATGTGTATGTGTAAATGGAAGCTCCATAGCATAGGTTGCAGTGTTAGTGTTATTTCTGCTTAATAGGGAACTGAAGAGGATAGCCAGGGATATTATAAATATATGCTGGCTCTACTGATCAGGAGAAGCTTTATCACTCAGCTGGGACACTTCTGGGGAAAAGAGCCATTCTAGCATCCCATTCAATTAACATATCATTAAAAATCAGTTTTCCCCACTGAGGTTGCTGTGTTACCTGATAAGTAAACATATTACATGTAAGGTTTTATTTATTTATTTATTTATTTATTTATATGAATGAGGTGTGTCTGCCTGTCTTTGATGTGAATATGAATGTGTCCATGTGTGTTTGCATATATAATGTAAGAAAAAATTAACACATCATAATCCAGAAAATTGAATACTATAGCTGCAATCTCAAGGTGATTAAGAGTTTCCAAATCACCCCAGCCTACAAATAATTTAGTCGACCTTGCCTACTGAATGTACATAATGTAATCCAATCTTTATCCTTCTAATTTCAGAGGCTCTTTATCCTGGTAAATACCCTGTTTCCCTGAAAATAAGACATAACCTGAAAATAAGACCTAGTAGAGGTTTTGTTGAATTGCTAAATATAAGGCCTCCCCCGAAAGTAAGAACTAGCAAAGTTTGTGTGTGTGTGTGTGTGTGTGTGTGTATACAGTGTATAATAAATATTCATATTTTTTTGTTCAACAATTCTTCTTCATGGAAAAATAAGACATCCCCTGAAAAAAAGACCTAGCACATCTTTGGGGGCAAAAAATAATATGACACTGTCTTATATTAATTTTTGTTCCCAAAGATGTGCTAGGTCTTATTTTTAGGGAAACACGGTACATGTAAGATTGCAAGTATGTAGGGAGAACTTCATGAAAACCCAAGAAATAATGAGATTTTTTTAAAACCATAAAAACAATAGCAAAAAAAAAAAATGCCAGCACTCATTAACAATGTACAGTTGGCCTTCCACACCCACAGATTCTTTATCCACTGATTCAACTATCCACAGCTTGAAAATATTACAAAATCTGTAAATTTCAAAAAGCAAACTTTGATTTTGCTATTTTATTACTATATCACTGTATATAATGGAAGTTAAGTATCTGTGGGTTTTGGTATCCACCGGGAGGGGGAGGGGGACTGAAACCAAACCTCTGTGGATACCAAGGGCCCACTGTATAAAAGTTTTTTTAAAAAGAAAAATTAATCTGCTTAAAAACAACCTCAGTCTTCAAAGTAATTCACAACTGCATTTTACCCACCAAAGACAGAACTATTTGGATGAAGCCACTGAGTGAGGTCATCAGGAATTTTGGACCTTTGTACCATTAAAATAAAGATAATCCTCTGCTCTTTGTCTTCACAGTCTGATGAGATTGTAGAGATGTTGAACCAGTGCCTGGGTGTGTAAGGGGCTGGACGAGAACAAATACATTGAAGCCAACTTCCAACAAGATGCTCTGGTTATTGGTGGTTTTTAGATATGGGAAATGGGTAGGTGATGTAGCCTTGACTGGTTTGCACTCCCCCGATGCAAAGCTTGGCTGTACTTCTAGACCAATATTCATAACTAGAAGCCAGGGGAATTACATGGCTCAGATTACTTGGGGCTTGCTTCATCCTTTCCTCAACAGGCATAATGGAGCAGCAGTAGTCATCCCATGCAGAGACAACTTTCCAGTTAAACTACTGCAATATACTCTATGTAGAGCTGACCCTGAAGACAACATGAAGGCTGCAGCTACTATGATACGCAGCAGCTAGATTGTTGGCAGGACATTGGGACTTCATGATGCCACACTTGATGCTACTGCACTGATTGCCAGAACATTTCTCATTCAAGGTGCTGGTGTTGATATGCAAAGTTCTAAATGTCTTGGGATCTCAATACCTGAGGGAACACTTTTCCCTGAATACACTGCCTGAGCATTGAGAATGTGAGGGAGAGTGTTCCTAGTGGAAGCAATGTATTATGTAGAGATACAGGTGCCATGCAGAGATACAGAAGGGTGATAGAACACTCTTCTGTTGGAGAGCTAATAGGAACAGACATTGGCTTCATCTTGGCACAAAGATAAAACTTTATCAGTGGTTCTAATTAATGCTTCCTGAGCCTGAGGATCACGGACTTACTAGAGCCTCAAGCAGAAGGGAGCTCTGCCTGCTCCAGCCATGAGCATGGCCTGAGCAACAAGGGAATGCAGTGACCAGATGTCACAGACCTGAGGCCAGCCACTGCCGTGGCCCACAATGAACCACCAGCAAGGAATGCTTCTTTTGCGCTCCTTTTGAGGCTGGGTTTAGGCCGCCTTAGGCAGCCGCAGTGCATCTTCAACCCAATCTGTGGGTGGGACAATTTTAACCCTTGAAATTGTCATACGATTTTACTTTTTTAAAAAAAGTTATACCCTAGAGATTTTTTTTATGTATGAGAGAATATACACATTTTAATAAATAATTATGGTCAGTGACCTATCTTATTAAATGCTCAGTCGTTATTTATTTCATGAGATGTGAATCCATTAATACTATATATGACTTGCCACCATGGTGTAGTGGTTTGAGTGTTAGACAACAGCTCTGGAGACCAGGGTTCAATTCCCAGCACAGCTATGAAATCCACTGGGTGACCTTGGGCAAGTCATGTATTCTTAGACTTAGGGGAAGGCAATGGAAAACCTCTTCTGAACAAATATTGACAAGAAAACCCTATGATAGGGTTGTTTAGGGTTGCCATAAGTTGGAAATAACTTGAAGGCACACAACACACACACACACACACACACACACACACACACAACTGACTTGCAGCAAGCTCCTGCTTTGGCAATTTATCAATAGTCTAAATCACAGATAGGGAAAGTGTTACCTGCAGGCCACATGCAACCTCCTGGTCCATGTATGTGCCCCAAGTTTTCCATTCTTTTTCTTTCTTTCTTCCTTTCATTTGTTCGTTCGTTCATTTTTGTTTTTAAATATGTGTTTCAAAAAATGTTCCCAAGTGATTCTCTAACATCCACTTATGGGTATCAGAGGCACTTTTGGCACATTTATGGCCAAGCCCTGGCTGTTTTAGCTCTTGCTCAATAGGAAGTGATTCAAAAGTTGACAACCAGATCACTTAGGGCTGAGAAGAAAGGCCTCCCTTGTATCTAAAATGGCCCTAGAAGACACAACTTTGTCTCTCACAGCCCCCAAGGGTGTTAGTGCTTGTTGGAGGGGGGGGGAGTCCAAAATTTTTGTTGGGGGTAAATGGGGCCCTCCAATATACTTTGGTGGGGTGACACTGTGGCACATTAACCCCAACAATTGCCTGTTTCTCATCTAAATCCAACTGTAGGACTCAACAGAGAAGATGCATTGAATGGTAAGGCCACTAATCTACTTCAGTTGCAAAAAACAATTCAATTTAGATTATCATCATTAACTATTCAGTTTTCAATGTAAAACCACATTTTGAATTTAATGACTGATTAAATCATTTTATGAACATATCAATTTAATTATTAAAATAATTAAAAATTACAGTTGTTAATTCTTAGGTTATACCAGGGTGTGCATGGAACTATAGCCCTTAAAATGATAGACTGTAACAATAACACTAGCTACATAGCCATAAGTCAAAAAACCAATAGTCAGTAAACTGTTCTCTTAAAACATCTGATGTTGACCCAGACTCCAAAATACTCTGCAAGGCATTCATAAAATCATAGAACGATAAAGCTGGAAGGGACCACAAGGGCCATCTAGTTCATCCCCCTACTGTGTAGGAATACACAACGTCTGAAACATTTCCATTCAGTCTCTGTTCAAATGCCTCCAAAGAAGGAGAGTCTAACACATTTCATTTTGTCATTAGCCTACTTGAACTGTGGTGCCCAAAGTGAACACAGCATTCCAAGTAAAGAATAACTTTTGGTGCAAAAAGGAAGGGGGGGGCTGAAAGAAGAAAAAAAGGGGGGGGGGAAGAGGAGAAGGAAGAAGAAAAGGAAGGAAAATGAGGGGAAGGAACTTGGTATAGGTAACTAAACTTACTTCCAGGCTTTTCACAACCTGACAGCTATGTGGTGTTCTGGGAAACCATGCAACCAGAAGAACCCTGAAGATCTGGATAATATTAGTGATCGAAAATGCTGAGAAATTAGCTCCAAAGACTGCAGAGACAATTCACATATAATGCTAAATTATTATCATTCTGTGGCTGAGCTTCAGTGAACCCACTCATGTGCATCTTCTGTCTTACCTGAAGACATTAACAAAAATTAATTTCACCTTCTACCTAAGGCTGCTTATTTCTATATACAACTAGTTAGCATGATTTAAAACAAAATCTAGGTAAATAACCCAGCTGAACAACCCATGGACTGCAGTTGGCTTGCCTATAGCTGTCCCCTTCTTTGGAAAGAGTGTGACTGCAAGATAATATCAGTTTTTAAAAAAGCACTGCACACAAGAAAAGCCTCTTCAGCCACCACATGATCTTTTAACTTTCTCACCAAGTGCCACTTCTACAGAAGGCTGAAGCCACCAGTCTGATCCAAAAGAAGATAATCACATCTGAGTCAGGAATGTTAGATGAACTCAGAAATGGGATATTGTGTGAAACATTTTAAAACTGTCCCAAGCATCAAGCACAATATCTGTCTGAAATGTATTTGAGCATAAACTTGTTGGGTTGTAGTCCTAACATCCCCCCCCCGAAAAAAAATCATTTCATTAGACCTAAAATATGCAGCGGAATTTGGGTAAAAACAACAACAATAACCAAAAACTAAAAGGAAAATAAGCCTACTCACAGCTCAGTAGTCTTTTGAGCGTCAGCTAGGATGTTTCAGGGGGCTAATGAAGACAGAAACTCTGCCTCTACCAATATTAAGTTTATTTTCTCTTGTGATTCGAAGAAGTGAGCAATCTGTCACTAATACACTGAATGAAATTACTTGTCTTGCTGGAATTCCTGCTGACAGTCAGTCACTCACAGCGCTGACCTGAACATCTACCTGCTGACAAACAAATTGCAGTGTCAAACTTCGAAAAGGTAACTAGCTGGTTTTAATTTTGATTGGTCTTACTTGAATCTCCTACACATTCTTTCCCTTCTTTATCACCCACCAACCAACCCTCCGTCCCTCTCTCTCTGGACTCTCTCTCAAAATCCCTATTCTTTGGTAGGTTGAATATAAAAATAAAGGCAACCCATGTTTAGCATTTTCAGGGAGAAATTATTATTGTCGCCTGCATCAGAGAAATGTTATGTCAGATAAAACTGTTAAAGTGTGTCTAAGCAACATTAAGAGTGGCAGGCCCGCCAGTGACTGACTGGGTGAGTGAACACATTACCCAGACAGCATTGTAGGAATTAATTTTCTTCAATAAAGTGATTTTTAAGGCTCATATATTTCACAATCTAAACATATGTCACCGTTTCATAAACAAAATAAATGGATTAAAATAATACATTACCAACATGCTGACACATGGAGATATTTTAATTAGGAATATTTAAGCTGTGTGATATTTAACGGCTGTATTTGCTGAAGAGGAGCATGCATCATTTGATAAGGCAAGAAACAGGTAGTGTACTTTGCCTGGCACAGGACTGATGTGGAACCAAATCACTTTTTAAGACAGGCACAGCTTTTGCTCCAATAAACAAGCAGCTTTAAACTGACAGCAAATATAGAAAACGCCATAAACAGAAGGAGACCAATAAGCCAACTTTTTATTGGGTGCAAGGGAGGGGGCTGAAGAATAAGTCACCAACTGAGACAATACTTCTTGAGAATAATATTTCTTCATAAAAGGCTACATTTAACATTTTGGCTATTTAAAGGCCATATTTACATGACTGTCATATTACAACAGTCTCCTTCCTGTGCATTCTTCTCAACTTACTTTAAGGGTCTGCACAAAAATAGCTGAGGAAAGCAAATGTCATTCTTGTCCTGAAATTTATATGTGTGAGAGAATTAGAATAAGTAGAAATGTAATATATTGTTTACTGTACCGAGTGCCCTCTGTTCTCTAAAGGTCAAAAGCATTGTAACCTTAGAGTTACAGTTTCTGATTGTTCCCAGGGTTAAATACATTATCAAAATTAATGGTTCAAACCCCTCAACCTTCAGATGTATGAGTATTCGTGCCTCCATCTGCCAAACTGTTCAACTAAAAATAGCATTCTTTGGCCTTCATTCTGCTAATATTGCACCCCTGAGGCAAGCTCTGTAATGCTTCAGCAGTACTTTGGATCTGCACCCTGTGGTATAACAAAAGGTCGTTACTTTGTGTACATTTACAGAGAGAAGGGGCTGGAGTGGGGAAAAGAACTACCGACTCAAACAGCGTGCTGTGCAGTTTTTGTTGTTATTGTTGCCGTTGTTTAATTCAGTTGATGATAAAAACCTTCAGTCTTCCAGCACACAGCTGCAACCATAGCTAAGACTTGCCAAGGCTCATTAATGTTCTACACGATAAACTTTGAAGGACGAATTACGCAAGAAACGTTAGGGAAAAGGTAGGAGCCATAGGTTTGCTTACTTGCTCTCTGTTCTGCCTCCCCCTCCTTTCTGCACACTCCTAAAGATCACTTTGTTTAGGAATAACTCCAGCAGATATAATTGCAATGCATTATCATTATCAACAATTTATCAGCAGCTGTTGATAGAACTGTGTCATTTCTTTCTTTACCAGTTTTTTTTTTCCTCCCCTGAAATCTGGAACATGACTTGTTTTGCTTTGGGAAATGGAAGGGAAAATGACAGAAAGGCCTTGCAAGAGATGTCATGGAGCTAGTCCTTCTGGACTGATGTGTCTACTAAGCTGTGGTGGGATTTCCAGCAATTGGGTTGCTACAAATCCTCTGAACGGCTGGGAAACAATCCCTGAAGAGTTAGGATGTAGAGTGAGATGGACATAAATTTGAAACAAACATTTAAAAACTATGGATTAAAAATATCACCAAAGTAAAACCAAAAAAGAGAAACTTGTAGTGGCATAGGTAAGGAATGGGGGAAGAGCACATGGAATTCTGGATAACAGCCCAAACTATTTTATTAACTTTTCTCACTAACCCTCACTAAAACTGCTAAATAAGAACTGATTCAAACATTTGTCAGGCAACATAGTACAGTTTTATATGACTATAACATGTCAGATTTTGTTTGTAGGCAAGGGTGGAGGCTGTCTGTTTGAGGGGTGAAACAGACCAGCCCTTTCTGCTGAATTTTGATGCTGCATGCTCTGAAGCCACCTGGAAGCTGGCTTCCAGCTGCCGGGCTGCCCACATGTGGTCCGGCTTCCGGGCACTCCAGCAGCATGGCATTAACACATCGTATGCTGCCACAGCACCATAAAGCCAGTGTTCTGTCATCTGTGTACCTCAAATTGTTAATGTTCCTTTCTCCTGTCTTTACTCCTCCTGCCTCTGAGTCTAAGCCTGCTCTGCATAAGATATTTTCTGCATATAGTTTAAATAAATAGGGTGATAGTATGCAGCCTTGCCCGACCCCTTTTCCAGATGGGAACCATTCTGCTGCTGCATATTCTGTTCTGCTGACAACCTCTTCTCCTGAGTACAGGTTGCACATCAGAGCAATCAGGTGTTGTGTCACTTCCATTCTTCTATGTGCAAACCAAAGGCTTTGCTGTAATGTCAATACAGCACATGCAGATTTTCTTTTGGAATTCCCTGGTGCATTCCATTATTCAACGTGTTAGCAATATGTTCTCTACTTCCTCTTCCTTTCTTGAATTCTGCCTGCACCTTTGGGATTTCATGCTCCATATATGGCAAAAGTCTTTACTGCAGAATTTTGAGCATGACTTTGTTTACATTGGAAATTATGCGATATTGCTGCATCTTTTTTGTGGATAGGAATATACATTGATCACTAATCCATGAATCACTAATCCATGAATCACTAATCGCCTTTAGTGATGAGTAGAACTGTGCTAGAAAGTCTTTACTTGCTTTCAGAATTGATCATTCCTAGATAAGGACATTCTCTGATCAAACAGAGAAGTCTTGATAGCAAAACTGCATGAAAGGTATAAGTAAGAGCTGCCAAGCTAATGGCTTGCCTCCTCATGGACAACACTGAAGTTCCACATATGTACCACAGACTTATCATCATTCAATATCCAAATATGCTGTGAAACCTACCAAAAATCTTGTCTATCATCCAATTCTTAGCAGTCATGTGGGCCTTCTCTGTGTTTCAATGTCAGTTCTTGGTCAATGCAGGTACTGACCAGGTGGGGAGTGGGACCTCAGCCTCCAGCCATTGTTGCCAAGATTCCCTGCAATGCAACCTGCTTGGCAGGCCATCTTCAGGTACAGCCCCAAAGAACAACTGACTAATAATACGATTTAAAAAATCCCCTGCACTGCAGAGATTGATTGGTTTATTGTGATATAAAGTACATACTCTCTGGTTTGCATAAGCTAATGCCTGAATAAGCCTACTTGCCTCTAGAGCACGACAGCAATTTTTGCAAGGACAAACCTCACACTACACTGTTGCTTGTCTGGTTGGAAATAGTTATAAGATGTATTAAACCCATCATTTAAATGACCAAGAAGTAAACCTCTAGCGTGATGACTAAACACACCCCTTATATAAGCATTTGACTGCTACTTCATTATTTGACACTATTGTGCCTTTTCTTAGGGAATATTAAAAAGCTATATAATAAATTGGAGTGTAAATCATTTTCACACAACATTTAGTTCCCCCTATGACAAAAATAAATAAATGACCTAGCAAGGGACCAAACTCAGACTCCTGATGGCTGCTGGCATCCAACCAACTTAACGCATGGAAAGACTGAGATTCCATAAATACAGAAGCTGCAAGTGTGCAGTTTATGAAACAGTCTTTACCAAGCCCTAAAGGAAGGATGAAATACATTTATTCAAGCACCTATTACATACTACAAAGTTAAAACAGGCAATTCTTGGGGAAAAAAACCTAAGAAAAATAAATGTTCTAAACATGTCTCCTGGTAATTAGTTACATGTTTCCCTTGCCCTCTGCACACACACACACACACACACACACACCAGACTCCAGCACAATTAAGCACTTTTTCACTCCCATTCATTTTAACAGCAAAAAGCTAAATACATGCTTAACTCTCATAGTGGAATATGTCAGATTAAAAGTATTCAACAAAGCCTGGATTGTGCTCAAAATTATTAACTTAATTGATATCAAATACAAAGTTGGCTGTTTTTCCCAGCATTAAACCTGACAGCACGCTGTTCTGTTTGCAGCACAGTAAGTATGTAAGGTGTTAATCCTTTTGGGGCTGTACTTTAAAAATTACTTAACATTCAAGCCTTTACTTAGCATACAGCTGGTTAGCAGTTTTCTACTAAAACATTGGCTTTGAGCCCACATATTTTTGTTCTGGCACATACCTGGAGCTGTAAAGGGCTGAGTCCAGAAGCAGCAGCAGCTGCCATTGTTGACGGAATGAACTGCACAGGATAGTTATCACCTGTCGAGGAGAACAATGCATGCAGGTTTAGACAATGAGCAGAGAATAGCAGCAGACAAGTACAAACAAGGCCTGAGCTCCACCACACTGCTCTAAGCCTAAACATCTGCAAAAACAAAAGGGGTTTGCTGGGCACAGACTTGCAGCTTTTCCTTGGAACTTCTGCTCAGCAGATATAGCTGGTAGGCAAACTGGCAAAACATAAATTGCAGTTTTAGACCTAAGCATGCTCACTCTGATTACAGATCACAAAGCACAGCAGCCTCGAAAAATAATTGCACGTTTAGAAATATTTTAGGTGATACGTGACACAGAGTGGGATGCCAAGGCCCAGTCTTGGCAGATGCTGAGCATTTGTTGAATTTGAAAATTCTTTTTCTGTGCCTTTTTGGTCTAAACAGAAGGGGTGTTCCTTGATTTCAGTCAACTGCTTTGAATCATAGAATCATAGAATCATAGAATCATAGAGTTGGAAGAGACCACAAGGGCCATCCAGTCCAACCCCCTGCTATGCAGGAAATCCAAATCAAAGCACCCCTGACAGATGGCCATCCAGCCTCTGTTTAAAGACCTCAAGGAAGGAGACTCTATCACCTTCCGAGGAAGTGCGTTCCACTGTCGAACAGCCCTTACTGTCAGGAAGTTCTTCCTAATGTTCAGGTGGAATCTCTTTTCCTGTATCTTGCATCCATTGTTCCGGGTCCTGTTCTCTGGAGCAGCAGAAAACAAGCTTGCTCCCTCCTCAATATGACATCCTTTCAAATATTTAAACAGGGCTATCATATCACCTCTTAACCTTCTTTTCTCCAGGCTAAACATCCCCAGCTCCCTAAGTCATTCCTCATAGGGCATGGTTTCCAGACCCTTCACCATTTTTGTCGCCCTCCTTTGGACACGCTCCAGTTTCTCAATGTCCTTTCTGAATTGTGGCGCCCAGAACTGGACACAATATTCTAGGTGGGGCCTGACCAAAGCAGAATACAGTGGCACTATTACTTCTCTTGATCTAGACACTATACTTCTATTAATGCAGCCCAAAATAGCATTGGCCTTTTTAGCTGCCGCATCACACTGTTGACTCATGTTCAACTTGTGGTCTACTTGGACTCCTAGATCCCTTTCACACGTAGTTTCATTCAGCCAGGTGTCACCCATCCTATATCTGTGCATTTTATTTTTCCGCCCTAAGTGCAATACCTTACATTTCTCTGTATTGAATTTCATTTTGTTAGCTTTGGCCCAGCTTTCTAGTCTATTCAGGTCATTTTGAATCTTGATCCTGTCCTCTGGGGTATTAGCTATTCCCCCTAATTTGGTGTCATCTGCAAATTTGATAAGTATGCTCCCAATTCTGTCATCCAGGTCATTGATAAAGATGTTGAATAGCACTGGGCCGAGGACAGAGCCCTGTGGGACCCCACTGGTCACTTCTCTCCAGGATGAAAAGGAGCCATTGTTGAGCACCCTTTGGGTTCGGCCAGTCAACCAATTACAGATCCATTTAACAGTTCCTTTGTCTAGCCCACATTTTACAAGCTTGTTTGCAAGAATGTCATGGGGAACCTTGTCAAAGGCCTTACTGAAATCAAGATATACTATATCCACAGCATTCCCTTCATCTACCAAGCTGGTAATTTTATCAAAGAAAGAGATTAGATTTGTCTGGCATGACTTGTTTCTCTGAAACCCGTGTTGAGTTTTTGTGATTATGGCATTACCATCTAGATGTTCACAGACTCTGAAGTGCACTTAACATGGGAATAAATTGTGGTATACTTTTACAGGGAATAAAGCTCAAATCTTTTGAATTCAGACATTTCATCTTTCCCCTGTTTTGTGCATACGACAATGAAGATTGGGTTGTTGTCCCATACTGACATCAGAAAAGAACCAGATCTCTTTCAGCCACTCCCTGAAAAATCAGATAAAACATCAGGTTCTTCTGAGCTTCTTTCTTCGTAGATCATGTTGGAAAATGAGACCATGAGGAGGACTCTGTCATACACCGTCACATGCATACATGCAAACACCCACACTCCATGTTGCTCAGGAGCTGGTGACACTCATTCCATCCAGGACACAGTTTGGGGGGAAGAAAGCACCATTGACTTTGTAATTGTAGATCTTCTTAGACCAGGGGACATTTCATGCTACAGAATTACTACTATGATTCCACTTTTAACTGCTATGATTATGTAGTCTTGGGGTTTGTAGTTTGGTGAGGAATTCTGGCTAAGAATTCTAAATACCCCTCCCTAATCTACAATTCCCAGGATTCAATAGGGTGCAGCCATGGATGTTAGAGTGTATAAGAACACCATAATTGTATAGTGTGAAAGAACCCCTGGACTGAGTAATTTCAGATAGTGTGGGGGCCAATTTTCCATCCTTTCTTCCATCACAAGCCCCCCCAATGACCAGCTCCCACCAAAACTGGAAATAGCTACAGCCCCTCTTCTGGTATCCCAAAATAAAGGCACAGAGGGGATACTTCCTAGAGTTGACCTCTCATAGTTTCCCAACATTTCACACATGAAAAGCCAGACACATGTGGCCTAGCAACTTCAGAGTGGGCTCAAGATGGCAAAGGTTATTAAGAAAAAAGAACAAACAAGCTGGGAGAGACTCAGCAGTTTGGTTTTACCTGAGTCTTCCCCACCTTCCTTCCCCTCCTCCCTCCACCTGAGTTAATGGGGTGCAAATTATTTTTAATTCAGTTGCAGCAGTTGATCTAAGATGTGGACAACAGAGGAATATGGAGAATGAAAGAAAAATCTGGAACATTTTAAAAACAGAGAGAAAAGTATGACAGAAAATTGGAACTTTCCCTGCCAATTTGGAACAGTTGGATGGTATTGCACCTCTATATTTTAGTAGCATTAAAATAAAATTAGAACTGCTGCTTGTGGTGGTTTACATGTGAAGCAGGTGGTCTTGGCACTGCCTATCCAATACCTGATGCCCTCCAAGCCCAGCATTTTAAGTAAAACTATTTTAAAGAGACTAATGTTGTCATTAAGCTTTATTGAGAATTTTGAAACTTTCATCTATCCCTAAGGACAAAATGGGTTATAGATAAACCTAATAACCTTGTACAGGCTAGAGGAAACAGATGTATCCAGCAGTATACAGATTTCCAGTAAATTTTCCAAACTTATGGGATCACAACCTCATTATCCACATAATTTCTCAGAGAAAGGTGCTGGTGATGACCTATAAAGCCCTATATGGCTCAGGTTCAGGCTGTTTGGCAGACTGTATCTCCCTACATGAGCCAGCCCAGGCTCTCAGATCCTCAGGGGAGACCCTTCTCTTCATCCCTTCTCTTCATCCCACCACCATCACAAGCATGGTTGGTGGGGACACTAGAGAGGGCCTTTTGCATGACTGCCCCTAGATTCTGGAACTCCCTGCCCAGGGATACCAGGATGGCCCCTTCCTTTTTATCCTTCCACAGGCAGGCTAAGACCTACTTGTTTAGACAGGCTTTTAAAACCAAAAGTTTTTAAGGCATATGATGGGATGTTGTCATATTGTTTTAATGTGTTTTAAGCATTCAAATCTTTTTAAAGTACTTGATTTTAGCATGGAATTTGTTTTAATTATTGTAGTAATTTAATTCTATTTTAATATACCAATTTTGTATTTTTTAAAACTGTATGGTGTTTTTAAATGTTGTAAGCTGCCCTGAGTCCCAGCCCTGGGAGAAGTGTGGGATATAAATAAAACAGCAGCAACAATGAATCATCTTGTACAAAATCAAATGAGAAGTACCTCCTTCTATTAATATTATGAAGGCACCCATACCAAGGATGGAGTGAACAGTTGGAGCAAGAGTGCTAACATTCTCCAGTGCCACCTTCCACAAACAAGTCCTCTGCTCACCTTTGGCTTCCTTACCCACCTCCCTTTCTCTTCTTCTTACTGAAAAAGACTCTCACTTTAGGAAACAGGGAAGAAGCAGAATGTGAAGCAAGCTCCCACCAGCACATGCACAGTCATTTCTCACTTGAGACATGATTTCAGATCCCGCAGTAAGTATAAATATTCTACATGTCTCTGGGAGCCCTTGCTGCATCTGCCTACCATTTCTCATAAAGAAAATATCAAAACTATTTTCAAATGATCTAACCAAACACTTGAGTAACCCACAATGCATTCTGGGAGACAATCTTTCTGGGAGATTATGGGCCTGTACAAACGAGGGGAAAGGAGCAGACAGAGGCTGCCCCTTTCATCCTGGATCATAGCTGTGTCAACCAAATGGCGCAGCCAAGATGTGGCATGAAAAAGAGCCGCAAAACACAGCTCCTTTCCACACCACTGCCAAGGTGCCATTAGTGCCCTGGACCAGCGCAGTGATGTCTCTTGTGTGTGGTGCCATCTGAACACAGCACACAAGGCATATCAACAACATGTGTGCTGTGTGAACATGCGCACACCAAAATGGCTCCCAGAGAGGACAGAGCGTGCAGATGCTCTGTTCTTCCAAGCCCTAATTTCAGTCCCAGGCTGGCTCTTTGTGCCAGTCTGTACTAGGCTTACAGTTTGTACTATCTTTCTGAGATACCATCTTTCTTCGTACCAATTCAAACAGGAAACATATGGCTATTCAGGTGTTTTGGAATCATAGTTCCCAATCACAGCTTCTTTATTTTTGCCTATGTTGTCTAGGGCTGGTAGGAATTGCAATCCAGCAATAGTAGGAAGACCCTTTGTTCCCTAGCCCTAACAGCCACTACTATTTGAAAATATATTCTGTTTATCTAAGTAGCAGATGTGGGTTGCTTAGGCAGGTCTTCTCCCACTGATCCTCCCCCATTGCTTCCAACCCCACCTTCATTTCACTGCCATCTTTGTTTCTGAAATTTAGATTGTGAGGCTCTTGGAACAAGGAACTCCCTCACTATGATGTTCTGGAAAATGTCATGTAGGAAGTTGGTGTAAATAATTGAATGTATAAGGGTCCAAACATATATACATTAAGTAGCATTCTTCAGAGGGTCCCTAAAATATCTACACTGTAGAACTAATGCAGTTTGATACCACTTTAAGTGCTATAGCTCTACCTTATGAAATCCTGTGATTTATAGTTTTACAAGGTATTTAGCCTTCTTTGCCAAGGAGAGCTGGTGCCTTACAAAACTACAAATCCCAGGATTCTGTAGGATGGAGCCATGGCAGTCAAAGTGGTGTGAAACTGCATTATGCTGTAATTAGGGGCTAACAATCTTGCTGATAATATAAGAGCACCCTGAAGTAAGAGGTCACTTGGTTGTTTAATGCAATTATCAACATCCAACATCTTTTCAGGTTGTACCCACCACTGGGCACTGTCTGTAAGAATCAACATTCTTGTACAAAGCTGGGCTGCTGTGTGTGTGTGTGTTACAAACTGGATTTACAGTTTTGAAAAATGGTGTCTGATAAATTACACAATAGCCATGCTTTCATAAAGTATCTCTTCAGTGTCTAATTTCAAGTCAATATTATGTTCTATCTCTAGGCTATGTTTTTAATAAGCAACTCCTCTGCCCATATTTCACGTTTCTAATAATGAAGCTGCTTTTTCACAGTGCGTACAGAATGCAATGTTGTAGGTTTACACAGAGGGATTCTTCCAAAATAATGCAGCCAAGGAATGGTGAGTAATGCCCTCCGCACATATGCACACGCACATATGGAGAGACACACAGCCCTAGCTCAGATCTCAAAGACGTAGTAACGTCCCAAACCCTCATAAACACTCTCGTTTTGCTTACTGCCCAAAGCACTACAGTACCCAGACAAGCTCAGTGGAAGTGTTAAGTTGCTTTCACTTTTTAAAATGAATTGTGAGGTTCTAATCCGCAAGGTCTCTCTGCATCATATCCATAATACCTCATCAGACCATTGAGCACAGTATGTGCTTGTACACAGTCCACTAACAATTGGCTTCTGATTGCATTTGGAGCGCTGCTACAATGCCTTTGCTAACCTACATTGTCCTGGTGTCCTACAGAGCAACATTCGTAAAATGTGATAATATTCCCCTCTCTTTCTATGAGGCTGATTTTAGTCTGCAGTAGGCTGCTGTTGTTTTTAAAATAACTAAATTGTTTTCTTCAAGTACAAAGCTCATTTCTCTTTATGGGTAGATAATTCTACTTATCTTCTTGAATGCTAAACAAAATTATCTGAATAAAGAGTATCCTCATCAAAGTTAAATAATGTTTCTTCAGTAACTATAAATTTTTATTTTTGTTTTATTTTTTTTTAAAAAAGAAGTCACAAAGATACTGAATTAATGATGCTTTAAATAGGAGAAAAATAAGTGCACAGAGATTAGCTGAGACGGCACTGCCAAACATTTCCGAGGCATTCTTTCTTTAAATATTATGAATTATTCATCATTTTTCCATATAGCACCCACCCCCATACCATCTCCCTATTTTTGTAAATTCAATATCACTTTCTTTATTTGTACTAAAACATTTTCCATGTCAAACATATTTTTTAAAAAATAATAATAAAACTAAAAGAATTCCCTGTGGCATCCCTTTCTCACACACAGCTGTCATGCTTCCATGGTTTGAAATAGCTTGGATTAGATAGACAGATAGATACTTTATATGCCTTTAGGTTAATTTATTGGTGTCTGTACCACACCCTGTAGTGTTCCTGGCTCACCTGCTGACTATAGTTTTCTTGTTTGCTGATGGCAAGGTTATATTCCTTTTTTTTTCTCCCACCCCTTCCCCTATCATAAAGTTGTCCCTTCCAGGATTACATCCAAGCAATTGAAAGTGAACAGAATATGTTTTTAATAATCCCACTGCATTATCCAGAGAACAAAGCATGACACTTCATACCAATGGAATGCTTTACTGACAGCAGTAAAACTAAAGTAGGGGCATGTTCCTTGTGTGGATAGGCAGGGACTATGAGCAGAGGGGAGATGGTGAAAGTTTAACATTTTTAATTACAGAAGATGCATCTTTTCCCCCCTCTAATTTTCTGAGGAAAAAAAAAACGGATCAAGGAGCTTTTCAGTAGCTGTCTTGGCAATCTATCACTCAACATGTTGTAGCAATTTTTTTCAAATTTGTTTCTAGATTTGGAATGCTTGCGTGAGGACCTATTCTTTTTTAATTTTATGAAACTAGACAAAACAAGTCGCAACAGGTTCATTGTAGGTATAGGTGTATAACAGTGTTGATTACTGGGAGAATGGCTCAAGAAAGAAAGGATGGGGGGAGGAGAAACAATCCCTCATGCTTCCTTGTTTTGCAAACTAGCCTTTTCAGCTCCCCTGCTTTGTTGGATTGTATATTTACATTGGTACTTCTATTGTTTATATATACATTGGTGCTTATAAGTTCCAGGATGATTTACCAGCTTCTGTTTCAGTTGTCAAACCACCCAGTGATTATAAAACAAATGTAGCTAGCAAAGTATTGCTGTGCATAGCTCTAAAGCCACAGCACAGCAAGATTTGCTACTTTTGAAAGCAAAGAGTGCCTCCACACATAGCAGATTTCTTAGTGGGAAGGCACTTCCATGTTCTGAAATAGTCAGGAACCCGTATATAGTTCATAATTTACACAAGCATTTCTTCCTTTGTGCACACAGCATGTGAGTTAGCCCAGTTGACCAAAGCTCTACTATGTATGTTGAAAGTGACCTGTTCAATTTTTAGTGCAAATGAAACAAAATGTCATGGTTGATTCTGTTCCAATAGACCACTAGTCTGAAAAGGGTTATTTGCAATGTATTTTCCTAAAGAATGTTAATGTTAACCAGGCAATTTGCTAAAGAGTTGTATAGAGTTTCTAGAATAAAAGTGAAACATGTGGTTTGCTAGCTCTTTATCAAACTCACAGTTAGGGTCTGCTGGTCTCCTCCTCACTGACTCCACTATCGATGGTTCTGCACACTGAAAACTGAAGTAGGGATTTCCTGGCCCACAACCCACCCTCTTAGGAATGACACTTGGGATACTTCTCATATTTATTACTCAGTGGTTTTAACCAGCTACCTTGAATTAACAAAAGCACTCTGCTTATGGAAAGTGCCTCCAGCCAATTTCTCCTCATTGCCTAAACTGAAGGTCATCTCAGCAGCAGAGTCCCCCAATCCTCTGTGTTAGCATATTCAGGATCTGTTGTGAGAATATTTTCCTCTAATCGCTTTAGCCCCAAGTGTGATTAAATTAACTGTCCATTGTGAAGTCGAAGGCTTTCATGGCTGGCACCCATAGTTTTTTGTGGGTTTTTCGGGCTATGTGGCCATGTTCTAGAAGAGTCTTCTAGAACATGCCCACATAGCCCGAAAAACCCACAAAAAACCTATAATTGTCCATTGTTGTTGGTGTTCTTGTTGTTGTTGTGTGCCTTCAGGTTGCTTCTACTGGATAGCTAATGGCAGAGAGGGTGTGTTGTTTTCTGTACGTCTTTCCCCATACTATGAAAGAGTCAAAGTAACTAACAGTAATTGCTTAGTCCATTCAAGTAAGAGTTGGCAGTCTAACAGCTCTACTTTATGTGCCTGATTTAAATAAGGTCCAACCTCTGTAACAGTGTGTCCTAGGAGAATTTTCAAGTGCATGTGGGTCAGCAGACACAACAGTAATTTGAGTTGCACAGCACCTTAAAGTTTTAATTAATTCAGTATGTGCTATAAATACCAAAAGGAATATCTATAAAAATTAATTAGGTTATCTATGAAGCCCAAATTTCTCAATTAGTACTTGCTATGCTAGCAACATTATGTTATATAACATTCAGAAGTGTGGTAACTATTTTTTTAAAAAAATCTGTTATCACTTACACAATTGATATTTGCTACCTTGGGGCTCCATAATTTCTATTAAGTGTAACAGGGTTGGAAAGAGGGGACCATAATTTAGTACTGAAAATGTTCTAAATTCAGTCCCTGGTATCTTCAGTTAAAAAGAAATGATCAAACAGCAAGTTGTAGAAGATGACTGTCTGAGACCCTAGAGAGAAACAGTCTTCCCAAGCAGACAATACTAGCCTAGATGGAAAGAATCAGGCCAAATAAATAGCTGCTTCCTGTGATCTCTATGGGTGTTTGCACAGTACAGAATGGAAAACCAAATGAGAATATCCCTTGTTTACATCCCATTTGGGATGGACTGCCTTTGAATAGTGCTGAGAAACATCAATTGGCCCCAAATGCTGCAGCCAGGTCATTAACTGAGACTGGCTATAGGAAGCACACAACTCCCTTGTTGTAACAGTTCCACTGGCTGCCAATTCATTTCCAGGTGTTGATATGGCTTAGGTCCAGTCCAGATTATTTAAGGACGGTATCACTTTTTATGAGCCAATTAGAGTTCTAAGATAATTTGGAGAGGTCCTTCTATCTGTTCCACCACCTTCTTGTGGTTTGTTTGATGGGAACATGGGAAATGGACTTCTCAGTGGTTGGTCCCAAACTTTGGAACTTCCTCCCTGGAGAGGCCAGGATGGCCCCATCCTTGCTGTTCTTCTAGCAGAAGTTCTATATATTCATATGTCATCATGCTTTTACAGATTGACTAGGGTTAGTCTTTTAATGTTTTGTGGCGCTGTTGTAAGGTTTGTATATAGTCTTTCAATTAATATTAACATATTAAATGTTTAATGTTTTAGTGACAACATAAATTAATTATTTTTAAATCTTATATGTATACTTTTATTAATGTTTTTGTATTGTTTTTAATTTGTACCATTTTAAATAAATAAAGCCACTTTAGATTTTGGACTAAACTTCCAAGCAGCTGTGATAAGTGCTAAACCTGAACTCCCTAAACAAGTTCATCAGTTGAGTGCTGAAGAAGATGGCTTGGAAGGCCAATCATGTTGGGGCCATGATGACTGGACAGCCCACTCCCAGCGCTGGGTCATTACATTAGGACCTATGGCAGATGAATAATTAGAGAAAGTATAGTAATCTTGTAGAAAAAAAGAAGGCACCCTCTTCATACTTCCATGGAAATAAGTCCCATTGAAACAGTAAAGTGGTTGTAGAAGGTTGTAGAATGTCTTTTTCTTCCTGAAAAAGTTGGCTCCAGAGTTGCCCCACATCCCCCCACTGAATGCCAATAGGGAGGATACCAGCCAGAAACCCCATAGGCTGAATGAATGGGGGAAAAGAAAGACATGTAGCTATGCCTGACAAACTTTACAACCTGCCAGTGCAATGAAGAATCTTGGCTTTGATATTTGATCACCATTAACACTAATTTTATAATATCATGATGAGAACTCTGTGATACAATTTTGTCTTTTCAAGGAAACAGAACTGAAAAGGGGAAGACATTGAACGATGGCCCCAATACTGCAAGAGGCAATGCAAAAGAAAAATGCAGTCTCAGTCCATGATTTAGGTACAATCTAGAACTGGTTTATCCTTCAGATATAAAATAGATTTGTTTAGTTTTTAAACACATTCTGTTCACTTTTGGTCATAACAGGAGCTGTGACACTACAGTACTTGAATGGGTTTGCATTCATGGTGACCATAGATTTTTCCAGATATCACTCTAGAAAGCTGTTCTGTTGGATGCCATAATAGAAACCTTTCTCCACCTTAAGGTTGCCAATCAAGTCGCCACACCTATTCATTTTCAAACAAGAGATCGAACTGAACTATAAGAGAAACTTCCCTTGGAACTTCTGAAAATAATGTCATTTTCTTTCTGATTAACAATTTGAAAAATTTTATGTCAGCTTGATTACATTTTTCTGAAACTGCTTGGAGTCAAATAAAATGTCATGGATCTAAACCCAATTCTTCAGATGCAATGCAGAGTGATACTTTTTATGATGCAAAAGACTAACAGGGCTACCTTTTTTAAAAAAAAAATCAGTTACAGCAGTGCTTCAAGGTACCTACCAGCAGGATGGAAAAGGATTTTGTAGCTCCTTTGAGATTAAGCAGTTTATCATATAGCCATTTTTGCCCAACACAGGTACGGGATGGGATCGGGCTTCAATGGCCTTGAATAGGTGTTATCGGACACAAAAATGCGGACATTGTCACAGAGTGAGCATAAGCCATCCCCCAGTCGGCTTAGCCAGCCAATTTTGAGGGACAAAAAGCTTCCATCCTTCAAAATCATCTGGCTAAGCATGGCTGGGGAATGGATTGGTCACTCTGTGACAAAGTCTGCATTTTTGTGCGCAATAACCCCAATTCAAGGGACAAAGGCAGGACTCTACCAATTCCCTTCTCTTCTTACACATATCTGAATAAAGTCTGCATTCTCAATATAATTAACTTTTTTAGTGTACACAAATGCAATCTTTCTGGTATTCATGAGAATATCCCTATTTCACAGATTGGTTGGCAAAGCCAAGGCAGAGTAGTATGTATCCTAAAGAAAAAGGGTCAACAGCTGGGTGTAGAACTAGATCCTAGTCACCCTTAGCATCTGTCATACCTAATAACCCACACATATATTTTTATGAAGCTGAAGAGCACAGTGAAACAAATGGAAATAAATTCTGCAGTGGTATTTGGCACAATATCTTACCGATTCCACTTGAAAAAAATATTTTTAATGTGAACTACATTTAATATACAGTTTACATTCTAACACATAAGGGTTTGCTTCAGAACTGATTCCAGCTGTTCCTTTGTAAATTTTACATTTAACATCCATAGGAAATGTTGTAACCAATTTTTTTGTTTAATATTAATTAAAGGTGGGAAAGATTAATGAGCAAAATAGAGATGCTGCTTTTGGGCTGAGGTCTTGGTTTACAAGGAAAGAATATACACATGAAAATAAGGTTGACTTTTATTTACTTAAATATCTTCTTACCCTGAATTCCTTTGCTACCATGGCTTTAAACATTTAAAGCTCTGTTTACAAGGAGACTCTGAAAGTAGCTTCAAACCATTATATCCTTAATTGAATTCCCCAGGAGCCCAGTAAACTCAAAGGAATAAAGAAAGAAATCATAACATTTGCTAAATCATCTCCAAACATCTCTCACTGTGAAGTTGCATGACCTGTTACAAGCCTGAATTGATGATTGCGGCTGAACTGCTGAAACCTCTGTTATTTAGATGAAAATCATATAAAATGCTGCCTATTTGAAATACACAAATTAAATCATACCTGCCTTCACTTTTTATCTCTAATTATAAAGAAGGCTTGCACAAAAGATGAGTATGTGTACATGCTGATGAGAAAGGGCCTTAAAAAAAGAGATATATGTAACCTTCCTATAAAGAACTAGGCTGCTCTCACATGCAAATTGGCAGGGAAGTGGGTCAATAAATTCAAAGGAAATGATTTCATGGTACACAGAAATAAAATAAATATAGTTCCACACAACCAATTCCCTGGGTGTCTCTAGAAGTAATTTTAATCTAGATTTGGAAAAAAAATCCACATCTCTCTCTCTCTCTCTTCCCTACACCACTTCTACCACCTCATCTACATGTGTCTCACCATCCATACCAAAATGGATCATAAGAGTAACCATAGCTCATTTCTTAACATACTAAATAGCTCCATATTTCTATCCACTTACCTGGTTTGTAAGTTATTCCTGGGGGGAAAAGGAATCCCTGCTGGGCTGCAGCAGCCGCTGCCAGTGTCCGCTGGTCGTGTGGAAAAATTGGGATCATGAGCGGAGGCATGTGACCCTGAACCTGCTAAACAAAAGAGAATCTCTGATCAGAAATAGCACAAATTTGTCTTGACAGATACCTCTCTAGCCCTGATAGCTTGCTTGTTGTTCACAGAGTTTCACCGAACCTTATCCTCACCATAACCCTTACCAATTTCACACTATCACATCAAAGCCCATGCTAACATTGCTCTCCATCAGTGTCAAATGTGCAACAGATTTATTCGCAGGTACTTTTTCTTATTCTGCCTTGCTTTGTTTTAATTCCTCTATTTGTGCAGCAGTAAAACAAGATGATGCTCCTGAGAGGGCAATTTTTCCCATGTTTTCTTTTTTCTTTTCTTTTTCTTTGTCCTGAATTCAAATGTTATGTTTTCTGTTGTTTCTCAGATTTCAATGCATCCATATATGAACTGTGCAACATTTTGAATGCCTGGATATAATTAAAAGTTTTCAAAATATTAATATAGATTAAATATTTCCTTAGATGAAGTTCTCAAGAAGCAAGACTACAGCCACTTGTAGTCCCAATTAAAAGAATGTTCCTTGCTGTACATACCTTAAGTTGTAACATACAAATTGTTTCGTTACTAAACTATTTGGCTTTAAGCACTATCATATAGCATAATTACAGAATAATATTCAGAGAGCATTTCTGGATAGATCCCACCATATCAAATTCCATTTGACCTTCACAAAAAAAACCCTGCATATAATTAAAAAATAAAGTTTAAAAAAATCAAAAGCAGAAATTTCTTTAAATTCTGATGAGATTTTACATTTAGCATATAGAACTGGGCAGACTGAGGCCAAGGTATGAGTCAAAATTCACTGTTTTTGTCCCAAACCCCTGATATATGACAGCCAAGTTGTAACAGGACTAAAGTGGATTGCATGTTTTTCCTTTTTTGTTTATATTCTGAAATAATAAAATGATTTTTTGCAATGACTACCACAAATATGTTTCTTTGAATTATAACTAGGAAGTATAAAAATGAATTATGTGTAACCAGGAAATAATTTCATCATCCTGCTTTCTTTTCTTGAAAATGAATAGCATCAAATGCTATTAAAAAGTTAACATGGGCATCCAAGCATTTTCTTTTTTTGTTCTGATTTCCAGGAAAACTTTGTATGAATAAAAATCTCTGTGTTGACCTATGACACCATTTAAATGCTGCCAAATTTTGTTGTCATATCCATGTTTCTCTTCCAATGTCTGATGTGGACCAGAAAGGCTACTGTGTGTGTACTTCTAAGAGAGCTAATTTACCAACAACTCTTCTCTGGGGGGAAAGCCCTATGATGTAGGTTAATAAAGGTCAAACAAAAAATAAACACTTTACAGAATTTTTCGGAATCCATTTCTCAAGAAAATCAACTTATAATAAAAAGGTCTTTGTGCAATTACTGCCATGGCACTCGGGCGTGAAAGAAACTAGCTGTGAGCAGCCATTTCTTTTATTTTAGCTGAGGTAAGCCTAGTTCTCTCTGTTAGCAACACATTTTACGTGGTTAAATTAAAGTTGATCCCCCTGTGCCCAATATCAACTTTTTATAATACTACTGAGTTTCTTGTATGATAATCTTTCCCCTGATGCTCTGAATAAACAATGTAATTTCTAATATTTGCATGAAACAATATAAAAAACATGATGGAGAAGGTGAATACAGTGTGTTTTATACTCTCTTCAAGTATTTTAGAGGAGACACTGAATCAAATGGCTATGTGGTCATACAGAACTACTAAGTTCCAAATAGGAAATATTCAATTTGTAGTTATAGTAAAATATTCCTGTCATCTGGGGATGACACAGGAAGAAACAAGAAAAATAAGTATGAATACCAAATCAACAGACATTTCTAGAAGTGACTGAAGCTTGTTCATCTGATGGAAATGATTACTGCATACATGAAGAACAGAGGTACATCTTACTGTAAGGATGGAAATGTTACCCAAATCCATACTGTCATGTCTAGCCTTCTTCTCTGACTCATTCAGTTAAACTCACTGTCTGATGTTATGGCCATGAAGTTTATTTATTCTTCTATTGGTTGCAACTATATTTGGTGATTTATCTATGCTAAAATGCCAGATAGAGGGGTGTGCGGCTATTGATCTGGCAGCGTTTTGGCATTTTCAAAAAGTACCCTGGTCTTCCTTAAACCAGAACCATAATACCATGAAAAGAATGACTGAGTAACAAGGATCTCCCTCACTTTCCCTACCAGAGTGGAACATCTTGCAGTTTATAGAGATGGAAATGAAGACAGTGTGCTCTCTGAAGGATCATAACATGAGGAAAAGAAACTCAGAAAGTAGGAGATGAGGGCAGTGGTACAATCATGTGTATCCCAGAACTGCAACGAGCAATCAGGAGGCTGGAAGAAGCCAGTGATACAAAGAGCATAAACACCAAGGAGGAAGCTGTAAGATATGGATTGGTCCAAGCCTTCATATTGTTTACACGGACAGATGAACTGATGTGGAGTCACAATATTCCCAACCACTGTATTACATAGGCACTATGGCATAGTGGAAATGGAGGAGTCCCCATGCCCTTTGTAAACAATGAAAGTATCAAAAGTATCTTACCCATCAGAAACAGAGATGCACACAGGCTAGAAAAGTTCCTGCTCCCGGTTAAAAATATAAAACATGAGCTAGGCAGTGCCAGACCAGCAGTCAAAGATGTTAAGCATTGTTTAACTGATGTACAGTCAATGGACATTTGAACGAGGAAATTGGCTCTCTTTCTCAGTAAACTTGAAGCAAACTTTGTCGACATAATCCTCAGTGCTTTGTATTACTTGATTTAAGGGGATGAGGATAGCCAGCTTCATCAAATCATATATATTCTTAGAAAGGTTAATTGCTTCTCTGTTCCAGCCGTCGTTTTGAAAATCAAGACACCAGCAGGTGCCAAAGAAAGACATCCTTTTCTTCCTATTCATAAAAAGACATGCATTGTTGCACCAACACCTCTTTCTCTTTGTCTCCTCTGCTAACTTGATGATGATGCCTTTTTATTTTTGCCATCTGCCCTGGAGCTTCATTAAAGATACATGAATGGACTAACTGGCCTGATATCTTGTGAGGAACAGGTGCTATTGTTTGTCCCTGAAGACTTGCACTAAAGATCTGACTCTGAATACTTGAGAAAGAGCATCTGCAGCAGTCAGTCAGAGAGCAACTTGGCAAAGACCTTGCTATGCGCTAATGTGCAAACAGAGTGACACTCAAGGGGACTCATTTTCTTTTTCATGAAGATTTAACTTTTTTTCCCTTTACATGATTGGAAATAAATACGGAAATCTTAACAATCCTCTTTGTTTAAGGTGTGCCACTGAGCTGCAGAAGTAAAACTAGAAGGAGTTCAGCATTTGCTCCCTATAAAATGCACATCTGAAAAAAGGCAATTGTTGGTGTTTCCCAGTTTACACAACAAAATTTTCAAACAAATTGCAGTTGAAAAAATAGGCCTTTGTTTGATTGTCTCATTCTGCTATTGTCTCAGTTTTTATCATCATTCTTGGAAATGTTGATGGAAGCTTCTATTTGTGTGGCTGTTTTAATTGTGTGTGTGTGTGTGTGAGAGAGAGAGAGAGAGAGAGAGAGAGAGAGAGAGAGAGAATGATGTGTGAATAATCAAGGGTATCTGAAATACTGGAAACCACCTGGACTTACAAGCAACACTTTATCTACTATTACAGTATAAGATTCATAGACCAAAATTTTCAGGACTAGTACTATTGTGGTTACCACATTATCAAACCTTCAGTAAGCCTTAAAATAAAATAATGTGAACCACTGCCTTGAAATATTTTGGCTGATATTATGATGGAGATTATCACACACGATTTATCCCATCTTATCCCCTATGGGATAGACATGTGTTTAACAGTGAATTACAGACCTTACCGCATTCTCCCTTGGCTGGCTGTATGCAACCCATATGTAACCAGTGCTTATCCCATGGCTTTTCAAGAATGGGATTTTCCCATTCTTGAAAAGCTGCGGGATAAGCACTGGTTACATATGGGCTGCATACGGGCTGCATAAGCTGGCCAAGGGAGAATGTTGCAAGTTCAGTCACTGACAGTTAAATACGCATCTATCCCATTGGGGATAAGATGGGATAAGTCATGTGTGATAATAAGATGGGATAAGTCATGTGCAAGTCAGAGTAGAGCTCTTTTTACTGCTGGGAGAACAACAGGAAGGTACAGAGACATTTAGATAGTCAACTTCCTCTTCAGGGCCTAATCCTTACAGAGGCTGCCCTGCATTGGAGGGGGTGGGGAGTCCTTGCTTTCTACAGTTTCACAAATAATTCTGGTCTGAGTGAATATACTTTTTGCAATATTAATTATTATTATATTATTATTTATATTTCCCGCCTCTCCCCATGAATCTAGGCAGGATTCCAACAGACTAAAAACATTACAAAATCATCATAAAAATGTACATACATTATTACATACAGTTAAAATTGATATTACTATATTATATGTAGCATTTCAGGATAATTTTTCATCTATTGAGAATTAGATTGCACTCCAGCTTCAAACTCTGGGTCCATCTCTAATTTAACAGGGGTTAGGGAAGTAGAAAGAGAGGAAGGCCACATGCTAGATGGATTGGGTCTATTAAAAGATCACCACAAGTATGGGTTTGCAGGAGCTAAGCAAAACAGGGGAGGGCAGGGGGTCTTGGAGATGTCTCATCAGCAGGGTCACCATGGGTTGAGATCAATTTGGGGACGGTTAACAACAACAACTTAGGCCCTTTACAAAGGTTTTCAGATCTCAGGGCTTAACCCTGAGTTTCCAATTTCTGTGGGTCATCTCCAGGCAGTAGAGGAAGGTGCAAATCTTCTGTTTTGCTGGGCTCAACTGTGGGTAAGAAGAAAGGGCTGTATACAAATTTCCAGCTTAGTTAGGAAAGCAGCAGCTACCTACCATTTTCAGTGCTTAATAGACTTATTGCTGTAACTTGCAGAGACTCTCCAGTGGGATTTGTTATTTACACAGTTAGCTTCCTCCTTTCTTCAGAGTCATGGCACCAGGACTCACCTACTGCTTTGTTCTGTATCCACTCTTTGGCTAGAAGCAAGTGGGCTAGATGAATATTCCTTATCTCATCTCCTTAAGTTGGTGAAAAGGGATAATCCTCTGTTTTCATATTGATCTAGGAGAAGGCAAGACTTTAGCTTGGACTTCTGTTTAACTTCTAAATAAGAATATATGTTCTCTCCATGTCTAGGTTTGAATGGCAAGCTATGAGCCACTGTGAATTGGTAAGTGTGCCCTTTACACATTTTAATATCACTGAAAGAACTGTTACAGTTCCACTATTGCTGGGGGACTTAGGACTTTATCACACCAGCCTGTTATCTCACAGCAATCATGTTGTTGAAGCAAGCAGGAAGGCACACCAGTTTGAAAACACTAACTATCAGAACTTCTAAAACTGTGCCATCAGTTTGAAAAAACTCATTCTCACCCCCCACCCCAATCCTTTGCTTCTCCTCTCCCAGTCCTCTCTTTTCCTGTCTTGCCTCTTTATTTCCCCCACAAGTCCCCGTTTTCCATAGGTTTTTGCAAAACATGTCTTTCAACCCCACAAAAGATTTTTTTTAACTCATTGCTTTTCCTCTCCTGGTCCTCACTTTTCCTGTCTTTCCTCTTGTCTTCCTTCACAGCTCCCCAGTCCCCACTGTCTGTAGGCTTTGCAAAATGGTTCTTTCCACCCTCCAAAAATATATATTTTTTAATAAAATTGTCAAGAAGAGAAACAGATGCAGGTCCCATGTTCGGCAGATGTTAGTGTGTTTGCAAAATACCCTTCAAGCTGTCAGAGGAGACAGCTGTTCTGCCAATTGAAGGAGAGGAGAGGTACAAAGCAATCTGCCCAAAAGGAAGGCATGTTGGATTGAGTAGGGTCCCCCTCCCCCTTGGAGAAGGAGTGAAATCAGAGCTAACCTTACTAAGCCTCTCTCCCTCCTCCAGGGCTCTCTGTTAGGGCTTTATCACACCAGCCTGTTGTAGAGGGGAGAGGGAGAGAAACAGTAGGAGAATCATGTCCACTCACACCATGTGACAGCCAGTATCAGAACTGCAACAGAAAGGACCTATCATACCATAGGAAGAGGTGGGAAAGCAGTGATATTGGGAGCCACTGGCAGGTTTTCCCCATCGATGAGAAGGTACACTCCACCAACAAATTAAATGCAAAGAAGTAACAGGAGACACATAACATTGTGTGAGAAATACCAGCCAAAGATGCCATTTTTTCTGTAACTGCAGTTTACAAGCTTGTACGATCAACTCCCGAGTATCCAAAATGTTAGCAAATATATAATTCAATATTGCTTATATACTATAAGGGGTATATATTTAACCAGTATGCCTCTGACATATGTGTACATGGCAAGAACCATCATATCTATTTTAAGATTACAGCTCCAAATCATATATCTGAATAATACAATTCTTTTCAGTGATAAAGGGCGTATGTTAATTGATTTCTAGAATTTATATTGAATCCCTCCAACAAGTCAGTGTACAAGACTTTTAAGTAGATAAGCTAGAGAAAAATGTTAAAATTTCCATTAGTGTGTGCCTGTTTCACAAAAACCCCTATGGGAGGAGAGGGCAGCATTTCTCTGCTGACTTTATTGTTTGTTTGAAAGAGCAACACTAAAATGAGAAAGCAAAATAAGCTTCTTACATTTGCATGACTCTACTAGTAATAAATAAGCAGAAACCCATTCTCACTTTCTGCTTTATCACACTAGGGGGCAAACAGGATTTAAATGAGAGTTAAACGAGAGTTAAACAGGAAATGTCCTGTGATAAACATAGGGCATTTCCTGTTTAACTCTGGTTTAACTCTTGTTTAAATCCTGTTTGCCCCCTAGTGTGATAAAGCAGTATAGACACAATACAGTAAGTCGATGGTATTTCTTTCTTTGCACACTTTAATATAGTCTTTAATAATAGCCATCAGCAATCTCCAACAAAGCATCTTCCATCCTGGCATCCTCTAGGTGCAGTTCCCATCAGCACCTGCTAACATGCTCAATTGTCAAGGATTATGGCAGGTGGTCCAAAATATCTGGGACACACCAGGTGGTCTACACAGTTCAGGTAAGAGGCATTACATTACTATTTATTCTTGTGAATTCTTTGAACATACTCTGGAAAGGGGACATATAAGCAAACATGGGGATAACTAATACTTATTGTCCCAATAGTTTACTGTAAACATTTGGTAAAACAGGTGTCTTGCTTTGTCACTATGCTGCTAGATCACTCAGGAACCTATGATGTGATGAATAATACAATGTTTCTTAATCCAAATATATCACAGTTACTGCTCTCAAATCTAATGTAAATCTATATTTTCACTGCCTGTTATCTGTGGGAACCAGTTTATATCTATGCATTAAGTCATATATTACCTAGATGCACAAAAGACCTCATATAACATTAGAAGACTAAAAAATGATTAATTAAATTACTTTAAACCCTCTGTTTTCAAGAAACAGTCACTAGGAGGGAAGGAAAATGTCTCAGCTATAAAAAAATTAATAAAACATGTTATGCAAAAGTGAATTTATAGTTCATTTGGAATTAGAGATCTACCACCTTCTCAATCCATACAAATGCATAATCTTGTCAATTAAATATTATTGTTAAGGTCTAGTACTATGTTAAAATCACTTTAAAGTGCAACTATGGAAAATTCATGTGTGTTTATTACTCCTTATGGGTCTATTAGTGGACATTTTATTCAGATTTGTGTTGTAAAATCTGCATAAACTCAGCATATTGTTATCCCCATGTGTGCATTTGTTTGGTTAAAGCATAACAGCAAATCTCAGTTACTACAAGTTCCAGAAAAGTCAAGAGAGCAAAAGGGTCTCACTTTTTAATCAGAACCAAACAGTTCATGACTACAGGAGTGAAGAGCTATTATGCAAATTGTCCCAGCTAGTGGTCACTCTGCCATGAAAGAAGACAGAACAAGGCAATTAATTCAAATATTCCACACGACTAGTGAAGATGTATATGTTTCTTATTTCCACTGAGCCTGTCATTCTCCAGACATAAATAAAAATATTGTTTTCTAAAAAGAACTTGCACTGAAACACCTTAGCTCTAGAAGGTAATAAGATCAATTTTATGCAAGTGACTGCAACTTCAGGCAATACAAAAACCCTTTTGTTGACAGAAACCACTGTCCCCCATTTTTTAAAAATAGAATTGTGATATACTATGTTAAATTATTGTGTACCCATATAAGAAAAAGGGTTTATAATTTCTGGCACTACAAATTGTCTAATTTTACATGAGTAACTCTGGTTCTGTCCAAGTACTTGCCATGACTCCCTACAAATATCTCTGGGGAAATGTTATTATATTTTGTAAAGAATATGGTGTGTGCATGTGTGTTGCTTCACCCAAGCCTAATTGTAATAAATAATAACAAAACAAAACCATTTAGTATATGGCCATACATGCTCTGCCCTTATACCTTCATGATTGATTGGGATGGTGTTTTGTCTTTTTTATCTCATGATGCTCCAAGTAACATCTGTAGAATAGGACCACATGGGTACTGCGAACTGTGTGTCTCCTTCCACTATGCTAGTTTCAGTCCTCTTTTGAGTTCTCTCTTGCTGGTGTGTGTGTGGGGGGGGGTGTCTATTTTCTTTCATATTGCTTCCATGATTCCTTCTGGATTGCTTAGGGAACTGAGGCATACAAAAATAGGTCCCTCTCCAGTACATGAATATATAACTTGGTATGTAATTTTTGTTTCTTAAATCAATGGCACTTGCTGCCAAGTAAATGTATCTAACTCTATGATCCAAAACACACTGCAGAAATAATCCAGTTTCAGACTAGTTTAACTGCTTTGGCTCAGTACTAGGAAATGCTAGGAATTGTAGTTTATTGTGGCACCAGAGTTCTCTCACAGAGAAGACTAAATATTTCACAAAACTAGTTCCCAGGATTCCTACACCCACTTACTACTGAATTACTTCAGATTACTGGTACTGATGGAAAACTATTCTCATATGAAGAATTGCACTGTCAGAACTACATAAAATAAATAAAATGACTAAACTGAAGTTATTAATCTTTGGATCAAAACATGAGGTGACACAACTTGTTGGGACAAAACTATCGTGCTTAGCAAAGTGGAAGGCAGTAGGAAAAGAGGAAGACCACATTACAGGTACAGTAGATTGATTCAATCAAGGAAATCAAGGTCTTGAATTTGCAAGACCTGAACATGATTGTTGATGACCTGGGCATTTGGAGGTCTCTCATTCATAAGGTTGCCATAGGTTGAAACACAATTGATGGCAAAATAACAATAAAATAGAAGGGAAATTTCCATTTCACAAGTTCACATACTGATCATAATTAAAAACACACAGATGCACACATGGGTGATGATGAAGCATAACTCATTTTCTGTATCTTGACATTGGATTGAAAGGGCTCTACAACCCCAAACAAATGTTCAAGTGATTTGAGGGGATAGAGAAATATAATCAGGAAGTAATTTTTGACTAGTTCTATATCCTATGAGGTAGAAAAGAAGATGACTCTGGGGCATTTCATACAACACTGTCTAGCTCCTTATCCACTGCAGTGTCATCAAAGATTAGCATGGCCACAAAGGAGACATATAAGTGCCTCACTAGATACTGTTAAAGTGCATCATTGCAAGAACGTAAAAAATGCTGTTATCTGAACTGGTTTGTCTGCAGAGGGATATAACAGTGCCAGCTTTGTTGGCAACATCACATAAGATGTCAGAGCAGAGTCTCATACCACCAGCAGTTGTAGCTGAAGCAGGGCAGCCTGTCCAAAGACAACTAATCCAGAGTTTTCTTGCTTTGGCTAGGGGAATGTGACACTGTGTCAAGAGAATAAGTGATACTCAGAGCATCATTTTTTTGGCTTCTAAATAGGCATTACTTTTTTCACTGCTGCTACATATGTCTTCTGCCATTCACTCTAGTGTAGAATCTAAATCACAGCACTCTGCTGCCCTCCAAATGTATTGGCTTGCACAAACAGTAATGAAGACTCAGTCTTTGCTACTAACTGTATTCTAACTGTAGTTTCCAGGATGGAATAAGTAGTCACATCTATGTAGAATTATTTGTCAGTAACAATGAACCTTTGTCCATTTGTGACCGCTCCCCCCTACTACAGCCAGACCTTATCTGCTCAGGAAATGCCTGTTTTAACTGACAGGTAGGAGATTAAATCTACAGCTGCTGAAACACAATATCCACTGTTAGATAGACTTTCACTGAAAAGCACTACAAACACATAATTTGTTTATGTTGTACCAGCAATTTTTGACAAAGCAGAATGTCTAGCTGAGACAAATGTGGTTAAACCCATTTATTATATTATTTCTGCTACACAGAGCAAGCTCTTAAAACACAGAAGTTAGTCAAGGCACAAAGCACTAACTGTCTAACAAAATCAGGAATAGATGAATTCTTGTTACACTAGCCCCCTTTACATAGCAAAGCCAGTTCCCTTATGGAAATTATGTATTTAGAGGTTGGTTGGGGTTTTTGAAGAGGGAGGGTTGCTTTGGCTTGGTTTTATATTGCTTGAAGCACAAAGTTCAATTATACTTATGTTACCAAGGTGTGACATTTATTTATTTTGTTTTATTCACTAGGAAAAAAATAACAGTTATCATCAGAACTGAGAATTTTAAAGAAAAAGTCTTCAGAACTCCTTCCCTGCTATTGATGGACAAATGGTCCACACCCACTGACACAAAGACTACTGTGCAGAAGGGTATCCTTGGTGGATGCCAAATTATGTGTGATGAAGGTTGTAACTATGGGGGGAGGGGGAGTGAAATGAAGGCATTGTCTATCCTGCTGAAACTGAACATTTTGCCCTAGTCACCGCTGACCTCAGGACAACACAGAAGGGACCACTTGCCCACATCAGTGGATTTAAAGGCTGTAGACTACAACCTTTAAATCCATTGTTGTAGTCAAGCATCAATCTATGAGCTGTATATGCCTACCCTGCTCTTTCTATACTACTAGTTTGGGGTATCTGATATACACATTCCTTCCCCAAACAATTTCACTAGTATGGTACGAACATGCATACAAGTGTTTATAGGAAATGCATTGACTTTGCCTATGTTTCCAAACTTGAAAGTTATATAAATACACACACACACATTTTGCTGGTATTTGTGGAACAGATACTAAAGAACAATTTGGCAACCAGATGAATTGCCACTGAAACAGGAGTGCATAACTGAGAGATGTGCAAAGTGAAAAGAGAGCAGGGAGTATGAACACTCAATGTGAATGTTTTATCCTTCATCTTCTTTCTCCATAGCCCTCAGCTGGGTCTCACCCATTTTCCATCTTTCATTTTTATTATTATTATTTTAAAATCAAACATTCATCACTGGATTTTTGAAACACAGGAGCTGCCATTCACAATGTAGCATTTGGCATATACATTTAAAAAAGGGGGGGGGATGTAATAAATGGGCTGAATCCACAGGGAATCCCTCAAACAGCATGGATAATGAAGGGAATCCATAACAGACATAAACAAACCCAGAACGATGTCTGTGGCCAGCATCATTATGTAAGATATATCGGCATATTTTTAAATTTTCACTTTCAAACCTGGTGTCTATTACAGTGATTCAAGCACAGTGTGGGGTTCAGATAACACACAAACATTGCCTTTGTTGGGAAGGGACATATGTTGGTGACTCAAACTGAACATTTTGCCCTAGTCACTAAAAAGTGAGGCAGTGTACATTTTACTCCAAACACTTCATTACAGAAAAACTATATGCAAAAGTAGACATCCACCCTCAGTGGGAAATGCATACACTCTCCCCAACCCCATGCCTAGTTTTCATATTTCAAGTTTTAAAGCTGCTTGTCATCTCAAAGTCATACTCCACTTCTATACATGAGGGGCATTTGAGAATATTTCGCATTAGCAATTAGAGAACACTTTTAGTCTAAGGACTTTGACATACACCTTCCCATGTTTTTTAAGCATGATGTTCACATCTTCTAAAAGGAGGCAACAATAACACTAGCAAATCTTTTTGGTAATTATTAATTTCATCATAGAATAGATTTCATTTCTATGCTTGGCTTGTTAAAAATCCACTTTATTCACCTCAGGGTACAGTATTAGCCTGTGTATTTCCTCTTCCCACTTTTTTCTTCCCCTGATTTTATTTTTTTTAAAAAAATCTACATAAGCCCAAATATTAATCACTGCTTAGAAGCTGGGGGAGAATCCCCCTCCCCAGCGCTCCTTTCCAAAGCAGGAACCAGCTAGTACTGGTCGGCGTTACTTACATTTGTAAGAAAAGTTATTAGGAAGGTGGGGGGAGAAGGAAGGAAAGTCATTAAACAAATCAGCAGGGCTCGCCTAGAGGTACTAGCAGAGAAGTCTGCTGTCAGTTTTCAAATCACAGTTCTGGTCCTGGTTTCCCAAGGCTAGAAAGGGATGAAAAGAATTGACATGATGTCCACCCACAGTAGAAGGAAGTGCTGAGCCAACATCCTCAACTGTGCAACGCCAGATACTGACATCCAGAAATGTCTATTTGGAAGTTTTGGTAACACATACAACAAAGAAATACAAGCGTTCCTCCAAGTTATAAACACCTTTAATCTTTTGCATTCCTGAAAGTTCATCCTCCACAAGCAGTTCTTTGCACACAGGGAGAAAACTCCAAATAGCACGCCTCCCACTAATTAACATGAGGCACAATCCCTCAGGAATTCAGCACTATCATGCTCTGGCACAGGGCTCACTCATTTCAGTCTGGCTAGTGTAAAACTCTGTGTAGGATCCATCCAAACTTGGTCATTTTGAGAGAAGACTCATTTAAACATACAGAATGCAAGCCTGTCCTGTCAAGCTGACAAGCATGTTGAGAACTAACTTGTGTTTTACTGAGATTTTGTTGTTTTCATTGTTCTGCATTGTTTTTAATTTGATTCTCTCTTTTTTTATTTACTGAAATTACGTATTTTATATATTTATTAATATATAAAAAGAAAAAGAAGATTAATGATATAAAACAACATAAACATGAATAACATAAAACACCATAAAACAACATAAACTTTTCAAAAACAGGCAACTTCATTCCCATCAGAATGGGAATATATTTTTACTGCTCACATATTTAGAATATATTTACTTTATTTAAACTATAACTATATTTCAACATTCTTTTTTATGTCTGACCTCCTTGCCTCCCTAAATCTTAAGGCCTGTTGCATTCTGTATTCTTTATTTTCTTTTCTTTTGCTTCTTCTGCTTTTCTATTATTAAGTCTCAGAAATTTGATTCTAATAGGCTGCTAGCACAACGCAGAGTTAATGTAGTTTCACACTGCTTTAACTGTCATTGCTCCACCATATGTAATCCTGGGATTTGTAGTTCACTATAGTGCCAAAGCTCTCTGTCAGAAAAAGCTCAATATCTTACAAAAATAGAAATCCTAGAATTCCATAGCATTGAGTCGTGGTAGGTAAAGTGTTCTCAAACTGCATTAATTTTGCAGCAGAGAAGTAGGCTTTTGAAACCCTGAAGATGCAGGAGAGGGGCAGAGGACAAATAAAGGTTTAATAAGCCTTATCTTCCTCAGAAAACTAGGGAAATGTGCTTCACAGTCACAATCACAAATTCATAGTCACAATCAGTAAGGGTACAAGAATTCAAAACAAATTCTTTTTAACATTCCCTTCCAGCAAAAACAAAACAAAACCCTTATTTCATAATGGAAAATAAAAATCCAGAAGTTGAACTAGGTCCAAAGGCTTGCCCTGGCAGCCTGATGGGAAAGGTAGCCACAACATGCGATAGAAAACAGAGGAGCAAAACAGATGGGCAGGGAAAAGTGAATTGTTGTCGCTTTCGAAGTGGCAGAGTGACAGTTCCACAATGAGCATATTATTATGTTAATATAGTGAAATTAATTTATTTATTAAAAAGCTGGGTCAATTATGTTTTAATGCTTTCTAACATCAAAAATCCAAAGTTAACTAAATGTACGTTAACTGAAAGATTTGTTTCTTAATGGCATTTCTTGCACTATAAATTAAAGTTATTAAAAAGAAGCAACTGAGACTAGATATTGGTCTAACAATGACAATTGTTAATAAAATGTTAAAGTTAAGACGTTAAAATCAAACAGTCATTGTTGTTCCAGTAAGAGGGTTGGGAAATAGTATTAATTACTAGACCTTTTAAAAATATATATATGAATGATGAATTTTAAAACCCAGGAGGTTTTTTTTGTTTGTTTGTTTTTTTTAAGTCATTTGGTTTAAACCAGTCAGCCTTGAGTAGTAGGCAATAAACTTGTCAGACCAAGCTGGTTAAACAAGGGGAAATAGCTCAACTAATATATGCCCTTGTCTCATAGTGGTACACCCTGCTCAGGCCAAGAAATGAAATTGCACTGTAGTTTCAGCTATCTCAGGTAAGACAAGAAAGATAAGAACAGAACTGGGAAGCAGTGAAAGGCTGCATCTGCATTGCAAAATTAATGCAGCTTGACACTGCTTTAACTACCAGGACTCCAACCTATGGGATTCTAGTTCATCATGGCATCAGACTTCTCTGTCAGGGAAACTAAAGATCTCACCAAACTACAAATGCAAGGATTCCATAGCATGGAGTTTAAGCAATGTCAAACTGCATTAATTCTGCAGTGTAGATGGAGCCAAAGACAGAAAGAGCCACAAAGCAGCAATTCTGTCAAGCAAGAGTTATTAAATTGTTACATGGCTGGGAAGTAATCAAGGAGGCACATCATTCCAGAGCTTGGAAAATTTATTTTCTGGACTGTAACTCCCATAATCCTCTAGGCAGGAAAGGCAGAGGGATTCTGGGATTATACAGCCAAAACAGGCAACTCTTTCAAGATCTCATTATTTTAAAAGAAAACAGACCATTCAGTTTCTGGAAAATCTATTAAAAGTGTTCATCTATTTACTGCAGACACTCCTCAGAGGCTATGTCATATTTTCTTCTTTCCCCTTCCTTGCATGTCAAGGTTGTTGAGTGCTGATGACACAGATCACTGTTGGGGCTCTGTCAAAGCTGTGTGATGCATCCAGCTGCATGGCTTCCTTGCTGCATTCCCATGAAGTCATTGCTTGAGTTGTTGTTTTGGACAATCAAATTCCTATCAGATAGCCATATTCCGGAGAGAACAACTTCATCAAGACAAATTCTCACAAAACACATAGTGAGCCCAACCCTATGGCCAAACAGCAGGAACAGAAAAGGATCTTTCAACATCCAAGTAAATTAATATTCAAATTTGTTTTGCCAATTTGAGAAGTGTTGTGCATATATAAAATAATCTTTCCACCTCTCTCTCTCTCTCTCTCTCTCTCTCTCTCTGGAACACATGGTGTTCATGAGTACAAATTATGCAACAACAAAACAGGTGACTGGCATGTTGTCATACTGCATTTCTTGGGAACATTATTTTCTGTTGTGGTGATACAAAAAAGTTACAATGATGCATACCTGCTCATGGAAATTGTTTCTCTCCTCCCTTCCTGCAGTTTTTAATCACATTTTTCTTTGTCTTATCTCCTGAATGCCACCTATTTGTTGTTGCTGTGCCTTCAAGTCCTTTCTGACATGGCAACCCTAAGGAAAACCTATCATGTGGTTTTCTTGGCAAGCTTTCTTCAAGCTTTGTTCTTTGCTCTGGGGCTGAGAGAGTGTGACTGACCCAAGATCACCCGTTGGGTATCATAGCTCAATAGGGATTAGAAACCTGGTCTCCAGAGTTGCAGTCCAACACTCAAACTATTACATCATACTAGCTCTCAACTATACCTTTGTAATATTTATCTCTGCCTTATGATTAGGAACCTAAGAAAAGTGAGTAGAAATAAATTCAAGGAGGACCGTTTCCTATACCTATTTCTTCCCTACTATGATCCAAGCTTAAATCTTTATGCATTTCTAATAAAGAGGTGGAATGAGATAACCCAACAGTGAAGTACTTTTTTTCCAGCCACCTCTTTGTTCTTGTGCAGCAAGTGCAAGGCAGTACTACTCTAGATTGAATAGGGTTGCAACACACTCTTTTGCAACATGCACTTCTGGGACATGGATAAAGACTGAGCCACTTTGAAGCAAGAATAGAGATGCTCATGTCGCATACCTATGTATGTTTTGGAAGTAACAGAATGAAAAGTAACTCCTAGAAGTGGCAGTGTAAACTGTATGAGTACTGGTTTGGCCCAGTGGATATGGGGCTAAGAAATGGGATGTACTTGCTGGCTGAACTCAGTGACTTGTCTACAAAATTAAAATACTAATCATTCAAATTCGAATGATTTTTGCAGCAGGGATGGTGAAAAACTCCAGCAACACCACTGAAAAAGGGTTTTAAGACTTTTCCTGGCGTATCTGTGAGTATCCCTACGGATGTGTTGCTGTCCAGCTACGGATTCCCATGGCTGTAAATTTTTGGCAGAGAAAGGGTGAATAGATGTGAATTTGCACAGGAAAGTGAAGACAATTAAGTGTCAATGTGAATGTTCAAAAACCTGCAGCAATTTGCTTAAGATCCTGATTTGTAGCCTAGCCCCAACAAGAGAGGAAGGGCTAGAGCTGAAGAGAAGCAGCAGTTGCCAAGGCTAAGAAGTAGGCCCTGCAAACAACAATTCACAGCAAAACCAGTCCAACACAATATCACTGTAAGCACCATGTGAAACAAAAGGCCCTGTGAACCTCATTCAAAATTTTCCCTCTTGAAGATTTGTTATAAACAAAAAAATTATACTACACACTGAAATCTGACATTTCCAACATTCCAGTGAATCAGTGGAGCGCGTATTCCAGAAAGTAGGAAAATGGCACACATTTCTCAATGCATAGACTAACTTGTTTAATGAAACCACTTGATACAATTAGCAATATGTTGTAAGCAAACTGATCATTTAATTAACAATATTGCTTACATATCCTCTTTTTAAATGCTCTTACAAAGACTAATACCTAGCTATTTAAGAAAATTTTCTTTTGCAGAAGCATACAGTAAGACATAGGCTTCCCTGTTTTAACAGTGCATGCCTACTATTTCAAAGTATACCTTGTGAATGCAAGACATCAGCCCTCTGCCCCTTGGCTCCCACATAGCAAGTGAGATGTTTTTGAACAGCAGACCCACACACCCAATCAGAAATTGTTCTGAAGTTTCCAATGATCTTAAGATAAAATTTGCTATATGGAATGGAGAGCTTTTAATAAAGAAACCAACTCTAAATTAGTTTGAAGTGCTCAAAAGTCCTTCCCTAACCCAATGCTCTGATTCTCACCAAAGACATTTAAGCAGTGTTAGAAAAAGAGTTGTGTTAGATCAGAAAATCACATTTATACTATAAAATTTAATCCATTTCATACACATACAGAAATCTTTTAGCCAAGATGAAGCCTAGCATTAACACAATTATTTCATCACACATTAAGTAACAAACTATAAACAAGCAAATTTATAATTTTAATCTTAATTTGATTTAATAGTGTGCAGGGCATTTTAGTGACTGCTGATTATTTTAAATTGAAATATAATGCTCTAACATATAACATTTTAAGCATAAATATATACAAAACATATAAAATGTACATGTGTTCGAGCATATATAGCATATATGTTCATGTGTAAATTTATGTATGTTTGTGGAAATACCTAGTTCTATAGCTGTATTAAATATTTTGTGTGGTTTGAGTGTTTGACTACAACTCCTGAGACCAGGGTTCAAATCCTCCTCGGCCATGGGAAACCACTTGGGCAAGTCACACTGTCTCAACCTCAGAGGAAGGCAAAGACCTCCTCTGAACAAATCTTGTAAGAAAACCCTGTCATAGGCATGCCTTAGGGTTGCCACAAATAAAAAATGACTTGAAGGCACCCAACACCTTATCTATACTAGTTGCTCTGGAATGTCCTGATAAAGGAAACAATTCAGTGTGTTGAGTCTCTAAAACAAATTTGGTGATGTCTTTTATGGCAATCAAGTTCTTTCAGTCAGACCACCCAAACCAAAATAAACTTTTAAAAATCCCACATTGTTGCAATAATCTGAAAAGAAATTCAGTGTATATTCATGTCTTTCTGTGTTTTCCAGCTAGATTAAGCTGTTGTCTTAACAATTGCCTCCCAGCTGCTGTGACTAGCAAAAACAACAGACCCAGCTCTGTTGTCTGCAGAAAAGCCTAGATTGTTATGAGTAACTTTATTGCAGGCACATGAGTGTGTTAAGACTTTAAAACACACTCAAATGTCATGTGCACACACAGTGACGGGGAAGAATAATTATGAAAAAACAAGAATTCTGTCTATGAAACCATGTCAGACAAAATGGGCCATTCATTGTATCCCGTTGGGACTAGTCGCACTCTCCAGCCAGAAAACAAAAAGGGCACTTTTTTTCTGCTGTAAGCTGAATGCTTAGCTTTGCCATCTGAGCGCTAAGAAAACATGGGCCCCCTTGCTAAATACTGGCTGCCTGGCACACAGTAAAATGTATTAACACCCTCCTTTTTCCAGAAGTCCCCCTCCATGTAGGCTGCAGCCAATGTAAAGTCAATACAAAGACAAAACAGTTTGTCTAACATTCTCCCCCTCTTTTCCTTTTTTTAAAAGAAGGAACAAGCCACCATTCCAGTACAGTCTGAAATTCGCCCTAAGACAGAGGTTTTATTCTAAAACAGACCTCCTCTTTCCTTATGCATTTTACCATAACTATCATTAATGCTTTTTGCAGGTAATAACAGCTGCCTCCTGGTACTCAAGAGTCTCAAGGATGTATAAGAAGTTCCTAAAGAGTAGGAATGTATGCGGTTGTTAAAGGTCATTATCTACTTCATAGAAAAGCCCAATTCATTGCTCTCTCATTTTGAGTTATCAAAGCTTGTAAATTACCGTGGCACGCCTTTTCTGTCAGGCTCAAAAAGACCTCCAAAGCTTTCCCCTCTACCCAACATCAAATATGTGCATAAAATGCTCCTCATCTGGTCTACCTGGTCTTATTTTTCTTCTTCTTAACACAGACACCCTACCACCACCAAATTCCATTTGTGCTTGGGAAATGGTGGTCATAAAAGTCCTAAAAGAATGAAATATCTGGCCTGACAATGAGACTCTGAGATGACAATTTCCCAGCAGGACTCCTTTCCTTACCACTAAGATCTTATAGAATGTTTAAAATTTAATTCATACACCTAAAAAATAGATAATAATCTACTGCACACTAAAACAATTAACCAAATACCCAATGTGCATCAAGAGAATTTCCTTTGATCAGACTCAAGGCTAATATCCTAGATTTCATTACAATCAAAAAGATGCTTTGTTAGTGTTCTGATGAAGGACCATAGGAAATGTAGCCAGAAAATATAATCTGGCAGGCAGGAAACAGTTCAATTGCATTAGGACCATGTGAACGATGTGCAGGTCACAAGATGTGTGTTGTGAGTTCTGCCACTTTGGATCTGTACAGCTATAGGTGAACCAACTCACCTTCAGTGCAGACACTAACTTGGCAAATTAATTATTTTGACCAACCACACACATAAAATATTAGAGCATTTAGAGGCATTTCTTTTACAGTGGGCAATGATTTATCCTAGTTATTTTTATTACTGCATACTCTGTAAGACAGTCTAGCAAAACAATAAAAACAACAACAATTAAGTTGTATGTCCTGCAGATCACCCACTAGATCTTATTAGACATCCTTAGGGTTATTTCCTGTGTCCAAACAGAGTTTATGTTCACAACTTTTGAACCCATTCCCCAGTGTATAACTTGACCAAATCACAGAAAACTACAAGGAAACTGTGAACCACTGAAGCCATCATCTGTTTACATAATTCCACACCAATCTAGGTCCAAGCACAGCATCTTTAGTAGTTTGTGGATCATGACTTTGGATGAATCTGCCTCCCTCTACAAAAGAAAGCCATTTTCAAGATATGCTTACATGCTCATACAAGCAGTTACAAAATCCAGGGCTGTCTTCAGATCCAAGCAGCACTGAGCCATTCGATTAGGCATGAATTTGTTTTAACAATCCAACAACATCACCATTTCTCATTCATCCACTTAGCTTAATTTTCCTACCATCACTTTCATTGCTGAGGTTGTCTCTATTAAGCCATTTTTTGTGCATCATTAACTTTTAACCAGGCATCGATAGCTTTATTGTTTAAATTGCATATGACTTTATTTAACGTCAGCATTTCTTCTGGCTCCTGACAAGAAGTCACATTTTATAACTAATTAAATTGATCCCTGGGAAGCAAAAGCCACTAAACGGAATTATTCGTACCCAAGTGTCAATATATTAAATCAAAGGGCTAATGAGTTGGGTCACTGCTTCTTTTATCTGAAGGCAATAGAAGAATGGGATTCATATCATCCTCTATTTTCTGCTTTAACAATCAATTTTATCTCAGCCCAAAAGGCATCTAATTAATAAACTTGGACCTAGCAGTAAATAATACATTTTAAATTTGTTTTAGAAGCTATATGAATCCTGAGCTTATATTGAATGGAGAAGGGGAATATTCTGTGGATACTAACTGTCCAAAAGTATAGGTCTCCTGCTCTCATATCACACTCCTGCTAGGTCATAGGAATGTCTACACCAACCTAAAAAGTGGTTTTGAAGGCTTTTTGAGTTTACACCCATTTTCATAAATCAAGAAGAAGAAAAAACCCTCTTGGAACTGACAATACTGCCTAACGAAAGCAATTAAGAAATGACAGCTTTTGTCATGTCAGCTTTTCCTGTGGTTCTTGCAGCTGCTGAGTAATATTTTGGATGCTTCTACTATTTACATCTGGACGCTTTTTTAAAAATTCATCACCTAATAATTCAGACCACTCTCTCTATTAGTCACAACTGAGGTTCTTTTGACGAAATGTCTTTACTTTACATGGGGCAGAAAAAGTGATCTTTCTTGGACCTGTCTTCAGTTAATCAACCAAACGTCAAGGGGCCATATCCCCTGCCCTTTAGAAAACCACAACCCTGTCCCAAATGACCGAACTCCCATCTCAACAGTGAATGTTCTGTAGTAGGCAAGTTTCCATATCCTGTAACTTATTTAAGAGTTCCTACTAGTGACTGATGAACAATTCTTGGACCTTTTAATTCCACCAAGATTATTCCCAAATAACATGTAAGAAAAACAACTGGCAATTAAACAAGGCCTACATTCATACAGCCCTTATAGAAGAAAGGCCATCAGTCTTCTCCCTTGAGCCATATGTACACCACAGGCAGTATTCTATGGAAATAATGACATATTTCCTCCTTTCTTATCCTCCATTAAATGCTCTTACTTATAAATAATACTGATAGAGTTTCCATGCCCAACACACACACAGCCACTGGCAGACTCTCTGCTACTGGCAAAGGGAGCAGGATATCTGCATCTTCTAAATCCCTCAGAATACAGCATCTCCTTTTGGTTTATTGGCCGTCTCTCAATCCATTGGCCGAGGAACCCCATCTGCCAAACTTTACAGAATAAGCTTTCAGAACCGGGGGAAGGACTCCTGAGATTCAAAACCAGTTTTTTCACAGATCAAGAGCCTCTCACACACCCCTCCCCTCTATTGTTCTGTCCTGTGCCAGAAGTTGCACAAAAATGCCTGGAGCTGGTCAGAGACCAGGTAACACTTGGCTGCCTCTGTTCTGAAATGGCTTGAAACAGAGGCCTCCTGGAAGCATGCACATTTTTGGGAATCCTACTGGCACAACTCCCAGAGCCTGTCAACACAGAAAGGCATTTGCCTAAGGAATCCTCTACATTGCCACGCTTATGCTTTTCAGTAGTTTTAGAAATGTTTTCTCTCTTTTATGTTGAATTTCATTTAAACCCTGATTTACTCTACAACAAATTTAATTTTACTTTTCAATTACAATTTTGTGCCTTCCATTTTTTTCAAGCTGTGCCTATTCATGCACCGCTGTGGTATACATGCACATTTAATCTCACATAAGTATTAATAGTACTGGGGTGCTATTTATTAGAACATTTTAAAGTATTGTGGATACTAGAACACAAACAAAAACAGCTTCATTTATATACCACTTCATACCACCTAAGGAGTGTCTAGCTACTTGCCCCGAACAATCTGGGTACTCATTTTAGTGACCTTGGAAGGATGCAAGCCTGAGTCGAGCTTGAGCCCTTTTGCTGGTCTTGAACTCGCAACCTTATGGTTTTGAGTGAGTGGCTGCAGTATAGGCATTTAACCACTGCGCCACCAGGCCACCTACATAATGACTGTAAACCTTGTTTGTTTGAACTTCTTCTGGTTTGAGGAAATAGCTTAATGAAAGGCATCTAGGAGTCCTAATGGACCACAAGTTGAACATGAGTCAAAACTGTGAAGTAGGAGCTAAAAAGGCCAATGCAATTCTAGGCTGCATCAATAGAAATATCGTGTCTAGATGAAGGGAAGTAATAATCCCACCCTATTCTGCCTTGGTCAGGCCTCACGTAGAATACTGTGTCCAGTTCTGGGCACCATAATTCAAAAAGGATGTTGAGAAGCTGGAGTGTGTCCAGAGGAGGGAGACCAAAATGGTGAAGGGTCTAGAAACCATGCCTTATAAGGAGAGACTTAGGGAGCAGGGTATGTTTAGCCTGGAGAAGAGAAGATTAAGAAGTGATATGATAGCCTTTAAATATTTGAAGAGATGTCATGTTGAGGATGAGCAAGCTTGTTTTCTGCTGCTCCAGAGAATAGGACCCATAACAAAGCTACAGGAAAAGAGATTCCAGCTCAACATTAGGAGGAACTTCGTGACAGTAAGAACTGTTAGACAGTGGAAAACACTCCTCCAAGGACGGAGACTCCACCGCAGTCTGTGATGGTTTGATTGTGAGTTCCTGCATGGACTGGATGGCCCTTGTAGTCTCTTCCAACTTTAGGATTCTATGACTCTATGAAGATTTTCACACTTACCTGAAGCAGTTGTAAATCATCCTCCAAACGTCTTGCAAAGGTAACTGAAAGAGAATAAAAGCCTCTGTGTCTGAAACCCAGGAAGTGTTCATGAATCGCCATTGAAAGGGATTTTGGCAGAGGCGATTGTAAAATGGTCAGAGAAAAGCATGGAAAGAGGCAGACTTCTATAAATGCTAACTGAACGTCAAGAGGGAAAGGAAAAAAAAAAAAGCCTCTTTCCCTGCTTTTCTCTGACCGTTTTACAATCGCCTCTGCCAAAATCCATTTCCATGGCGATTCATGAACACTTCCTGGGTTTCAGACACAGAGGCTTTTTTCTCTTTCCGCCACCTTTGCAGGACGTTTGGAGGATGATTTACAACTGATTCGGGTAAGTGTGAAAATCTTTTATGATAGGGATGCATAGCAGAGGGGAGGATTTGATTCTTTTGGGAATATTTCAAGTAGGTTTGTGATGTGGGATAATCTTGGTACATTGACATTTTTATTTAGGAAATGTCTTTCTTTTTTTTCTTTTTTCTTTCTTTCTTTCTTTCTTTTTTTTTTTTTTTGGTCCTATTTTCCTACACTATAGACTACCAAGATAAAATGTATTTTGAGAAATATGACTGAGAAGTGGATAGGGCAAATTCTTGTATCCATTTAATCTTCCCCTCCCCCACTCAAAAAACAACAACCCTACATTGAATAAGGGATTAAATAGTCATATTTATCAGTTCTCAGAATGCACACACATGCACTCTCTCTCTGAAGAATTATAGACATTCTGTTAAGGACCTACATGTATTCTCTTAAGTTTCAGTCTATGGAATATCATAGTGATATTCAACACTAAACCTACAAAATATTATATTCAAACACTTTGGATATGACAAAATTTGGTTATACTGACACATGCCTTGTTTACATCCCATTTGGACTACTGTAATACACTCTATGTGGGGCTGCCTTTGTAAACTGTTCGGAAATTTAAATGCATGCAAACCACCACAGCCAGAATGCTAACTGGGGCCAGTTATAGGGACCACATAACTCCTTTGCTTCACTGGCTACTGGTTTGTTTCTGAGCACAATTTGAAGTGCTGGTTATGATTGATAAAGCCCTACACATCTTAGGTCCAGATTATTTGAGAGACTGTATCTCCCCATATGAACCTGCTAGAGCACTAAGATCTTCCAGAAAGACTTTCTCTTGGTCCCACCACCATCGCCTGGTGAGGACACGACAGAGAGCCATCTCGCTGGCTACTCCTGCCCTCTGGAATGCCCTTCCAGAAGAAACAAGGCTGGTCCCCCTCCTTGCTCGCCTTTCATCCACAAGCAAAAAAGGCTTTATTCAGGCAGGCTTTTGATGTATAATCATGGGGTGGCTTGGGTGGTGGTTATATGGGGTGAGTATCATGGTTTTAGTGTGGTTTTAATATCTGTAATTCTATATTGTTTTTAGATAATAATTTTAATTGTTTTATTGTAAAATGTTTTTAGAATTTTTATCCGTGAGCCATCTTGGGTCCCTTTGGGGAGAAAGACAGGATAGAAATCAAATAAATAAAAATAAATAAATAAACCACAAGTAATTCAGTGTTTGTGCCTGGCATAAAGCTGAATTAGGTTTACCTGTTTACTTCTAGAGCCTCTATAAAATCTAGTTACTGTGCTATTTCCAAAATAGATAGGGGCCCTATACATAGATTTACTGTTTTCTTGGCTTAGAAGAGTTGAGGGTAAAGGTTATTAGCCTCTTCCTATCTTAAATACCTTGAAGTCTTTGGATATTTATAGCTTTTTCATATGATGCTTGTTTTGTTTTCTAAAACTGCTACCAGTTGTTTTCAGTTATGGGGGGACGTTATTGGAATTATTGATAAAATATAATAATAGTTGTTGTTGTTGTTGTTGTTGTTGTTGTTATTTAAAAAAACTCAGACCTAAATATATAAAGCAGAATGGATGGAATGACTCAGAATGCTCTTCCTACCCTTTAGTCTGTTCCAAAGGTCCTCCAAACCTCTTGTTTGGTGAAATTGCAAGGGGAGCATGCTTAGTTGTTTCAGTGCTGGACTATGACTCTGGAGACCAGTGTTCAATTCCTTCTCAGCCATGAAACCATTGGGTGACCTTGGGCAAGTCACATGCTCTCAGCCTCAGGGAAGGCAATGGCAAACCTCCTTTGAACAAATCTTATTGAGGAAACCCCATGATAGCCTTAGGGTAGCCATAAGAAATGACTTGAAAGCAGACAAAAAGAACAAAAGGGGAGGAATTTCTGGACAATTTCCACTTCCCGTTTCACTAATGGATGTCTTCCTCCTGCAGAACAGATCAGATAGAGTATCGGATAAACTCAATAATTTTGCCAGTCGCATTCTCCAATCTAATGTTCATTCTTTTAAAAATGTACTTAGGATAGTTACTATTATGTAAATATTGATACATTAGCAAGTATCAAGAAAAATTGTAACACCAGACAGATATTTGTATATACAGCCTCCTTACTTTACTTTCTCTTTTTACTCCATCAGTTCTTTCTTTAGTAGGATGACATCTACTTTAAAGTCAGTGTAGTCTGATCTCATTCAAACTACTTGAACAAAACCAGATTCAGCTTTTAACTATGAAGATGGCTTTGTTCAAACATATAACCTGTATTGATATTCCTAGGGTAGCCAAATCTGAGTACAGTAATTTAGGGCTCAAGTATCTTTCAAACAGTTCCTGAAATTATGGGCAATGATTTCCAGAAATCTTCGTTTTCCTATTGCAAACTGCAAAGTACAATATAGTCATAACATAAATGCAATTGCTAAACATGTATTACTGCCCAAATAAAATTTTAGGAGCACAAAGTTGTCATTGCGTGTAATTAGCCTTTCAATTATCACTTTGACTCATGACTCATGAGCCTAAAAAGCTTGGAAAGGCAATGAAATTATTCACAGGGGTGTAGTCTCCAAGTTCTATAGCATTTCATCCAGTACTGAAAAGTCTTTATTTAATTAAAAGTGTATACATTCCAGTAAAGGTGTTAAATGCATGATAAAATTACAAATTAAAGGATCAGGTTTAGAAAATGATGACCTGGTGGCTAAAGATGCCTTCTTTTCTTATTACTAGTCCACCAGGTCAGATAACAATAAATCTGGAAATGCCAGTGCAGACTATGGATATCAGTCTCTGCTTACTTCATTCTTGCATGCATGAACAAATAATTTCAAACATTTTCTTTCTACTGAGCAAAATTATGCTTGTTGTGCATTTTTAATGATTTTTCACATTTCAGGATTTTTACCCCACCCCACTCCACCCCCCCAAAAAGAGCTTTCTGCAAAAGGTTTGGGGTGTTTGGGGGGAATTCTTGGGGTTACGCAAGGAGCAATATTCTGCATGTTTTTGTATTAATATTTGGTTTTTGTAAGTTAGTCAAAACTTTTACAAAAATGTATATTCACAAATGAATAAAAGTCGTGTGAATTCATCATTTTCTCACTTTCTTCTTACCCTATCTCAAAAATAAGAAAAGACAGAGTATTTTCTACATACCTAGTGCTTATTTGAATTCACTGTAGAATCAGTTTTGAAAGTTACTTTGAAGAAGAATTAATACAACATTCTGAAAAGTGCAGTGGTAGAATTACACACTGATTCCCAGAACCTGTCTTACCAAGATTCACATACAGGAAGCTTCAGGATGACATTATGTTCAGTCTTTTTAAAACCTACTTTTTAATGTCTAACATAGGCTGCCTGTGTATTGCAGAAATAATCCATTATGGCCTCTCTTTAACTGGCATGGCTTAATGCTATGGGGTGAGGTGCCATCAATATGCATATGGCACCCAGCTCTATTACTCCTTCCCACCCCAATCCAAGGAGACTATCCCAGTCCTAAACCAGTGTCTGTCATCAGTAATGGACTGGATGAGGGCAAAGAAACTGAAACTTAATCCAGACAAGACAGAGGTACTTCTGGTCAGTAGGAAGGCAGATCAGGGAATTGTTCATTCAGAGGAGTGGGTTATAAATAATAATAGTTATTATTATTATTATTATTATTATTATTATTATTATTTGGGATCCAACCTGTGTTAGATGAGGTTACACTTCACTGAAGATACAGGTTCAAAGTTTTGGGGTACCCCTGGACTCAGCTTTGAACTTGGAGGCCCAGCTTTTGCACATTTAAAACAGAGACAGCATCATATGAAGCACATTGTATTCATATGGTCTCCACATAATTAGTGCATGGATAAACATTGTAATAGCCAATTTCTCTAAATAAGACTGTTTGAATTACTAAATGGCACACCTAGCCAGCTGTGCCTCTGCAGATATCACCAGGTCTAAGATGACTTCCAAGGTATAACTTGGTCTACAGGAGGGAGATGAAACCCCAACTTGGGTGAATGCATTTGTATTCATCTATATTAATTGGTTTCCCCACCAAAAATACCTTCATTTTTGCTGGATTAAGTTTCACCTCATTCACCCTTTCTCTCAAAACCATCTGCAAATGCTTGTTCAGTAGTTCCATTTTCTTCCTTAGATTTGTAGATGGAAAATAAAGATGAGAATGTGTTGTCTGTATATTGATGACACAATGGACTAAATGTCTGGAAGAATCACTTGGTCTCTACCACAGATGTTAGCATTGAGGAGATTACTGAAAGCACATTAAAATGTGAAAAAAGTAAGGAGTCCTGTCTTTTGGAGAGTGTCACAACTCCAGTGATTTTTGCTGCAGGTCTGCCTTTTCATACAGACAAAAACACATGGCCCTGTTTTAAAAAGAATAAAATGAATAAATAGTTGACAATATTAGAATACTTGGAATTGGTCTCTGGCTTGCAGCTACAGAATCGTTTCGAAGCCCTTTCACTTATCAAGGAGGATCAGGAAGAGCAGCATGGACAGACTTCAGAGACACAGCAGGGGAGCCTGGGAGTTCCATCGCAGGGAAGAGTTGCTGCTAAGCCTCAGAGGAGGTGCGTGGTTGTGGTGGGGGACTCCTTGCTGAGGGGTACAGAAGCAGTGATTTGTGGCCCCGACAAGATGTCTCATGAGGTGTGTTGTCTCCCTGGGGCAAAGATCTGTGATGTGACGGAGAGGCTGACAAGACTGGTCAAATCTACTGACAAATACCCCTTCCTTTTGGTCCACGTGGGAACGAATGATGCAGCAAGATACAGCCTTCAGAATATCAGAAGGGATTACGAGGCTCTGGGGAAGAAGCTGAAGGAAATGGACGCACAGATTGTCATCTCGTCTCTTCTACCAGTAGAAGGGCATGGTCCAGGAAGAGAGAGGAAAATAGCAGATATCAACAACTGGCTCCGCAGATGGTGTCGCCGAGAACAATTTGGATTCTTGGATCATGGGCTGCAGTTCCATGAGGAGGGACTTCTAGCAAGGGATGGGCTACATCTCACGCCAGTTGGAAGAAACATTTTTGCCAACAGTCTGAAGAATCTGATCAGGAGGGCTTTAAACTAAGTGATTTGGGGAAGGGAGACAGCAGTCTGGAAGGCAAAACGGCTAGAAAAAATAGTCAAACTGACATAGAGGGAAGAAGACAAACAGTGCAAGGACCCAACAATAGGAGCCAAAAAAACATGCACAGGCATCAAGTAAAGGGGACACATGGTCTTAGATGTCTCTACACTAATGCACAGAGCATGGGAAATAAGCAAGATGAACTTGCACTCCTAGCACAACAAGGGAAATATGATATAATAGGCATCACTGAAACCTGGTGGGATGAGTCTCACGATTGGAATATAGAAATAGAGGGGTATAACCTTTTTAAGAGAAACAGGCCAAACAAGAAAGGAGGAGGAATAGCATTATATGTCAGGGATATTTACACCAGTGAAGAGATCCAGGACATCAATACTGGAAGCCAGGTGGAGAGCATCTGGATAAAAATTAAAGGAGAGGGAAACAACAGGGATGTTACTGTGGGAGTCTACTACAGACCCCCAACTCAGGCAGAGGAAATGGATGATGCCTTTCTAGAACAGATGACCACACAATCAGGAAGGAGAGATGTAGTAGTTATGGGGGACTTCAACTACCCGGATATTTGCTGGAAGTCAAACTCAGCGCTATCCTCAAGATCTAGAAAATTCCTCACTTGCCTCGAAGACAATTTCATTGTCCAAAAGGTGGAAGAGGCAACAAGGGGATCAGCTATTTTGGATCTGATCTTAACCAACAGGGAAGACCTAGTTGATGGGGTGCAAGTGGTGGGATCCTTAGGTGGGAGTGACCATGTCCTCCTGGAGTTTGTTATACAGTGGGAAGGTGAAGCTAAGCATAGTCAGGCACGCATTCTAGACTTTAGGAAAGCTGATTTCAATAAACTTAGAGAAATATTGGGGGTGATCCCATGGTCAAGAATACTAAACGAGAAGGGAGTTCAAGATGGATGGGAGTTCCTCAAAAGGGAGATACTAAAGGGACAATTTCAGACAGTTCCAATGAGGAAGAAAAATGGGAGATGTCTCAAGAAACCGGTATGGATGACTAAGGAACTTACAACTGAGCTAAGTTTTAAACGGAACATGTATAAAAAATGGAAAAATGGGGAAATCACCAAAGAGGAATTCAAACAAATAGCCAGCACATGTAGGGATAAAGTCAGAAAAGCTAAAGTGCAAAATGAACTCAGGCTTGCTAGAGATGTTAAGAACAATAAAAAGGGTTTTTTTGGGTATGTCCGCAGCAAAAGGAAGAAGAAGGAAACAGTTGGGCCACTGCGTGGAGAAGATGGCAAAATGCTCACAGGAGACAGAGAAAAGGCAGAATTGCTCAACACCTTCTTTGCTTCAGTCTTCTCAGGAAAGGGTGCCCAACCTAAGGATGATGGGACAGAGGACAGAATAGGGGAATTTCAGCACAGAATAAGTAAAGAAACAGTACAGGAATACCTGGTTAATCTAAATGAATATACGTCTCCAGGACCAGATGAACTACACCCAAGGGTATTAAAAGAACTGGCAAATGTAATATCGAAACCCCTGGCAATAATCTTTGAGAACTCCTGGAGAACAGGAGAAGTCCCTGCAGACTTTAACACAGAGAAATGTAAGGTCCTACACGTAGGGCGGAAAAATGAAATGCACAGATATAGGATGGGGGACACCTGGCTGAATGAGACAACATGTGAAAGGGATCTAGGAGTCCAAGTAGACCACAAGTTGAACATGAGTCAACAGTGTGATGCAGCAGTTAAAAAGGCCAATGCAATTTTAGGTTGCATCAATAGAAGTATAGAGTCTAGATCAAGGGAAGTAATAGTGCCACTCTATTCTGCATTGGTCAGGCCCCACCTGGAATACTGTGTCCAGTTCTGGGCACCACAATTCAAAAAGGATGTGGAGAAACTGGAGCGGGTCCAAAGGAGGGCGACTAAAATGGTGAAGGGTCTGGAAACCTTGCCCTATGAAGAACGCCTTAGGCAGCTGGGGATGTTTAGCCTGGAGAAGAGAAGGTTAAGAGGTGATATGATCCCCCTGTTTAAATACTTGAAGGGATGTCACATTGAGGAGGGAGCAAGCTTGTTTTCTGCTGCTCCAGAGAACAGGACTCGGAACAATGGATGCAAACTGCAGGAAAAAAGATTCCACCTCAACATTAGGAGGAACTTCCTGACAGTAAGAGCTGTTCGACAGTGGAACACACTCCCTCGGAGGGTGGTGGTGTCTCCTTCCTTGGAGGTTTTTAAGCAGAGGCTGGATGGCCATCTGTTGGGTATGCTTTGATTGGGAGTTCCTGCACGGCAGGGGGTTGGACTGGATGACCCTTGTGGTCTCTTCCAACTCTAAATTTCTATGATTCTATTATTCTATTGTCTACAGCAGATGTTAAAAAGCGTGAGAGACAAGACATAAATTTGTACTGTCCCAAGAGCTGAAAGTTATTATTTTGAACAAAAGTTTCTTGGTGCTACCACTTAAGATTGGCCCTTCGGGGAAAAATTGAAGCCCTGGTAACCACAGTCTCAGGGTAAACTCTGCATGGTAGTACTGTGCAAAATCATGATGATGATGATGATGACGATGACAACAACAACAAAAACAACTACATGGATGGCGGTACCAAAAGCTGCCAAGATATCCAATATAATTGGTAGGTTTTCCCTCCACCTATCTACTTTCACACATAAAACATCATCAAACAAACCTAAGCAAGAATTTGATTGGATTGGATTGGTCTCAAGAAAAACATACTCAAAAGCTGCATAATAGTTTGTGTATAGATCAGGTCCAACTTTAAAAAAAAAATGATCACAGCACTGTGCCCTAATAGGTAGTGAGAATGATGCATTTCCACAGAGAACCATTAATACCTCAAAAATCCAATTGTGCAATAATTAGTGCAACAAGTAATGTTAGCAGTTTTATTCTTACTGGAAGATAATCTTTTAAAGGCCTACTCAGTTTTTGAAAACTATATGAATTCCAGGACTCAGTTCTATGCAAAATTGACACCATTTTTGCACAGAAAGCAGTGTTTTCTCTCTTTTTTAAAGGAAATCCCAGGTTGGGTGTCCCCATATGAAGAAGTATTTGGTATGACTCAAATAAAATCATGGTTATGGTATGAAAACATCTTAACAAAAAATAATCAAAACATACATAAACTTAAAGTGGTGGAGGAAACAGAAGAGATAGAAATAAGAAAACATTGTTTACTTTATAAACAACCATCTGATGGATAGTTTATAAACAACTATCTGATGGATTCAGATCTTTCACAAGAAGGCTTTAAAACAAAATAGAACAAACTCAATAAACCACTAGAAGGAGAAGAACAGAAACTAACTTCTAAGTTTTACAAACTTCTGCTTGAAATGAGGCTAGAAAAGATTCCATGATATTCTGGGCAAAGGATCTGGGATGAGATATCAAACTTGATAAGTGACAGTCAAGAAACATGTTTTTCTACCATTTTTTTCAAATATTTCAAACATTACTTCCATCTCTACCAATGTAAATTGCATTGATTTCAATGGCTCTTCTATGCAGAATTGGCATTGCATTTCATGTGGAAAACTCATCAGACTATGATAGAAGTCATTTTCCATACTTCTGCCATATTTAATTTAAGAAGAAAAACTTTTCATTATTTAAAGGAAAGCATCTAATGTGGTAGCAGCCTAAATACCTTAAAGGCAACAGATTCTGTCTCTTCTTCTTAGAAGCTAAGCAGGGTCAGCCCTGGATAGCACTTGGATGGGAAGGTGATCAATGAATACCAGGTGCTGTAGGCCATATTTCAGAGGAAGAAACTGGCAAAAACACCCAGGAGTATCCCTTGCCTGAAAAAACTCTATGAAATTCACAGGTTTGCCATATGTTGACAAGCAACATGAAGGCACACAGAGACATGCATTTAATGTGGTATAATGACATAATCAAGCCTTTGTATCAACTAAAAATTAAGATTGTAGATGCTGCTTGTTTTGACTGGATATGTGGGACTTCTTTTTATTTGTTTAGTATTTAATTGCAGTACGTCATATAATTAATTCAAGTAATACTTTGGACTTCAACATTCTTCACAGTTCTTGCAATAGGCCTGGTGAAAATCTATACACTACTTGCTTAGAGTACTAGTAAGGAGATAATCCTGTGTGGGACCTTCCATTACTGGAGGCAGAGTTGTCTCCTTAAAAAAAGCTCATTTTCTTCTAGTGAATGGAAACAAATCTTCCAAGGGAGGCTTAATCAGATCTTTTAGAAATCCATGTTAAACCCTTTTTCCTGAGTCTCATTTCAGAACCAAGTGCCCTTGCAAGGAAGGGCACAATAAACCTTAACCTTATCCAAAGCTCCCTTTAAATCCAAACAAGATTTCATTCTGCAGTAACTCTCCTTTGTAACTTTATCTGAATGTTGCTGGAACCTGAACTTCATCAAACATTATGGGCTTTGTCATACACAGAAAGTATGAGGATTATTGTGTGAATCTGAGAATTGTGACTCCTTCATTGCAATATCTTATCAGAAATAGATAGGTATAATTCTTTAGATTTGGTGAACCTATTTCTGGGTTTTTTGGTTTTGCTTTTGGTTTCTTTTTATGGGAGAATATCAATATACAGCATATAGATCCTGAATTTATGTGTGTGAATGAAAGTCTCATTGATTTTAGTCCCACAGATTTATTTTCAAATGAATATGTCTGTAATTAGGATGCACATTTCATTGACATCAAGGGGTTCTTTATTGTCACACTGTAGCTGATATTAAAGAAAGCATTCCACCCCGCTTTCACAACTACCTTTCTTCACAACAGAAGCAGATTGAAATATATTATGCAAAACAAGTTTTGAGGTTTTCTGTTCTCCAAACGTTCTTCCTTTCCTTTCTCTGATTTAATGTGCCAGAATCCTTGCTTATTCTTGGGATTTATGAGTACTGTAGAGGAAAATATCTGGAAAGCACTAGAGTACCTATTTTATTCTGTTTTATTTCTATCTCGTCTTTCTCCCAATATGGGATACAAGACAGCTCACAATTTGAGTTAAATCTTTGTGCGTGTATGTGTGTGTTTTACAAAAGTTGTTACAAAACTAAACAGTCACATTAAAACACTGATTTAAAATAGATTTTTAAAAAGCAGTTAAAATGTAGCAGTGATGATACAAACACAGTACAACACAACTCAGTTAGAAAACTTCTGCAAGGGACAGTTAATACTCAAAAGCCCATTTTTTAATTGGATTTATATCCTACTTTTCTCCCAAAATTGAATTCAATGTAGCAAGTAAACAACATATAAAATATTTCATTGAAGAACATTGCCTTTATTAGTCCCTTTTGCTTTCCAAGGAAACCACAATCTCTACGGGTGGAGAATCAAATGGATATTAAAAGAAATTCAGAATCCATATATCTAATATATTGCTCTCTGTGCCCTATGCAGACCTTCAGCTTGTTTATAAGAGGACAATCACTGTTCATTCAGTCTATGCCTCTCCTGCACTGAGGGTGAAAATTAAAAATTCAATCCTTTTTTTTTCTCAAATTTTTCAAAAGTTCAACTTGTATTTGAAGTTGAATACTTCAAATACAATGCTTCAATTTGTAGGTACTTGAACACAAATAGATAGAGCAGGGTTCTGGATTGCTCAGAGGTTTCTACTCCTATTTAAGGCATAACAGAAACCCTTGACAAAGATCAATATGGGAATGCTGGGGATTGAAGGAGTAGTGATGGGGATATCAGGGTTTGAGTGTGCACCTCTCTTCTTTTTCCCTCTCCATAATCAGATTTAAAGTGAACAGGCTGAATGCTTAATTTTAACCTCAATTATGCTCTGATGTGATGTCTGTAACATGTCAGCAGAGTGGTTATCTTAATAATGTTGTCTATGCAATGCAGAATTTCTATGCAATGCAGCAAAGGCATGCATAATTCTTGGAATGTCACAAGGACTGAACATGGATATGCTTGGTAATGTTTCAATAGGTACCTTTGATGACCAACTTTCTGCAGGCAGGCTGACATTTTGGAATCTGTGATCTAAATTGCAAGTATAAGAGGATTTAAAATTTGGCTGACTTTTCCCTATGAAACTCTTCATGAGACAACCAAGGAGTTTTTACACATAGACTTGGCTTGCAGTGGACTCAGACTAAGGACTTTATCACACCAGGCTGCTATGATGCTATAGCCATGTTAGTGTAGGAAATGTAAAGATACCAGTTTAGGGACAGTCGTTTTTTCACAACTCTTCAAAAGTGCTATGGTGCTGCTATAGTCCTGGGCTCTGTCTTCTGAACAGCAGCCTTCATAACCCCATTTTCTTCCCCAGTGCCCTCCCCAGCATGCCTTCTAGTTTGTATTTTTAATTTATTTATTTTATTTACAATTGCACATTCACAACAAATGATTAAATTTATTAAAAAGAAAAGTAATTGGAAAAAAGAAAAGAAAAACAGCTTGCTTGGGAAGTGGAGACAAGAACATAATCACACCAATCACATCATGAGACTGACTATATTATTAGAACTGCAGAGGGAGGAACTTATCACACATAAATCAATAGTAGAAAAGCATTGCAACTGGAAGGCATTGACAGGGTTTGCTCATGAATGAAAAGGAGAACTCCAGGAATGGATGGAAGACAAAGGAGCTACCAGACAGACACGGTCTCATGTGATAAGGTACAGCCACAGATGCTAACATCCTGATGTCATTCCACTCTGGCAGCATCATGTGATATAGTTCTCTATCCCCCCCCCCTCCACTCCACTTTCTTTGGGGTGACTCTGTTCCTTTCTTATCACCAGTGCTCCCTGTAGGGAAGCAAGGCATAGAAGCAAAAGGAAAAATCAGAAAGTATCTGTGAGAGAATATTTTTTTTCTTCCCGAGCTTCACGTTTTTGTGCCCACAAATGTACATTCAACCTATACATTTAAATAAAATAAAATCAAGATCACAATTCAAATTAAATCATGATTTAACTGTTAGCTTCTCAATCCAGCTCTCTCACATCCCCAAAACAGTTACTTATTTTGCATGCACCCATGAATCCATCCCCCCCTCTACCTGCACAAATATCGTCCATCACACAGCACAAATATTGCCTACCATATCTATCAGAACAGGTATAAACTACTTAGATAACTGCTTGATAATTCTGCTAATTAAAGATGTAAAACAAATAGCTTTTTTTAAAAAAAAAAAGTCCCCCCACCTCCCCATGCATAAGTGCAAAATGGTTGTATGTGTGGCTCTAGATCTGGAAAGAAATGCATCTGTGGAACGTCCTAAATGCTTGCATTTGAAGTAGAATATTGGTTCTCTCCCTTCTTTCTCTCTTACTTAAAACACATTTAAAGCATGTTTGTGTTAAACAAAAGTGGCAGTTCTATGTTAATAACTTCTATGGGTTTGGGAGGGGGGAATAATTAGCCTTTAGCATCTCCCTTTCTTCAGGAATGATCCCTCTCCTGGGCCAGAGACTCCACTTCTGGCTGCCTTTGTTGAGCTCAGAAATGGTGCACGTAGGAGAGAAATTAAGCCCTCATTTAGCAGAGACACATGCCTGTCAAGTCCAGAGTAACAAAGGCTGCTCCCTCGGGGCTATTCAGCTCCCTGAGGCTGCCACTCATTCTGTTAGCAATGCTAACCCTTTACAGACTGTGTATAAAACTCAATAAATCATTTCATCTGCTCTGGTTAATATACACATGAACTCAGGCTTTTCTTCAAAGTACCCCCCCCCCCCACTTCTCACTGCAACATATGCTGCTGCTTTTGTAAGGAGTGTCAAGTGAAGGCCTACTCCACTTTCTTTCACTAATATAGTAAGGCTTCTCTTATAAAACACTTATTCTTATCTAGATAGTATGTCCAAAAAAGGGACAAGATAATATTATTATTGTTATTGCTGCTGCTGCTGCTGCTGCTGCTGATGATGATGATGATGATATTGTTACTGTTTAATCTTGCACCCTCGGCCAATTCCAGTTTAAAAAGGGGGGGAGGATATCATACTGTAACCACTGGATCCACTACAATGGCCCACATTCATATTTTATTTTATTTTTAATTATTTTTCTCCCTTATTAATCCCTTCTATTATATTATTTTTCCTTTGAATATTTTACAACTACAAATCTTTAAACAAGTGATAGAAGAGAGATAAAAGGGGAGTTGGTTACCAATGAAAAGAAGGTTTAAATTGGGGAAGTTTCAGAAATTAAAAGAAAGAGAAGTCTGTAGGGAAATAAGAAAAATCCAAATGGTAAAGTAGCATTGGTGTAAAGAGGGAGGATAATAACACAGAGGGAAGCAGGTCGTGAGAGATAAATGTGGGGTAGAGTGTTTAAAGTGGGTGTAGGGTTAAAGATGGTATGGTTATTGTATGGTTAGTAATGTATTTTGGATGTATCATATAGATATTTATGGTTGTAGGTGGCATATGGTATGGGAAATGTGTTGTTGTACATGTTATACACATGTAATGTTATGTGTGTATGTTGTATATGTGAATTGTTATATGTTATATGATTGATTTTAACTGATTTTTTAAAAATTTCTACCTCTCCTTTGGGCATCTGGAGGAACCTTAGTACTTGCGTAGAATCCCAGAGGATACTTTTCTTAGTTAAAAAAAAAAAGCTAGAAAACCAAACTTTGTGGGTGGACACAGAGCGTAAATGCACTGACATGGGAATGTTGTAACAAAGAAAAAAGATTTACTACCAAAACATGTGCAAAAAACCCCATGATATTTGGGGGGGGGGGGGTTGGAAGCAATGAAGATATTTTAAAAAGTTAGTGGATTTTCCCCCTCTTTGCTTGTGAATGATGAAAGAGGTGGGAAATGCATATTTCAAAGTGCTTCTCTACTTAGAAATAAGTCTCACTGGGATCAGTATTCCATATATCCTAGTATGTTTAGGACAGCCTTTGGATACCAGTTGCTATGAAACAACAACAACATAGTGCTGACATGATGCAGGTGCTTTCAGAAAGTACCTCATCTGCCTAGCGAGCTGTCATGCTGAAGAGTCAGTTTCCCCATCTGGGGATGCTGATTGATCCAGCTCTGTCATTAAGGGCCCATGTGACGTCAGTAACATGGTGTACCTTTCCCCAGTTCAAGTTGGTATATCCTAAAGCGCAGCAGCTGCAATCCTCTTCTGGGAAAAGAAAGCCTGGACAGAATTATCCATGCACTGGTAACATCCAGATTACTAGTTGCCTTTGAAGACCATCTAGAAATACCATCATCTTTTTGAATCAGTCCTTCAGGTAGGAACAGAACTACTGAAGCATTATGGCCAATCGCCAGCCAGTTGCCTATGAAAACTGTGAGCAGGCCCTGAGTCACATACAGCCAATCTCCTTCTGCTACAAGTATTATGTGGAAGACCACATTCTTCCAAGCACCAGACATACATGGATTGTTGTAAGCAGTTAATACTATAGTTCACACCCAAAATATAACAAAAGGCTCTGGTTATTCTTCATTATTCTTCATAAAAGAAATATTAATAATTGAGCATTCTTGGTTTCTTGAAATGGACCATGTCTCAGTCAAGAAGTATAAAAAAAGAAATTGAAGAAGAAACCTCCATCTAGTGCAGATTGGGACAGCCAACCCTCAAAATGTTGTTAGTCTTGAAACACACATAAACGTACCCAGTATAGACATCTCCAGATAGGGAAGATATGAGTTACAGTCCCATAATATCTGGGAAACTACAACTGCCTTTGCAATGTGTTTTCACCTTCGTCATCTTCACTATAGTTAGGAAAGTAAGAAAGTAGCACCTTCAAGACTAAGGGACTCTACAGACTGCCCCAAATGAGTGGCTCCACATCGCCCCTTTCCTCACCGGATCAGGACCACTGCAACCACACACTGCAGCCCTGATCTGGTGCTGTGCCAGCACTAAAAAAAAAAACAGCAAAATGTCACTCCTTTTAGCACCAGCAAAAAAGGTAGCCTTGCTGACATGGTGGCAGTTTGTCAGGGTTTCTTTGGTGCAGCATGTATAAATGCTGTGCCAAAGAAACAGTGTGATGCTGTCATTGGGGTGGAGTCAGAGCGTGCGGTGTGTGGTTGCCACAACCCCAATCTTCCTCCAATGCTGGCATATATCATTGGTCCATTTAGCCCCTAACTTTTCTGTTAATATCAAAGGTGCTACAAAATCCCTTTGCATACTGATTTTCCAGACTAATATAGCTATGTCACTGAATAGTTAAGAAAGTTTATACAGAAGTAGAAATACAAAGTAATAAAAAAACACATTCTAAATACTGTGAGTTAAATTTATATTATGTTGAGATCATTGTGCATTAAGCTTATACTGAAATCAACAAGATTTTAATATGGCTATTGGTGGCTGAACTCTTCCAACAAGTTTAAGTTTTTATGCAATGCACATACACAGAGAGAGCCCTAAATTGTTTAAATCTTTTTAGGGTGTCTTGTTTTGTTTTCCTATGCTTTGGATTTTCTTTAAAATGCCCCTGCTGAATAATATCTGAAGTCTCAGTCTGAGTCTGTAAACAATGGACTCCATTTAGAGCCACGTTGTTGGCAAGGATGTGAAGGGTAGATCACATGTCTTCCTTTCTGAGAAATATGAGGTGTCCCTTTACCAAAAACTCTTTAATGCTAAGTATCCTAAAATGGAAAAGCTATGCAAACCTTACATTTGTACATTTTCCCAAAGTAAAAATAACGACTTTACCTAGGTACTCAGAGCCAGACTAGATTTAGTATTTCTGACATCCCTGTGGTCTTCTTTCCAAATAATAATAATAATAATAATAATCCAAACAAATGTGGGAAGGACAGTCATACAATATGAAATGTCAAATTAAAAGCAGATCTGTACTATGGGTTGTATCCATTTGTGTCTCTCCAATGATGGATGGCTTTTGATAAAAGCATATTTTTGTTGATTCTACCTTCCCTCTGCATCCTGATCCAGAGGTTGGTCAGATCCTTTGGATTAGCATGAGAGGCAGCACAGAATATGGTGAGAGGGAACTGACAGGCATCACCATTCTCCTTTGGTAAACGAAAGCCTTGATTATTATTGTATTATTATTATATTTATTTATATTCCACCCTTTCCCAAAAACTGGGACTCAGAACAGACTCAGGCACTATAACCTTTCTTTTGCTGGAGGGACATAACTAGATCCATAGAATCCCAAATAAGCTAAGGCCCTAAACAGATGGGCCAAAATGAGTGGCTTCCAGCCACTTCAAGGGCATGGTGTACACATGACACACACCTCCAGATTAGCCAGAAGCCAATGTGAGGCTGCCTAAGGTGGCCCAAAACTGCTGGCAAAAGGAGCAGTAAAAAAAACAAAAACAAAAAACAACCTGCTCTTGCCAATGGTTTATTTGGGATCACAGAAGTAGCCCTCTTTGAGAACGGGCTGTGCAGTCAACGCAATCCCTGTGCAATCAGGCTCCAATTGCAACTAGAGGCTCCAAGCTGCCAGTCTGCTTTGCCCCTAAATGGTATATCCTAAAGCCTTAAAACAGAGAGAAACCTAATGAACTTGTACTTTATTATTTCAAAAGTAACTACACTCATGTGCAATCAATGAAGCGAATGCCCTTGTACTGCTCAGCAGTGGACCATAGAGCATATAGTTCCTGATTGGAGTTCAAGCAACATGAGGTTGGATTTAGGGCATCTCAAACTACCTGAGGTGGGGGACTGGCTTCCTCTCCGCCCCAGTGTGGCACCATATTTATCACCATTAATATGTTTCTTTCTTGAAAACATGCCACCAGTCCAGGTACTGCAACTTTGAGCAACACAGATTTAAATGACAAATTAAAAAGAGGTTGGAACTAGGGTTTTTCTATTAAGTCACACCCAAATATATTCCATTTATATTTATTTTTGTACTCCTGTATCAGTAAACTAAAATATTAGTATCAATGGACATCAAGCACAGAAGAGATGTCAGTTTTAATTAAACAAGGGACACATTGTTTATAGTTTAGAAACAACTATAATATATAGGGTAGATGTGATTCTTTCAAATTAATTTCTTCTTCAGAGGGGAGTATATAGAAGTTGCATTCCATCTTGTAGTTAACCAGTCACCCATAGATTGGGAATATGTGGCACTCCAGGCATTGTAAGATTGCAACTCCCATCAATTTATTTATTTATCTGATTTACATCCCACCTCATGCAAGCCTCAAGATGGCCTGCAGCATTTAAAAGACATGATAAAGCTAAAAAAATTAAAGCTACAATTAAAATCAAGATAAAACAAAATAAAAACATTGACCATGATTTAAAAATAATTAAAAACACAACCCTACCACAAACCCCATCTATTACATAGATTTTTCAGCCAAATACCTGTCTAGGCACAACAAAAGGAAAGGAGAGGTGGCAGGCCCAACTGAACCTCCATAGGAGAGAATTCCACAACCTAGGAGCAGCCACTGAGAAGGATCCCCTCCAAATGTCTCTGTGAAGAAGGTGGGACTGAGAGAAAGCCTCCCCACAAAAGGCTCATATTGAGCAGGCTGGCTCATATAGGGAGATACAGTTTTTCAAATAGTTGGACTCCAACCATATAGAAGGGTAGAGGTCAGCATCTTGAATTCTGCCTGGAAACAAAGTGGTAGCTATGAAGCTGTTTCCACAAGGGGAGTTATATCCTATGTTACCAGATCCAGCCAAAAGCCTAGATGCAGAATTTTGGACCTGCTGAAGCTTCCAAACAGTTTCCAAAGGCAGTTCCATGTAGAGTGCTTACAATAATCCAGTCAGGATGTAATCCAGGCATGTGTTACCATGGTGAAATCTAACCTTCACCACTGGTTATGCTGGCTATCCTAGGTAGGCACTTTCTAATAGGCATATTCTTGCCTGTTCTATAGCCAGACCTCTCTATAAAATGCTGCCATCAAAAAGGGCAAATACTGCATTTCATCAAATTTAACACAAAGGGAACACTTTTGTGCTTCCTTGATCTTTTCTTATATAGCTAGATTTCAGAAGAAACCAGCTTCCTTAATACCTATGTGGTTGAATGCCTTCAAAAAGTTGCCAGAGCATGGTGGCCATAGAGTGAGCCTACTGTGGAGTTTTCTTGGCAAGATTCATTCAGAGGGGGTTTGCCTTTGTTTTCCTCTCAAGTTCAGAGAGTGTGACTAGCCTAAGGTCACCCATTGGGTTTCCATGTCTTAGTGGGGATTTGAACCCTGGTCTCCAGAGTCATAGTCCAATGTTCAAACCACTGCACCACACTGGCTCTCTGTTTAATGGCAATAAACTATTATATTTAAGTTTCAGAGTCTGTGGTATATAACAAGATTTCTAGTTGTTCTGTAGCTTGAACAGCCTTGCATTTGTTGTTAATTTGTTTGAAAAGTTTATTCTATATGCCAAGCAAAATATGAGAAGCTGTGTTTTCAAGAGAATTGTGATAATGAATTTTTGTTCTAAGCCTTACAGATTAACTAATGTAGCCTGCTCAGTGATAATCAAAACTCCTTGTTATTCCAACCTCTTTTTCCCTTTTCAAGAAGAAAATGCAATAATGTGTTTGCCGTGCAAACAAGAGAGACTATATAAAGGTGTCATGTGGTTCAAGTGCCTCTGACATAATTCTTTAATAGGATATGTTGTAATTTCCTGCAATTAATATCTTAGCAGAACTATAAAGGACATTTTCCCCCAGATTTCTAACATACTTGCAAAGCTAAAATTAAATTTGTGTCAACCTTTCCATTATTTGCACTTTTCCCCATGGTTTTATGTAACTTGGTAATAAATAACTTATTCAAACCAAAAGAAAAGCCTGATCCCAAATTTAAAACAGACATTTTAATTGCATTAAACATTTCAAAAATGACAAAAATATTCACAGTATGGCAACTTGAGCACTCTCTATATATGCATATTGAACTCCATAATGGAGAGACCCACAGGAACAAGACACTGTTATTGTTTGCTCCTGGGTCCTCATACTCCTAAAGTTCTCCCATTACAGAAACAGTTAAAGGATCTTCCCTAATGAAAAATAATGGATGTAGTTAATGCAGTTAAAAGTAGTTTAAAAGACAAGATCATATTATGGTCTATTGTGGCATTATAGTGACCCAGAGGATTATATAGGTGGACAATGTAGACCTACTTTATTCATAATGTGTTAGTCCCCACCTCTGTCCTCAATATGGTAGTAGTAAAGAAGTGACCTGTGAGGTGCTGATTTCACATATAAACATATATGAGCCTGACTGTCTTAACATCCTCAATAAAGTGTTTTCTCTTGTCCTACCATAGGCTCATCTGGTGGGAATACAAGAGAAGGACTTCTCAGTGGCTGCTTACAGCCCACTTGTGGGCAAGTAATGACATTCTTATTGCAACCTATGTTGTAAAGCTACCTTGGTTCCCATACTAGGACAAAGGTAGGATATAAATTTAAATAGATAGATAGATAGATAGATAGATAGATGTGACAGAAGGCAACTCGGAGGACATGCCTGAGGATCAGACCCAGTAACTCGCTGGTTTTAAGTGCAGAATAAAGTACCACCCAAACAAGGTCATAGTCTTTCAGTAACTCACTGAAACTTTCAGTCACCATGAAATACGATCATTCTTCCAAGATGAATTTGCACTATGGTATTCACACATAGCTAGCATCTGCTTAGGGAAAGATTTTAAAAATTAAGCTTTTTCAGATGGAGGCTAATTATAAATATAACAGCACAGAAGGAAATTCACAAGAAAACTTTGATGGGCTGATAACCGAGAAAAGTCACCATTTGGTGACTTCCTCATTTTACATATGGTTTGTGAAGTCATCCTCAGTTGCGGGGGGGAGGTTGAGAAAGAATATGATTTCAAGGATCAACACAGCCAATAGCAAGTGCCTTTAAGTTTCATTGATGAAACTAGGAGGGAGTTACAAATATGCTTTCCTTTGGCTGGACTATGTACAGTTTCTTTTCTTTCTTTTCTTTCCTTCATTCTAGCTTTAGAAAAAGAGTATAAACTATGGCATTAATTGTCATCCTTTCAATATATCTTTGAGAACTATACTCTGATATTTACTAGCATTTTATTCACCTTTCTGTACATTTAAATGTAGCCATATACATTCATGCTGCCCACATAATTTCATTCAACAATTAATATATGGTCAGCTTTTCATAAAATAACTATTAGGAACTAGCATTGTCTATTAGGATTGAATTCATAATCTTCCAAGTCAAAGTGTTCTTTTATGTTTAGATTTGGTGTTATGACATACATGTTTCCTTTGAATACTAACCCATTGTGTGTTCAGGGATCGTAATATATTTTCTTCCCTCAAATGACTACAGACCTCAGTTTAGCATTTTATAAAAGTATAGGAACTTCAGCATGATGATGTCAATGCATGCCTCTGGAAGGAAAAAATTTCTACTGTGTTATGTCATGTGTCGCACAGTATATCACTTTTTATTTCCCATCCCTCAAGTGTGGTATGCATACTGTTTAACTTCTTAAAATCTCAATGTAGACATAATTTACACAAGCTGAGCAAATGCTTGATTTAGGGAAGATGTTCTATGAAAGATTTATAGGAAAGACTTTGTTCTTTTAAACAAGTCGACTCTTAAGAGCAAGAGAGCCAAGTACACCAACTCCACCACATAATTTCATTGTTGCTAATGAAATGGCAAATATTGTGTCCTAAATCTCTTTTTAAAGTAACTGTTTAGTATGAACAACATGGAAACAATATTCCAATGTTTAAAACAAGGCAAAACAATGAAAACAGCAATGCCAATATCAAACTCATTTCTCAACAAGTGACAACTGAGGTTAATAGACAGTGTGTTAAAAAGAAAGCAAGAATGTTAAAATGAAGCAGGAACAACAACAACAACAACAACAACAACAACAAATACCATTCAGTGTGGGAAGTCTCAGAAAGTCTTCACTTTCCCAAAATCAAAACATGGTAAGGGCCATTGATATAATTTAGTATCCAAGTTCCCTGTTTATTTTAAATCAATTAAATTAAATTACATGTTGGTAATGAATCTCAAGAGTTCCTTTTCTCCTTCATTTTTCCTACATGCGAGGTGAAAATGTTCAGCTTTTAGCCAGGGAAATCTTTAGTTCCATTCAAATGTAGTAAATTGTTTGTTTAAAACCAGTATTCCAAGCCACAATTTGACACTGACTTGAATTCTGGCATTCATTTGAAAAATGGCTTAAACCAATCTGTTTGTCACACTCAGATGCAATGGCAAACTTATCTTTGTAGCTATGAATCAGAAGCTCTGAATCTTTTTGTATTTTTTCACTGGGGATCATGCCTTTTTCTCTTTGGAGTTTATCACACGGGAAGAATTTCTCCCAATTTCGAATTGAGCCAATTCGAATTCACGTAAATTCGCTAGTTTAGCGAATTTACATGAAATCCAATTGCATTCGGAATGCATTCAGAATGACTTACCATTTCCCAAAAATGACCCCCGCCCCCATTGCCCAAAAATGTATGAGATTCTCTTATATGCATTAATGTAAAACCTATGATTATGTTCGGAATTACTTCCCTTTTGCCCAAAATTGCGTGAGATACACTCATATGCAATTACACAAAACCCCATGATTGCATTCAGATTGCCATTGCATTATACCCCCAAATTCCGTCATATGATAAACTCCTATGTAATGATATCCATGGCTTGTCATTATGCCTGACATAAGCCATAGTAAGTCTCAAATCTTAAATTCATTTTCTCCTAATGTTTAGGTGTTCATTTGGGTAGAAATTTACACATAGTAGAGGAGTGGGCTTATAACCATTGGGCTTATCCAAATTACTGATATGTAAATTGGCCAAGTGTGAGTAGGCTTGATTCAGCTATGGCCTAAATATATGAGAATTTATGCACACTTGGGTGTGTGCACATAGGTTCTAAGCACCTGGGACACTTCTTGCAAATCCTTAAAGAGCTAATGCCACCTCCTGCAGGCTTAATTTCCACTCCGATGAACACCAGATAAGGGCTTTGATGACAGCTTGATCCTTTTGTCAAGCACTGAGTATGTTCAAACATAACACTGAACCACAGTTTACCATTAAAAGAATGAATCTAGCCTCCCTCCAGGCTCCATACTTTTTCTCTCCTCTCCTCTCCTAATGTAGCCACGAGGAGATCAGAAACTTCTGTTTTAGATTAGCAACAGCCTTCTTTGAATTGGTTCCCTTCAGATACATCTTCTTACATCTCCCATCACCGTAACTACTGGTCATGCTGAGTAGACTGATGGCAATTGTAGATCAAGTCATCCAGAGGGCACCAGGTTCCAGAAGAATGGTGTGCCAATCCTAACTCTGGTTAATCTTAATTATGGTTAGTGAAAAGCAACTACTTTTATGAATTTTGGTTTAAAGTTGGCTTGTGTCCACTAACCACAGTTAAGATGAAACACAGTTTGACAGCTCCAAGTGACATGATAACCTGCGGTTAATGAAATAAAAAACTTCTGAACACCAGAGAAAGAGTTGTGCCTGGTAAGTATATGAGCTCGAAAAGAGGGCATGCTATTCCTATGACACTAAACAGTGATGTACAGTTACATCTAAACTAGACTTTGTCAGGGTTAATTTGCAAAAACAACAATCCTTGATCTGTGGCACTAAATTGGTAGTGGCTCCTCCATATGCAAGCCACCAAGTGAGATACATATAGTTGGCAACAGGAATGGCAAAGAAATCCATTTTAAACAGGTTTTAGTATTTCAAAAAACAAAATTATCCAATTCATGGTTGCAAAATAAAAGTATATATTGTAACAAAAATCAAATGTGCATGCATAAGGGAGGGGACATGCAAGCACATTAACCCCACAGTGGAGGCAGGCTGCTAATTATCCAGATACAAGTAACATTTAATTTTACGTGTACTTTTCGTATTTTCACCAAGAATTGCAGTACTTCCTCTGAACTTCTATCTTTTGAGGGGGGGGTATACTCTATAAATGCCCTTGCTGTTATAATCTAGTTTAATAAGAACATATGGCCTTCTATACATTTGTCTTGTAAAATAAAATGTTTTTGTGAAACTAAAAATTACTTTGTCTCCCCTATCTCCTATCAAAGTTCATTCTGTTTAGTTAACCAGGTGCCTTCTTGCCACATTTCAAAAAGAACACCACAATTTATACTCTGAACATCTAGCTGGCATTCTTTTAAATGATGTGGCTGGATTTTATCATTTTTGTCTAAATACCTGAATCTCCAAAAGGAAACTTTGACCTTTGATATCATTACATTCCTGTTTTGCTTGTATACATGGGAATTGCCATAAATCAGGTTGTTTAAACACTGTACTAACATTTTATTAACTATTCCCTTTATTCACTTTATCCTGGAAAGAACACTGAAGAAGAGAAAATTATTACTCAGGCTCAAATAGTGCACGATTAATGATCAAGGAAATATTCCATGCACATAAAACTTACAGGAAGCAAAAAGCCAAGAACTGACATTGTTTCTACATCTTATTAAAAGATGTATCTTAATGTAATCCTAAAAGACTATCCATGACAGTCTATTGCCATAGGCAAAACCTCAAGATACCACTCCAACCTTTGTTTCCTCCTTATTTTCTTAGAATACTTTAGTTCTATTTTTTAAAAAAAACAACAACAAGTAAACACAAATTTAGGGCTGTAATTTTAAATTCTCATTTTTCCAAATTGAAATTTGCTCCATTCTGTTTCCTCATCAGTTGGCAAAATTGCAAACAATTTTTAAAAACCATTTATTTCTTATACTTGATATCCACACTTCTGCAAGAAAACAGAATCGAATGCTAATCTGTTTTCCACCAGTAACAATAATGCACCATCTATGCATCTTGTATTGTTTAGAAAACTGAATCACACAATTCTGAATAATGTTACTACAAAAGGACAATTATGTTCCAGTTTCCACACTGATGTGTGTCATACAAATTTGTTAATCTTTCAAAATGTAAGCCAAACTAAATTCTCTATACAAGATATAAAAGGTACTTCCATTTCAAAAGGTCCTCCTATTACTACTTAAATATATACTGTACAAATATGCCATCTCTTCCCTCTCATTTAAAAACGAAATATAGATAAATGTGATGGGAAAGTATGAGAGCTCAACAAATAGGGGGGAAAAACATAACTACACTCTGGTAAATGTCCAGAAAGAGATGGGTAACTACAACATAAAAGGCTTCCCTGGAAGCATAAATGTTCTCAGATGAACTCACAGCCTTTTGGACTCACTGATCAACTAAGGAAACACAACTCATGGTGGCACATGGGAAGTTTACAATGGTTTCTTTCTTTGAGAAGAAAATACAATGCTCTATTTTTCACATAGCAAACAGTCACTAGAGCTTACTAAAGTTACTTTTTTCGACCATAAAGAAGCCAGCAGGAGGCATGACTGGCTGAAGGATCTGCAAGTTATGTCCACCTGATATACTTAGGTTTTCTGGGGAACATTTACTCCAGTCAGCCAGGCAATGTGTGTCAGTCACTTTACAGTGCATCTATAAACTACCACCACCCATTAAACCATTTCTGAGATCCATGTTTTGCTGCATACTAATGTAACTAGCTATTGAGTAAATTTTACAACTACATCTTTGCTGGTTTTTCAACAGCAAAGGCTTCAACAGCAAATGTCCTTGATTAATCTGATTTATTCTTCTCTCAAGTAAAAGTTTTACATCAATAACAAAAATAAAAGTGACTACTGAATATTTAATAGAGTAAGGAGGAAAGGGTATACAGCATCCAGTGGAGCTTGGATAGTGCAACTAAGGGGCTCAATAGACCATCCCTTTGAAACGACCTGCAGTCACCTCTTTCCTCGCCAGGTCGAGGCTGCCCCAGCTACATGCTGCAGCCCCGATCTGGCCTTTCCACAGCACAAAAAGACGGCACAAAAAGCAACTTCTTTTTGCATTGCAGAAAGGGTGCCCTAGCCACCGCAGCTTTTTGCCGCTTCTTTGGCACAGCACTGCACCAAAAACATGGTGTGATGCTGCCCACAGTCTGGTCAGGTGGGTGGCATAGGGTGGTGTGGAGGCAGATTTGGGGCAGCAGGCATGCATACACCATGCCCCCATGCCGCCCCCACACCAGTCTGTCAAGCCCCACAGCTAATGATATCATTACTTGCAGCACAAAAGAAAAGAGGGAAAAGAGATGGGGAAAAAAGCATGATTTTCCTTCCCCACTTCTCACCCAGATTTAAATGAATTAATTTTAAATTTAGGTGTTTCTTTCCACACATCAGATTGCATTCAGGTTCAGTGTGCCAGAATCCTATTCTTCAAGCCTGTTGAAATATCATTTTCCAAAACATGTGTGCTAACATTTGGCCAACACTACCACAAGATGATTTTATTAACTTGTAGCTCATTTCATAGATTGCTGCTCATGTTGCTAACATATGCTCGCCTATCATTTACTGCTCTATAATTGGAGAAGTCATGTTGTAAATATACTAAAGGCCTTTCTTTCTTTCTTTCTTTCTTTTCTTCCTTCCTTCCTTCCTTCCTTCCTTCCTTCTTTCTCTATTAAACATACTTTATATGTTGAAATAGGAGACAAAACTATTTATTACAAAAAAAGCTCAGTAAGTTTAAACCATTCAGTCCAACACACAATTGGCCACAAAATAATTTATTTCAAACTAAAAGGTCTTTTTATTTTATCTCCTAAATAATAGCCCTTTCCCAAATTTATTAATTTTATTAAGGTCTGGCTGCTTGCACTGTAGCTTCCCCACTTCTAAAAATGCAGATCCATATGTGAAGATATATTCTCAAGCGTTTTCCAAACCTGTGACCCCACATGCTGTTGATATCTAACTCCACAAATGCCATATCATTCACCATGCTGGCTGTGGATTCAGGGAGCTGAAGTCCAGCAGTAAATGGGGACCTGGGGTATTTTGCAGAATCAGCATCTCCATAAGGACACTGGCTAGTCTCTACTTTGACTGTTTGGATCTGGTTATTTAATAGCAGGGAATGAAATTAACAAGCTGCTGTTGAATTTACTGAGCTAGGATAAAGTTTGAATACATTCAGCTGTGTTCTATGGAGACCACAGTAGGTTTACCTACTCTTTTTATCCAGAAAACATTCAAAGCAAGCATTAAGTATATTTAACATAAGTTTTAAAAGCTAATTAAATTAGATAAAAGAAATAATTAGATTTGCATTTTATCTTCCCCCCCCCCCCCCACATTCCAAAGAAGATCACAGAAGTGTGCCCATGGGCAATTAAAAACAGCACACAGTGGTGGAAATATAAAAGGAAAAGAAGGGTTTCAGTTTTTGTTTTTTGTTTCCCTAGCTAGTTCGTGATTGAAGATACAATTAGAAAATATTTTGAAGGCTTACTAAAGTTGAGGGCTATTCTTAGACTTTTGAGCTTCGTTTATAAGCCTTGTTTTTGTACTTTCAAGAGAACCTCTGATCCATGTACCATGCCAATAAATGTATCAAATTGCTTTCAACAACTTTATTTGGTTCTGTTCAGAGCTTGTTGGAAGGGATCAGTATCATGATCGATAACAACAAAAAAGAGTAGGGGGAGTATTCCCCTGTGCCAGAACAGTAGTGCTGTAATTGCTTTTTGCTTGTCAGTGCTAAAGTTACAAACAAAAAGAGAGGGCCTAAGTAGGAACAGTTGCTGCCTGATGTGAGCTAAATTCCAGGCATTGCCTCTTCAGCAAACTTGCACCGCATCTCTTCAACCTGTTTCCAGAAGGCAATAAATGAAGGGTCCAGCTCTTAAATAGGAGGTCAATTAGATACTTAATAATAACCCATATCTTTTAAATATATTCCTACCATTATTATCCTAGCAAAAAATTAATTAACTGGGTTGTGGGGGCCATGAAGGCTAATGTAGAATGTAATTATTCCTGATCTTTAGACATGCACTCCACATAAAGAGATAGTCCTTATTCAGCTCACCAGGTACCTCAATTGTCAGTAGTTAATCACAGATAAGGAAAGGGATGTGTTAGTTCAGCCTCTTAAGTTTTAAGTACAACACCAATTATTCCCACTCAAGGACAGTTACACAGTTGTCATTTTTCATATTGCTGCCCCTTTGTTTACATACTCTCTCATTTTAATAAAATGAAAACACACAAATATGTTGATATTAAACTACACAGCATGAAAGCCACTTTCAAGAACCAGAAGAAGACATATTTGTGATATGACAAAATACTGCTTGGTAAAATAAATAAAAAATAATAATCTGACTTTCTTTAAATCATAATGAAATGCCGTCCTGGTAGGGTTTTTGTTTTGTTTTGTTTTGTTTTGCATAGGATACTGCAAAGAGAGTATTCTACTAGTCTGATAGGAGAACAATGCCTTTGCTGGGCTAAAAACTCCTCCTAGTATAGTAAATAATTTTATTGTATTCCTTCTCATCAGAAGAAACAACAAGAAAAAATAACCACACATATTTCATTGTTGCAACAAGGTAATTATACATTTGTATCTATATATATGTACCTTGTATAAGCAGATTAAAGTGGACAGTTTCTAAAATAACCCTAACCCCTCTGCTTTACAATGATGCAGCCTTGCTCTGAGACTCGCTTGCATGCTTGATGTGGCACTGGCTCAATAGCTCCAGCAACAGCCAAGGCAATTCCTTGCAAGAGGCTCCAGAAGAAGATGAAAAGCCCACCAGAATCCTGGCAGACCTGCTATGGGAAAGACATGCTTAACCTGACTGAAATGCTTTAATGAATTTTCCCAATGCACACAAGAGAGAGAAGCAATCCACAGAAGTGTGTCAATCTAAACAGACCCTTAACAACTGGATTGGCATGAAACGACAAAATCTTCAGCAGTGGCTGAACCCCACAACTTTTTGCAAAAAGCACATGGACACAACAAATGGATTTGGGTCTATTTAGTTGGTTTTAGGAAGAGGAACTGCCACTTTGTCTCATTGACATGCTTGTTAACCTATGCTTGAAAAACAGAATAGAAAGCAAGGCAACAACTGGTTTTATGAAAAAATAACAGAGTGAAAAAAAATGCAGGATCATGTTTAATGTGCAATTTCACTAACCTGGGACAATAGAAGTAAACTATTCTTGACCTTACTGAGAAGCAGAGGTGATGCAACACTATCAATAGCAAGCATGCAAATAGTTGATAGGCCTTTATTTCCACACTATTCCCTTCTTTTTATGGGTTCCAAAAATCTTCCCCCAAGGAAAGATACTTGCTTTCTGTGATGAATGAGGCCTTAGAACTGATAATGAGAAATATTATGGAATACTAGAGCCAGTTTGGCTCAAATGCTGCACTGACTCTGGAGACCACTGAGTGAACATGGGCAAGTCACATTCTCTCAGCCTCAGATGAATGCAAATGCAAATCCCTTCTAAACAAATCTTGCCAAGAAAAACCCAGGATTGGGTTGCCATAAGTCAGAAACATTTTGAAGGCAAGCAACAACAAAAACAACAACCATCTTTGCTGGACTCACTTCAGAGTGTTGGTGGGGATTATCAGATGATAGAAGTGGTTCACAAATTTTGAAGTAGCTTATAAAAATAATGTAGACCCCTTTCCTTGACTTAGGGGTTGTACAGACCACCCCTAAGGGGCAGCCTGCAGCCAGATCAGGGCTGTGGCAACCGCATGCTGTGGCCCTGATCTGGCCTTTCCACAGCACAAAAAGGAGCCATAAAAAGCGGCTCCTTTCTGCATCACAGAAAGGGCACCATAGCCACCAGTTCCATGGCTTTTCTGTATTCCTTTGGCACTGCATCATCTGGACGCAGCGCTAGAGGAGCACCGTGATGCTGCCCGCAGAATAGGGACGGAGTTGGGGCATGCATCGTATGGACATCATACCTCATAGCCCCACTCTACCTGCATCAGTCAGTATATGATTAGGCTATACAGCCCCTTACTTAGTTTATGTATGTATTTTCTACTTTAAAAAAAAGCACTGCCATTATACATGAAGACATTTCATCTCCTCTAATTTCAGAAGGATATCTCATTATTCAAAAAATGTTTGAAATAATTAAAGCAGGAAAATACAGATAGTCTGAGAAGCGCGATGGATGATCACACTTTTGCAGTTCTGCAACAGTTCAGGAACGTTTTACCCACAGTAAAGGTTTCGTGTGATAAGGCTCACAGAGAGGAACTGAGAGGATGTCTTGAAACAACTGGAGGAAATGGCTCAGCATAAAATCAAAGCACCACACAACAAAATGAATATATGGGGAGCAGCAAACAGGAGATGGGTTCTAAGGTTATTTCTGTTACTGCAACATGCAACTGTGGCCCGAACAACTCAAAAAGAAAAAAAATAGTATTTGAGGAAAAAGAAGTAAGTAAAAAATAGTCACTGTTGTGTTCATGTGATGCATAACTGGGGAACTGACATTAGAGAGGGCGGATCATCATTACCCAGAGCCCATGACTTAAAGTAGACTTCCATTCTGATGTCTTCCAAATATGTTAGACTACAGTTCTTATCAAATCCCAGCCAGTATAGTCAGTTGCCCAATAACCATGAATTACATTTGTAGTTGCCTTGTATTACTAGCTAACTTCTCTTGTTGTTTTTATGTTTAAAGTGGGGTGGAAATTCCATCACTCCTCCAGAATTTTGTGCTGAGATCTGACACCCTAACTTGAAAAAGATTTCTGTGGTGGTCAGTCCTATGCTGAAATCAATTAAATGTACTTTTTTGAAAGTTTAGTGAAGGATACAACCTGAATATCAGAAGCATCTTTCATTCCTGTCTGGAGAAGCCACCATTCAGAGAATTCAATCAGACTCCTCCATACCCTTGATTTCAAATCAGATGAAAATTCTTTATAATGAGACACTCTGTCTCTCACTGTCATACTACCTTAGTTCTATACACTAAGGCAGTGATTCTCAAACTTTGTCCTCCAGGTGTTTGGGATTTCAGCTCCTAGAATTACTGGCTGTTGGCTGGGACTTCTGGGAGTTGGAGTCCAGAACACCTGGAAGACCAGAGTTTGGGAAACTCTGCACTAAGGGACTATTTGTATAAACAGTTAAGTGGACCGTATGATAGGATACAATTCTCCTTCCTTTTAAAAAAAAACCCCAAGAATGACTATTTGACTTGTGGTAATAAGACTGCTATGGATATGAGGATTTTAAAATACATAGAACCTGTTATTAAAGTGTACTTCATTGCTGCCTGCAAAAGGTTTGGTGGTTATAGGCTTAAATGCACAACAACATTAACTACAAATGTTTTCCATAATAATTGTATCAATATAAAATAGTTTCTCTTGGCTGTAATAAAGGTATCCATAAACAACAATTGAATCACCACTTTTCCTGCATAGCACCAAAGTTAAAATATTTTTTTGTCTTACAGGTAAATGGAAAGAATGAAACTAATTTTTTGTCTTTCAAACAAAACCTGTTTATTAACAAGGCAGCTGCCACTAAAAATGTTTTTATGCTTTTCTTTTAATTATTAAGTTAGACAGTTCTCCTCAAATGGAAGCTTTAAAGGTTTAGCAGAGTAAAAGCAATTTTATTTTAAAGATCCCCCTTTCTCTAAATGGAATTTAAGCATAATCAGAAGAGAGCAATAAAGCACACTGACCTGAATTTGCTGCTGCAGTAGATTGATTTTGTGCTGCTGTTGCAAAAGTTGCTGCTGTTGTCTTGCAATCTATTAGAAATAAATTTTCCATTAAATTAAAACAGTAATGTTAAAACTTCAATATTATTGAGTGAAAACAAGTCCTTATTTATTTCTCGTGATTAATCCAAATATTTGCTTTCTTGGTTTCAATGAACCTTGTTCTTAAGTTAACCAAAGGTGTTTTTTTTAAAAGATTTCATCCACTAACTTTATTTTAAAGACTGTGGATTAAATCCAGTCAGTAATCAGAACTATAATAGACCTTCTAAATTAATTGATATGTCATAAATTAAACCCCATTGATTCAAAAGCTCTACTCTGTTTGGAAATAGCAATTGGATGTAGGTCTAAAGAGGCAATTAAGACCCAGTGCTGGTACAGGTGGTAACCTTCACTTACTTAGGGCTGGAACAGACCAGCATCTTCAGCCAGCTTCAAGCCAGCTTGGGTGTGTGGCGTTTACCCACGCCATACCCCTAACTCATGCTGGCGATTACATGCCACGCGATTCTGTGGTGACTTGGAAGCATGACATTTAGAAAGCACATGGCCCCCAGCCTGCTGGAAGCCACCTGAAGCAAGAATGGGGCGGCTTCAATCCACCCCAAATAGGAGCGGCTTTCTGCCACTTGTATTTGGTCTAGATTGTGGCCGGATTGGTCCACAGTGTGTGTTTGCCATGGACCCAACTCAGCTCTCTCAGGGGAGGCTTGAAGCCACCCTTTTGGGGTGGTCTCTTTCACCCCTTAGTTCCAAGCATGAAAACTAGACTTGGGCCTTGCATACCTGCTAGTGGGCCTTCTTCCATACATTCCTCCCAGTCTTCCAAGTCAGTAAACTCAGCTCAGTTCAGCACTAGGTGTTCTCCATTTCAGAAGTGAGTTTTATGGGGACTTCGATCAAGTGCATGTCAATAATTGTGCCAGTTCTTTGGATCTTCTTTACTAAGAAGCTCACTTTTCATACCATTTCTGCTTTTTCTTACCATTAATTGTGTGAAACAGCTTTCTTTGAGAGTAATATGAGTGATTGTGTTGGTTCTTTTGTTACTGCTGTTATTTACTATTATTATTTAGTTTTTCACATAGTTTAACCTAAAGTCAGCATTGTACTAACTCCCAGCTGCATGCGTGGTGGTTTTTTGTTTCCTTTTCCTTCTCTATGCAACCTTTTGGAACACCAGAAAATCAATTTTGAAGGATTTTGCAGCTCCCTGGAGCAGGTTTCATCATCCATTGGATCAGCAGAGAGAAGGGAAGATTGGCCCCTCCCATTTCCACTGATGAAAGCTATCACACCAAGGGACACTCTTCTTTGAACAGAAAGAAAAATTCTGTCCAATGATTTTCAGAACAATAGTTACCATTCTCTGGGAAAGGCCTTCAGTATACCTATGTCAAGGTGCCAGGCTATGTCAAGGTGCCAGGCTTATACTTGACTGGTATAAGATCAGTCAAAGTGTCATGCACGCCAGCTTTGTCCTCCTCTGTCACCTACTTTCCTGTGGGCAATAGGAAAGTCAGCAGGGGACTTGAATAAAAGCAGAAGCCTTCCTTATGACCAGGTACCTTGCTATATCATGGTTCCAGATAACAGTACACACACAATTCTCCTTCAACGGAATGTGAGCAGAACTTTGTTGCAGATCTCCCCATTCAACCCGCATGGGGAATTCAGGAGCCGAAGGTACAAAGATAGGATGACTGAAGGCAATGGGGCTGGTGTGTGGAGTCCTGTCCCTCATATATAAGTTACTGTACCCTATTTCACCATAATGCCACAATATGTCTAACATCTTCAGTCTCACAAATGAAAATAAAACAACATTAGTTTCATTATCATCTCTCCCAATAGCAAATATATCACAACAGTCAGTTAGCTCCAAGGCCAGAGAGGAGACAAGAAATTGCCAAAGTTGCAAGAAAGTGAACAACAAAACCCAGCTTTAATTACACAAAAAGGAATACATTAGCATCAACCATCAACATTAGGAGCACAAAGCCCAGCTGCATGTGAAAAATGCACACAGAATCTAGTGCTCTAGGTATGTGGTTTTCCATCCTTCCCAAGTATCAATTTCCTTGCTACTGCCAAAGGTTAAGTCTCAGGACAAAGAATGCAGGGGAAAGTGAGTTAGAAAAGATATCCACATTCAGAATAATGCAAGTTGCAGGGTTGGCTTGCCTACTGGAATTCTCCTATCTGTGCAACAAATTCTCACACATAGAATACTAGCACACGAGAAACAAACATAGGCTAGACTAGAAATATTTTCTGTAATCATTTGTTAATTTTAAAGAAGTGGCGTATTATTTTACATAAAGCAGAACAGTAAAATCAATCAGTCACTTGCTAGCAGCCTTTAGGGAGGTCTTAAATAAATAGAAACTGCAGTTGACACCTCATGACCATGTCCTCCAATTGTCCTGCGACCATGGCACTCCTTCTGAAAGAATTGTACATTAGTAGACTGTTTATGAGGGTTACTTATTTGCAAAAGTTTATATTACTGTTTAGTTTATTGTTTTATTGTGCTTTTAAAACTGTGGTGCTTGGAGATTTTAGGATTTGTACCCTTACTGTGAAATTTTACCCTTATAAGCCATTCTTCCCATGATGTGAAGGTTGTTATGGAAGGGGAGTTTAAACTTAAATAGCAACATAGAATACGTTCAGAACAGTGAGTAAGCCCACACATAAAAGGGAATGCTCATGCAGAAAGAAGTGCTACTGGAAATACTTGCATACAGGCCCTATGTTAAGGATGAATGCTTTGGATAATGTTGGGACTGATTTTGTAGGAATTCAGCTTGCTAGTGCACAGCTCACTGCAGTTCTAAGTAATATATAGGAGCGAATTAATATTAATTTTCTTATGGAAACCAGTGAAGTACTACTATGACATCTAATATTGATGGCACTGTGATCAAGAAAGGAATCCAAAACACTACTGTGCAATTACCATTATACAGTCTCAATGTATAGGGCTCAGCACAGCAAAAACTGGTACAGAAGCACCATGTGGCTCAAATTCTGGATTTTATTTGCCAATTGGTTGAGCTACATGCTCGCTTCATTGAGCATGACAACCTAGTTTTAAGTGTCATTTAATTTTCATTTTGAAATATAATTACAAAGTGTTCACTGTAAGATATCACTCGTCTGCAAATGTGTCAAGATTAATTTGTGCTAGCTTATTCACAAGTGTCAATAGTTAATTACTGTGTCATCTCTGGATGGCTAAATGACATTCTAACTTATTATTTTTTACAGTATTCCTTTATGTTATTTTCCATTAGGGACAAGTCCATATTCCTTACATGTGGGCAAATATTCAAGCACATAAAATACCAGACGTCACAACTCATTAAAATCAACAGAGCATGCATTGCTGTATATACCCTATAAAACACATTTAACTGAAAAGATAATTCTAGTTTAATGTCAGTTTCCTAAAAACTGCACATTAATTTGAAACGGATGCCTAAGAAACTAATGAAATCTTTTGTTGTTTAAGGCTTTATGTTAGGTAAGAGTATTGTTTATCTTCTAGTCCCTACTGTATGTACTGGTACTCATTCTGATTTAGTTGGCTTTGAACTTCTAATGGACGAAGACAGAATTACCAAATCACTTTCATAATTTTATTAAGAGCTTGTTAAACTTCTGCTATGAAGTAGAAAGAAAGAAAGCTTCACAAACAATTAACCATTGCAAGTGAAATTGGAATCAGTGAGCACAATCTACCAGAGGTGGTTTTGCCACAAATACAATTGAAATAAATTTGAGTTTGTTGGTCCACTGCCTGATTTCATTGAGCTCTTAGGAAAGAGGAGAATTAAATATTAAATAAATCAACAAATAGACCTAGCCTCATTTATTCTTACACTAGGGGGCAAACAGGATTTAAACGAGAGTAAAAGAAGAGTTAAACAGGAAATGCACTATGTTTATCACAGGACATTTCCTGTTTAACTCTTGCTTAACTCTCATTTAAATCCTGTTTGCCTCCTAGTGTGATAAAGCAGTAACTGACCAAGCTCAAAATGTGTATTTGTGTCTAAGCAGTTAGAGAATACAGGATTGCATCTGAGCATTTTGGATAAATTAAAATGAAAATAAAAATTATGTCATGGTGGGCCTTTTCCAAATTTTATCATAACCAATTCATTCTTCAGAAGGAATTCCAAGATAGAAACTTGACAATGTAACAATTTCTGTATGTGTCATGTATTAGCAATGTAATGCCAAGCTCAAAATGTGTATTTGTGTCTAAGCAGTTAGAGAATACAGGATTGCATCTGAGCATTTTGGATAAATTAAAATGAAAATAAAAATTATGTCATGGTGGGCCTTTTCCAAATATTATCATAACCAATTCATTCTTCAGAAGGAATTCCAAGATAGAAACTTGACAATGTAACAATTTCTGTATGTGTCATGTATTAGCAATGTAATGCCAAGTGTAAGTAACAGACTTACAGTGAATCCCTACGTTTTGGAAAGTACAGCATCCCTCTCTTGTTTAGAGATCACAAATACTGTATCAGAATGTTCGGGTAGAGAGGGGCTGATGGAAGAATTAGGCCTCACTTGGAATCTACCAGATGCTGAGGGTAAAACACCTATTTTCAGAGGTTGATATTTTGTTGCTCACCTGTTCTTGCTGTTGGCGAGCCAGGTCCATTTGCTGACGTTGTTTTTCAATTTGTGATGCTGCCAGTTTTTTCTGTTCATCATGAGCAGCCAGAAGCTGCTCTCGTAAACTGATGAGCTGGGTGATCATGGTAGAGAGCTGTCGCTCTTTTTCTGCTAGGCTTTCTGGTGTACCTACAAAAGGACAGAAGAAGATGCACAGTAAATAAGAGGTAGGTCAGAACAGTCAAACAATGTGGGGGGGGGACGGTGGGTAGCAGATATATATTTTACAAATGGCAGGTTGTATAGTTATATATATATATATATATATATATATATATACCAATAGACTCTGCTTCTGTCTTTGCTGTGTTCTGAAATAGAAGGCATGCCACTGTAAACTGTGAAACAGAAAACAGCCAATTTTCCTCTTTCTGACAAGAGTAATTAATTATGTACTCTGCAAGATCAAATCCCTCTTTCCCTTCCATCCCAGTATAATGACTCCTTAATGGATTACCAAATTCACAAATAGATTAACATAATTTTCCCTCCATTATACATTTTTAAGCAAACAAAATATAAGACAACCAAAAAGAAAACCATGCTTAATAAGGAAAACAACTTAATAATTAGTGCTGTTTTTTCAAAGGTCTCTAGTTTTCACATCAACTGAGGATGCCATAGAATGTTACAAGGTATATCTAATGTTGGTTTTTTACCAAGAAACCATGACTAAGTTAAACCTTGATTAGAAAGAGTAAGTGCAAACAAATCTAAACATTTGTTTATTGAAAGATCATTCTACCTGGAATAAGAAATTAAAAGCTTCCTGTTTAACTTACAATTCATTTAAACAGATATGAAAACAGGAGAAAAAGCAATCTTCTTGTTTTAATGATGGATGTTTTTACATAGCTTCTTTGCTAAGACTTATCACAACAAGAAATAAGCCAAATGGGGTTGCTTCCACACTTCAGAAATAATCCAGTTTGACACCACTTTAACTGCCATGGCTCAATGATGTGGAATCCTGGTTCAGAAGGCACAGTGACAGCTATGATGAACCATGGGTTACTACTTTTTTTTTTTTCATTTCAAAGGAAGGAGTAAAATGGGAATATTGCAAGATGCAACGCAGTTGGTCCTTAGTATCCATGGGGGTTCTATTACCCCACACACAGAGATGCAAAAAAACCATGGTACTTCAAGTCTCATGGTTTTCAGTGGCTGTAAGCATACACAGCCATTGGGGTAATGGGGCTTGCTATATGCAGATGTTTAAATCTGCAGATGGCAAGCCCACAGTTGGGGTGGGTGGGCTGTATTATTTAAAACAAAATGTGCTTGCAGAAGAATACATAAACTCTGTTGAAGAAACAATACATGAGCAAGAATATTTTATTCTTTATGGCTAAGGGAACAGTTACGTATTACCAACTCCCAACTTGCTTGTTTATTTATTTAATTAAATATTATTTTCCCACCTTAACACATATGATCCCAGAGCACTACAGAGCTTAGCTTAGCCAGAGAGTTCACCACATAGCTTTGGGGAAAGCTTTAACAATCTTGTGACACAGAAATATAGTACAGATAAGAATGATGTAAACCATGCTACCAAGTAATAAAAATGTTAAGTAAAAAGCCATTGTGGTTCAGATTACAAGAGTTTTTGTGCATTCTGTTTGGGTTTGGGTTTTTAACATTAAACATTTTTAACTTTAAACAGAGGCTGGATGGCCATCTGTCGGGTATGCTTTGATTGGGAGTTCCTGCATGGCAGGGGGTTGGACTGGATGGCCCTCATGGTCTCTTCTAACTCTGTGATTCTATGATTCTATGTAGTAGTTGCAGGACTGTAATTTTAGTTCGGCAATGATGCATTCACATTTTGTTTTTTAAAAGGTGCTATATGTAAATAGGCTATGCATCTTATGTTATTTTGGCTTTAATATTCATTTCAGCCTACACCTATGTATCACTTAGTAGGTATTCAAATATAATATTTTGTGTGCTATGTAAGAAAATGGGGACTATAATAGACCAGGAAAGGTGTGGGCTTTTTTGTCAATTAGGGAAAACTCCCCCACCCCACAGTATATTTAAAAAGTGCATTTCCAAGATTTTGAGAACTGAGAGATGTGTGCACATGTTACAAGTAAATAGTTCCAGCACACAGCAACTCATACACTACAGCCCAAATGTTACTTTAGGATAAAGGTTGCCTGTTCGACTGCCATAGTTTAAAGATGGGAAATAATTATGATGGTTGACTGAACAATCTGCCAGTATAATGTAGCTAGATCATTTTATCCATTGGTTTCAGATAGCTACCAAATCCTTACAAGTTCTTTGGGCTCCAATGCTCCAATGGGACCAAATGCTCATCAGCTGTCCAGAGATACTGGACAACAGAGATATTGACCAGATAGCAACCAATATTTTAATATGACAGAGAAGGTGGAGACTGCTGATGGTGGCAGATGATGAATTGGCTCACACCACAATTAAATGCCTATTATTCAATTTCCTGAGGAATCTGATATTTATAAATTATTATATAAAATGTCTGGATCTAACAAAGTTATGGAACAGTTGGACTTACTTATCAGATTTCACACATCTCCAAAAGCTGCAATACTACTCACAACAGGTTAAATATATCAAAATAAAGTGAAAAGTGAAAGAAAAAGTAAATGTTAATAGGTGCTTTAAAAAGAGTTTGGTAAGTATCAGGGACTAATGAACTGAATGGAACAATATTATGCACACAAACACAATCTGGGAGAAACATATTTTCCATCTCTACATAGGACTAGCATGGTTATTCCTTGGAAACTGACTTCTAATGTAGGGAAATATGTGACTTAAGTTCTTCGAAGGATTTGCTGTTCCCCCTTGTTAGCATATTATTTTGCAAAGGTTGTGTTTTCTCTGTAATATGGGCATATAACTAGCACATGCCATCTATACAGAAAGAAGGATGTTGGATTATTCTGCTATAATTAGCTCAAACTGCTTTCTTTAGGTGTGATAAATTATCAACATCTGAAAGAAATGCTTCTCCTTATTTGAATTGCAAGTAGTAGAAACCAGAAATCTTTCATTTAAAAAACCTGTAGTGAAAAATTTACCATAGAAATGATATTTAAATATTTATTTTATTAAATGCTCCATCCCACAATTATCCAAAATTCTGTATCCAAAATCACCTCCTGATCCATGCAACTCGATACCACTTCTAGCCTTGGATCAAAAACACTGTTGTGCACATGATTCTCTTAACTATGCAAAGGAATCTTGTAGCATCTTTGAGGCTAGCTGTGTGCAATAAATTGTAGCATAAGCATTCATCTACTTCCTCAGATGCATGGAGTGAACTAGTGCATAGGAATCAGATTGTATGAATAGACACGGAAATGCAAAACTTGTAGGTGTGGTGATGAGGTGACAAGTTCAGTTTTAACTATGGTTGTTAAGAGATAAAGTCAGGAGGAAAGATGTTGCCTAAGACCAGGTATTCTACTTTGGTCAGGCCTCACTTAGAATACTGCATCCAGTTCTGGGCACCACAATTCAAAAAACATGTTGACAAGCTGAAGCGTGTCCAGAGGACGGTGACCAAAATGGTGAAATGTCTGTAAACTATGTCCTATGAGGAGCAACTTAAGGAGCTGGCTATGTTTAGCCTGAAGAAGAGAAGGTTAAGAGATGATATGATAGCCCTGTTTAAATATTTCATAGTATGACACAAAAATGTCATAGTAAAGATGAAGCAAATTTGTTTTCTGCAGTTCCAGAGAATAGGACCCAGAACAATGGATGCAAACTGCAGGAAAAGAGAGTCCATTTCAACATTAGGAAGAACTTCCTGACAGTAAGAGGTGTTCAACAATAGAATATGCTCCCTCGGAGTGTGATGGAGTCACCACCTTTAGAGGCTTTTAAACATCTGTTTGGGGTGCTTTGGTTTTGTATTCCTGCATGGTGGGGGGTTGGACTGGATGGCCCTTGAGGTCTCTTCCAACTCTGTGATTCTATGATTCTAACATCTTTCCTCCTAACTATGTCCCAGAATGACCATAGTTAAAATTAAACTTGTCATCTCATTACCACACCCACAAGTCTGTGCATTTCCATGGCTATTCATATAGTCTGAATACAAAGCTCCTTGGGTTCACTCCATGTAGGTAACGAAGCAGACCAAGTCTGTGAATGCTTAGGTGATAAAAGATCCCTTTGCATACTGATATTCCAACTAGCATGACTATGTCTCTGATTATTTTAAAGTTAGGGATAGTGTCTAAGTGATCTGAGCAAATGAGGTCTTATACAACCAATTCTCCCTAGAAGCCAAGATGACTGAATTGAGACTGTTGTACTTTGGACATATCATGAGGAGATATGAATCACCAGAAAAGACAATAATGCTTGGTAAGATATAAAAGAGCAGGTAAAGAAGAAGACTGCATTCCAGATGGATAGATTCAATCAAGGAAGCCACAGTTCTGAGTGTACAAGACCTGACCAGGGTCGCTGACATGGTGACTTCAAGGTCTCTCATACATAGAGCCACCATAAGTCAAAGTTGACTTAATGGCAGTTAACAGCAATAACCAACAAAAAGTGTGGACATAATACACATATATGTTCTTTGATTGTCTTGTATCCTCTCTTATTGAAAATAGGAAATGAAGATAAGAGCTATAAATCATTGGAAGAAAAAAAAACATTTTAAAAGAAAGAAATCTCCTCTCCAATTCCAATGGAAAGAAACCCCCTTGATGTCAACCTCCCTCCCCCACTTGTCATTTTGCTATAGTTTAAATAAAAAGCAGCTTGCTAAGGATGCAGAGCAGATTGAACTGGCCAGGCTGGGTCAACAGAGGTCTCATCATTTAACTGTGTGCTGTCATCATGTGCTTGCTATCCATGCGATGCAATATTCTATGATACCCTTAAGTAATTACCAGTAAATATGTGTTTCTGCTGTACCAGTAAAATGGCGTATCTATTTCCAAAATGTATTTGCTGTAAAGTAAGAGAAACCTTTTTTAAAAAACAAATATGTCCACTTTTATTACACATTACATATGGATCTCTATATCTGCCTTTAAACTGTCTCTATCCTTTAACTCAGAAGACAAGACTACAATGCTTCCCCCCCCCCCCAAAGCTTTCCAATGGGGTCTTCCTTATCCCCAAATCACATCTGTCTTGAGTTTCTCTCAGATTTGTCAGGTGGATCAGTGCTCCCCAGGGCCTGCTCCAGCTGAAGTATTTTAATTTGACTAAACACCTGATTTATTTTATCTCTCCGATGAGAAAGGCAGTTTGTCTTAATAGAGCCTGTCAACCCACAGTCCCATTCAGAGCAATTTACAGGCAGGCAGGGACGCTGGGAGAGAAGAGTGCTGTGATTCTGTATTTTATCCTCGTCCAGAAAGCAGCTAAAAGCAGCTATTCATGGCTCCTGCATGTGGCATTTTAGAACTGAATTAGCTTTTTATTCAAGTAACTACACTTGTTGTGAATAGCTTATCTGTAAAATTGCCACATTCACTACTGATTTTATTAACCTTTGGCTCTATCACAAAATGGTCTTCAGTTAAGAAGGACCTTTAAATTTGACATTTTTCCCTAAAAGACCTTTATTCTAGTGACTTCAGATTTACTGGATTTGATCCATTGACTCCTTCACCAGTTATATTCAAAATTTTAAGTCTCAGAGAGAAAATCAATATAATGCAAAGAATCCCTTTAAGAGGGTTGGGGGGATAACAGTTTTCCTCAACAAGAGTAAGAAAGTAAACCCAGAGAGATATCATAAAATGAATCCATAAATTGAAGAATAACCCCATGCTTGCTCTTCAGTTTATGACAACCATTTCTATTGCTTACAAAATGGTAAATATACTGTATGCATATGTGGCAAGGTTGAGATAAACTGAGATTTAAAATATTTAAAGATTCTGAAGGCATTTTCATCTATGGAAAGCACAACATTTTTGCAGCATCACTGCTGACAAGAAGATGAGACCCTTTCAAAAATTAAAGAGCAACTTACCTCTTCTGCAGTGGAAACCAGCTGCTGCTGCTGCTGCTGTTACTACTACTAATACTAATACAACCAGAAAGCCATTATTATGATGTACAATCATAATATGTATTCAGAGGTAGCTGTGTTGGCCATGTAGCAAAGTACAATAACATCCAAAATCCACCCAACAGTGATAAGTTTATTGGAACTTTTTTAAAAAAAAACTTTATTTTTTGGAGTACCACATGCCCAGAAAAAAGAGGGGCTGACCTGCAGAAATTTTCCTTCAGAATCATCTGAACTGAGAACAACCACATCTTGAAAAAATGCAGACTTAGGACTAACATTGTCTTATTATTTTTCTCTCATTTATAATTAACATCCTTACTTGATCAAGAAGCCAATGAATGCATGTGTCATAAGGAATACTTGATAAGATTATCTGCAGCTCCTTGCCATTTATGCAGTTGAAAACAACAGGTTCATGCCATATAATATGTGCAGTAGCCCAAACACAAGATTGTCACTTGCACAGGAGCTTTCACTAGTCAATTTGGACTTGTACAAAGAGAACATGAACTATGTCATGATACAAATACCACCATAAACCAAAACAATGTAAACATATTTTATTAAAGATTTCAATATGCATTATGAAAGTCTATCATGGACATCTAAATATCTATGATTATTTATTAAAACTGAATGGATGCAAGCTTCATAGCACAAAACTCATTGACACTCACTTATGCATTTAGGTGCATAAATGATGGAAAACAGTAAACAAGATTATAAATATTATTTCTGTGAAGTCAAAAGCTTCTATGGCTGGCATCCATAGGTTTTTGTGGGGGTTTTTGAGCTATGAGACTGGGTTCTAGAAGAGTTTATTCCTGATGTTTCACCAGCATCTGTGGCTGGCATCTGTAGAGAATGCTGCCATGGAAGAGAGTGGGGTATATATTCTGTTGGTTGAGAGGAAGTAATTTACCTGCTAATCTGTGTATTGTTCTGTTGTTGAATGGCAAGATCTCAGGGTTTCTATTTAATTAATTATATTAATTAATATCATTTTTATTATTTCTATTTTACATCACCTTGTACTAGAAGAATCCATGCTGGATACATCTTTTTTAACTATAAATTTTCAAAATTTTCTGGTGGGAATTCCTGGTGGGAATTTAAATCTGGGCTTCTCAAGCTGAGCAAGTTAGCCAGGCTATGGCAATATATATATATATATATATATACACACACACACACACACACACACACACACATACAGGTTGAGCCTCCTTTATCCAAAATGTTAGGGGGCAGAAACATTTGGATTTCCAGGGGGGGTTGGATTGGGAATATTTGCATATGCATAATGAGATATCCTGGAGATGGGACCAGAGTCTAAACATGAAATTCATTTACACTTTTATAGAACTTGTACATACAGCCTGAAAATAGCTTAATATATAATATTTTTAATAATATTGTGCATGAAATGAAGTTTGTGTACACTAACCCATCAGAAACCAAAGGTGGCATTATCTCAGCCACCCATGTGGACAACTGGATTTTGGACGATTTCAGAACTACTGGTAAACGAGACTCAACCTGTATGTTGATATCTTTAAATGATTTTTTTTTAAATCTGAAGGCTCATACAAGCATGATCAGATGCCTACATACATTTATTTTAAAAACTACATTCTCAGAGTGGGAAAAGTTTAAGCATAAAAATGAATAGATTCATAGGGTGAAAAATATACCAGCAAGGAAATTTCAATAGTGAGCAAATCCAGTTATACTAAGTTATTAGTCTATTTTTTAAATAGCTAAATCTTATATTTTCAGTGTACTCTTTACCCCTTTGAGACACCATTTAGGATGCCATTGATAGGCATATTTTGCTTCTAAGATCTTCTTGTGATGCAGCCATAATGTAGATGATGGCAATCTATAGTAGGTTGCTGTGTGTTGCAGAAGGAGGTCTTAATCTGGTGTGTGTGCACTTAACCAAGCACCTGGTATATCAGCTATTAGATCTAGCACCAAAGTAGGGTAGTAGGGGCAGTGCTCTAAGGTTCCTTTAAGAGGTGACCTACTAAACACCCACATCTTCAAAGAAGTAGGGAGAGGAGAGTGTTCTGAAATTTTGTACAGGCTGGAGGTGTTGGGAAAGGTTCAAGGTACTCTTAAGCTTTCCTCCTTGACACCTAAGAAGATTGCCAGGGGTTCAGCCAGGCTAGTCTATTTATTGACTTGATTACTGACCAAATTTTGGGTTGTTCAGATCATCATCATCATCATCATCATCATCATCATCTTCATCTTGTATCCTGTCTTTCTCCCAATATAGGGACCCTTAGAGAGGAGGAATCAATCAGAGGATGACATGGCTGCAACTGGTGATAGGGAGGAGATTCCTTTGGCATCATTGAATAAAGATGAGGCAGGACACTGGGAATCTTCAGTTGGCAAAACTTTGGTGTGCAGGGAACAGCATTACAGGGGGTGTTATGCACAGCCTCCAGAGGTTTGGAGCAAGCCAGAGCATTGCACAACTTTGTACTATGCAGTGTACATACCATGCAGTGTCCCGTTACAGTAGGACAAACTCACTTGGTCCCTTGGCAGGCTATGCCAAGGCAATGGGAGCTCCACATTGGATTGGGCAGGGGACTGGGGGTTTGCTGCCTCCTAATTATGGCAGTTATAGAAATGTCAGATCATCTTCTTCTGTCCACTAGGGATAAAACTCTACATGGTGAGCATACTGATGTTGAACAGCCTGGTGAAAAAACTAAAAATTCTGTGGCCTACCCCCACCCCCATACACACACATCCCAGAGCCCAGAAAATTTTGTTAAACTTGTCTCTCAGAAATGAGGAGACAGATGTTGAAGACTTTCCTGTTTTTGTTTGTTTTTCCTCTGAAGCCAAAACAACACAAGGAAACAGGGTCCTGTGGTAACTTTAAAAGGTTTATTTTGGATCCAGGTTATCCCCTAGTGGATGAGAGGTAATATATGTGGCTTTGATAGAGCCCTTAGTAGGGTGAATAAGGCAATCTGTAATGTCTTAAACACAGTGTTGGGCCATTTTGTCATGCATCCACAAATTGTCTTCCAACAGCCTGAGCTCTACAGAGAAGATGACATGCATTTATCAGGAGAGGGTGATATCTTGTTCCTGGAGTATTTGCAGCAAGCCGCTTTTGGCCAGCCTGGTGGGCAAAGGGACTAAGTAGATGCTTGTCTGTGGCAGACAGTGGGGGAGGGGGAAAAAAGGAGTTACAGTTGAATACGTCTGACACTTTGTTGAAGAAGACGGCTCTGAATCTGTCTCTTTAGGTCCTGGGATCTATGGGTTTTAGAACATTATCCTTGTGGTTGGCCTGAGGCTTTGCCCTCACTTTAACTTGGGAGGGGTTCTTCAAGTCTGCCTTCCAGCAGATGACCAAGCAAGGAGCAATCCAGTTAATGGGTTACCCTTGGGGCTCAGGTACAGCACCCAGGGGAAGGCTGAGGAAGACAAGCTGATCCTTCACTAGGTTGCCCCCCTTTGTTTCTTCTTACCAGGTTCAATGCAATTACATAAGTTTTGGTTAAATAAAGTAGTCCTTTATTTATAGGTTACAGTTATCTGTATCTGGTCTTGTTATTCCATGATAGGTCAGCAATACCATACTGAATCTAATAATCATTATGGGAAGAATTCCTTCATGTACACATATACAGATGGAGTGATACAGAGGAATGATACAAAACAATGATTGAATTGATGCAAGCAAGCAGATAGTATTATGTATCTCTGAACTGAATCAGTTCCAAGAATGAAAAATATGATACTCTATAACAATGTACTTGGGTGATAAAGGCCCCAATCCAAAACCATTGACGACAAGAAAAAAAAAATCCCTTTTTATTTAAGATTTATAAAATGAGTGAAACCGTACTAAAGCTACTTAATTAATGCATTAATTGCTCTGGGGATTTTTTTACTTCAGTGAATATAATTTAATAACATTATTAAAAACATTATCACCTCCCCTTTTTTCCCACAGTTTAAAAAATCCTTCCCTTTGCAATACATTGTCATACACAAGTGAGACAGTCACCTAGTTCTTTGAAAAGAATATGAAAACTAACCATCTTATTCTTCACTTAATATATAAAATGAACCAGAACTTTGATTCCTAATTCTTAAGGGATAAGTTGATTATGTTAAAAAAATTGAACTGAACAGATTTAGTCACTGACATGATAAAAAGAATTAAAAGCAGATAAGTAAAGTCACAGAGTATCATTTACCGAAGCAACAGAATGAAGAAAGCAAACACATTTTGAGAATTAGGGCAAGCATTTTAATAATATTTCATCTATTTAAATAAAATAAATTCATTTGCATGAAGCTTAGCTATATATTTATATATGGAAAGTTAAACACAATGCCAGACATAAAAGGAGGGCTATTTGATCTTAGTTGCCCAAAGAGAGAACTTGGTTAAACCATTCTGTCTAATACCATGGGCTGCAGCAAACATCAGAAACACTGTGATGTTTCTACTTCACAGGCTGTGGCAATCCATTTAGCATTTACCTTGTTTGATTAGGTCACTTTTTAAATGCCAGAAAACAGGGCAACAAAGGCAACAAAAAATAAATAGTGAGGGATAAAAAAAGGCAGAAGAAAGTAACAATTGAATGGAAGGGTTTCTGAGATAAAAGTCACTTTGTGCTATTTGTCCGTCTGTAGAGTCTCCTTCTCCCATACACAAGCATCTAATTTGAGTTTTTAACTCTTAACAGCAGTTTTAAAAGCTTTTTGCTCTGAAGAACCCCCAAGTGTATCATAAAGATAAAGGATTTCATTGCAGAACCACCACAAAGACTTCTATTATCTTATCAGTCTTTAGTTACAACAGCTGAAGCAATATGACCAAGTTCTGAATGACTTTTTCTGTTATTCATTTTAAAAGAGAGAAAGTGAAAAGAGGAGGATACTGGAATTCCTTTATTCCATGATCAGTTAGTAATTGTTGATTTTCCCATATGCTACTGTCCAGTCCTTAGTCAATAAAGTGTTCTAAATGATGCAATTGTGTCTTGTAGCATCCACTGCAAACACGCACAGCATGTAGAGTGGCTCATTAAGTGAATGCACCAACATCATCCAAATGGAAGAAATCTTCAAAACCTAAGTCCAAAAATCCTTTGCGGGGGAAGGGAGGAGGGGAGGGGTGTAATTTCAAAGTGCTACAAGCAAGATTTTGTTCATGCTAATTAAGTGATCTGAAGATCACTTTTCAACATCACTTTTTCCACAATTAGCAACCTAATAATAATAATAATAGATTTATTTCTAGCCCGCCCAATCACGAAGAATCCAGGCGGGTTACAACAATAAAATACACTGAAGTTACAGTAAAATCAAACCCTAAACCTCCCCCACCCCCCATTTCCAATACTAAAATAGAATTAAACTGTAATAGTATAAAACATTACAAGCATTAAAAACATTAAGAACATTACACAGAGACAGAGGCAAGCGAGGAAGGATAGGCGGATATGGGGGCAGACATCTCAATATATCTGGGGAGGGAAGCTAAGTTGGAAAGGCTTGTCGGAAGAGATCCGTCTTGAGTGCTTTCTTAAAAGCTGTCAGAGTGGAAATGTGACGGATCTCCTCCGGCAGGTCGTTCCAAAATTTTGGAGCAGTAGTAGAAAAGGCCCTCTGTTAGCCTAGATTTTTTTTGGCTGTAATAAATTTCTTCCAGAGAACCTTAGAGTGCGGGGCAGACAATAGGGAGGAAGGCATTCCCACAAGTATTCTGGGCCCAAGCCATGTAGGGCTTTAAAAATGTTTGGGATAAAGAAAAGAAAATAGCCATCTTTACTCATTTATTCTGGTTAAATGGGCACACATGGAGGGAAGAGTGCACATCAAAGTGATGAGTTCCATCTCTACCTATGGATGGTGATGATATGTTTACAATATGCTTGAAATTTTCTCAAAAGTTATTGTTCTCAATGTAAAGATGTGCACCACAGTGCCACTTCCCATTCTGTACATTCATCTACTTAATATCATTTCATTTTTGAAAACTGGGACACCTTTGACCAACCAACATCAGAATGTCTTTAAGATAAGGACGAACACACAAGCTAGAAAAAGCTGCATCAGTTTGTTTTTGCCTGAGCCTATTGGGAAGGGCAAAATTCTGCTCCTCCTCTCTTCTTCCACCTGCTAATTTAACAAAGTAGAAACTACTTTTTCACTTTGAACTAAATATTCTACAGTTGAAGTAAGCCAAATACAAACGTGGCAAGTAAGAAGGAGAGAGGAAAGCTAGAATATTTTAAAACAGCCGAAAAAAATGGGATAACAGAGGATTAATTAGAACAGTTGGATGGTACGAGGCAGGTTACTGAAATAAATAATTAAGGTGTACTACACATGATCATAGAACATCACCTAACTTCTAAACAGCTTATGTGTTAGCAATGAACTATTTTATAAACTTGAGCAACATCATGCTGAGAAAGTATTCTAGATCAAGCACTTTCCTTTCCTGGATAAGAAGAAGCACTACCACAATGAAGAAATATGGCAGTGATGGTCCCATCATCATGGTAAAAACCTTCAGGTGACTATGTAATGAGGTATAAGCCAGCACAAAACTGGGTGTAGCTTCCGCAGGTAAGCTGGCACACTTTAAAGCCAATTAACTATTACAGGCCTAGACTACAGATGGCTAATAACAAAATAACAAAAAACAGTGCTTGCAATGATGTAGCTGTGGTACTACACCTGTAAGGTTTTCATTTCCTTTTCACAGAATATTGTTTCCATAAAATTACTTACACAACATTTTTGTTATGTGCCTTCAAGTTGTTTCTGATATATAGCTACCCATATCACTGGGTTTTCTTGGCAAGATTTATTCAGAAGAGGTTTGCCATTGCCTTTGTCTGGAGACTGAGAGTGTGTGACTTGCCCAAGATAATCCAGTGATCACTGGTCTGCAGAATTGTAGGCTAATGATCAAGCCACTACATCACACTGGCTTGTAAAATGACATACAAGTTAAATAATAGTGGCCTCAGAATTTTTTGACTTCAACTCTTGAACTATTATAGTGGCAAACCCTGATTATTCACCTGTTCTCCAGTCAGTTTTTGGTGCCTATATTTAATTAAATTCACATAATCAAAAATTAACTCCTCCTTAACTGTGGCACTATGTTCTGCTGAGCAGCAGGTTTGTGAAAAGAGCATAACCTACATAATGGAAATGTTCACTTTGGACGGAAGAAACTTCACAGAAAATCATGTATTAGCCCATTACTGTCATATTAAACCTAAGTAGTTATAGTCTGGTCAAGATCCAGCACACACAAATCTTGCTCTTTCAACCAAGAAAACCAGCCTAACCATACTGCCTCAGCAAAACACACACTTCCACATCTTTTAGTGCATCCTAAATTACATGGTGAGCCTACACACGTACAATAGCTCCCCACTTCAGATCTTCCCATCCACAACAACATGGAGACATGTGGTTATAATTCTGTGAGGGAAGAATGTCTAAAGTGGTCTTTGGAAAGGCTCCTTCCAAAAAATTGAAGAGAAGCCTTCTATTCAGTCTGTGACAGACTGAATAAATATATGTCTGAGTGAAGTAGCTTCCTGTATTCCATGTCTATGAATTTTGTACAATGTTTATTAACTGGACAGTTGTTAGGTTACTGAATTGATTTTTTTAATAGGCTATTAGAGCATTTTTATTGTTAGATTCCTTTTCAAATGGTTCAGTTGTCATCTGTATTACTATAATAGCTGGAATCCTGTATGACCATTGCATAGTACACAGCATTGTAACAATGTTGCTGTGCAGTGAATTCTGCCATGACCCCCACACCAGCCTCACTGGTAGACAGCCACTGGCATTGACAGGGGTCTGTTCCCCTGTCAATCGAGAATCATCTGCCTGACATTCCCTCCCCCTTCTGTAAGCGATTGCTGGCACGCCAGGCAGAAAAACAACCCACAAGTCCTCCTTGTGCCAAATATTGCTTACATGAAGCGGGGGGGAGGGGGGGAGGGCTCAGGCAACTGCTTCTCACTTGACAGATGAACAGTGGCTGCTTACCAGTAAGTGGGGTTTAGGGGACTTTCACAGTCCCTACATAGTCCCTAAACTAGGGGCCACATAGGAACTGTGAATATGTAGCAGCTGCAAATGTGTACCTATAGGTTACATACTTGCAATTGCCCCGCAGGATTACAGCCATTGCTTTTAAGATGATGTCAGCCTTTCCAGGTTTCCTGAAGGGATGAAAAGTGTGTTACAAAGTGAACATTGATTCAGTGAATAGAGATACTGAAATAAAATGACATATTTAAGGGAAATCCCTGGATAATTTTTAGAGATTCTGATATGTTTCTAATACACATAATCCTTCTCAGCACACATCCTGACGTGGTGATATTTTGGGGGGCAGAAAAAGTGTGTGAGAGAGCACCAAAATCTGTTATGAGTACAGATTTGCTAGTGAGACTCTAATAACTCACATGCCTGTAACTAGACAGGCCAGAGTTTCTGAATTAAAGACTAGTCTTGACATTTGGCAAAAACATAATGATACTTAATACTTCACATTTGTACAGAGCTTTCAAGTGCTCCAAGTGCGTCATGAACATTTAGTTGTAATTCCCATAGCATCTATGTTAGGCAGCTGTAAGAAACTTGTGCCCCCCTCCCACCCCAATATTGAAGAATTCTAGTTCCCACCAGTCTGAATGGTCCACCAGTCAATGATCGGGGATGATGGGAGCTGAAGTTGAGCATCTGGAGCTTCACAGAGGGACAGCAGGCTATGTGTGCTGTTAATAATAAGCTGCTCATTGTCTGAAGTGAAATATTGGTTCAGACAAAACTGGAATAAAATTCTTGGTCCGTTTTACATTGGCAAAAAGAGGTGTGTTGAAGGCTGCTTGAAAACCCAGCCTTTAGATGAGAAAAAGGGAAAGTGTGCCATGAAAACACTATTTTGGAGTTTTAAGGGAGAAGAAGTGCTTTAAAAAGGAGCTGGCCCATTTTACATTGGCAAAAAGAGGTGTGTTGAAGGCTGCATCAAAGCCCAGCCTTTAGATGAGAAAAATGGAAAGTGTGCCATGAAAACACTATTTTGGAGTTTTAAGGGAGAAGAAGTGCCTTTAAAAAGTAGTTTGATTTCCCCACTACTTTTTTAAAAAGGGTGCAGCATTGCTGGCCCGTTTTACACGGGCAAAAAAAGGCGCTTTTAGGGCTAAAAAGCCCGCATTTAGGGTTAGGGAGGGCGTAGCCTTTACACCCTCCCTAAGCCTAAAACGCATGGATGCCGCCATTTAAAGATGGCGGTGTCTATACGGTGGCGCCGTACAAGCGTCATCACGTGCGCAGCGTTTTGACGTGCTGCGCACGTTTTGACGCTCTGGCGGCGCTGGAGGGCGCCAATCGCGCCCTTCCCGCGCCGCAAAAAAAGAGCTCGATCCCGGAGCTCTTTTTTGCGGCGGGTCGTTGCGGCAAGATGAGGCCTCTGGGGCTGCCCGTGTGGCAGCCTAGGCCTCATCTCGCCGCTAGAAGGGGCGAGTTTGGACCGCCCCTTTTAGCCAATGTAAAAAGCACCCCTATTGCATCTAAAGGCTAAGGTGTAGTTGAACGGTTAAATGGGGCTCTGTATCTTTAAAGCGCCCATTTAAAGGCAGCGATACAAGTGCGGAGGGAGGGAAGGTGCCAAGACAAGAAGAGACCTTCAGAGCCCGGCCAGAGTGCGCCTGCACCTTCCTTCACCTCCTCCCTTTGGTTGAGAGAGTGTGACTTCTAGGGAGACAGCAGGGCACTGGAGGCGCTCAGCCAGACCAGGGCAAGCTGGCAAGAGGAGGAGGAGAAGGGGAGGGACCTGGAGCACCTCCGCTGCCCTGCCTTCCTGCAAGTCACACTCTCTCAGCCGAAGGGGGAAGGAGAAGGCAGGCCCAGGCACACTCTGGCCAGGCTCCAGGGCTCTCTCCTGGCTGCCTTCCTCCTCCCTTTGGCTGAGAGAGTGTGACTTGCAGGGAGGCAGGGCAGCAGAGGGGCCCCATGTCCCTCTCCTCCTCCTCCTGTTTCCAGCTTGCCCTGGCCCAGCATCAGGAGGACCTGGAGCACCACCGCTGCCCTTCCTCCCTGCAAGTCACACTCTCTCAGCCAAAGGGAGGAGGAAGGCAGCGGGGAGGGAGGGAGGGAAGGAGCCAGGAAGAGACCCCCAGAGCCTGGCCAGAGCACGCCTGGCCCTCCTGCTTCCTCTTCAAAAAGAAGGCTGGAAAAGTAGGACGTGTCCTGGCAAAGGAGGACGTGCCTGGTCAACTTGGAAAAGGGGGGGCCTCTGCTCAAGAATGGAGAACATATGGGAATCCCTCCTGGACAGAGGGCTGAAACCTCAAGACAACTCAATATAATGCTCTGACAGAACACAGACTACAACTCCCATGAGCCTTTGCTACCATTTCCCAAGATGCCTTAATTTGCAACAGAAAGCCGACCAGTATGTTCACATGTGATGAATTCTTTCGTATTGACTCTGCATTTTCTTTTTGTGTAGATGCTCTCTTGCTTTGTGTGTGATGAGCTTGTGCGTAATCATGTGCATTTCCGAACTGACCTCACTTTCTCCCTCTTTCGGAATGGTCCTGTACTCCCCCATGTGATAAGCTCCGACTGTATGATGTACCTGCGCAATTGCGCAATTCGCAGCCAGCAAGGGAAAAAAATGTTTAAAGCGCGGCTAAAAGCCACGTTCCTTGCCGCCCATGTAGGTGCTCCACCTGTGTTTGTAGCGTTTTGACAGCTTCCCATGTAGTTGCTGAGCCACAGAAAAAACCTCAGTCTAGCTGCCCTGTACTTTTTAAATGCACACCTGGGGCTTGCTGTCTAGCTGCTAAGCATTAAGGAAAGTGCAACTTCATGTCACACTTTCTTGCCAATGTAAAAAGCCCCCTTGATGCTAAAGATGCAATCCATATCTCCACAAAGTCTATGGAGACTTCCCACTGACCTTAATGCAGCCAAGAGAACCAGCTTCCAGGTAGCTTGTTGTCATCTGACAATGGAGCTCTGTATGACTGTGAACACCCACAGCCTCCTTTGACTTGAATCTTATTTATGAGCATAGAGATTTCAGGATAGATTCTGAAATTGCTCCATTTCCCCGATGTTCTTTCACAGCTTACAGGTAGATTTTTTTAAATGAAGTTTTTGTATTCCACTTCATCTTTTAACATGATTTCTGGTTCCAAATGTCCCCTTCAAAGTAAATCTTTTTATAATGCATACCTGGTATAATTCAGAGCAACTTATTTGCCCTGCTCTTTTTCTTTCTCAGCCATTATCTACTCATCACACAGCAGCTGTTCTCTTTAGGCAAATGGCTGCCTAATAAAGTGTACATTTGTACAGGAGGTCTACCATGGATTTTCTGCTGGAAGTGATTTGCTTAGTGCAGCTATATGAAAAAGAAAAAGAAATGCTATTTGTTTGGAGCAGGAGTGCTGACCTCTGTGTTCTAGCTGCAGCAGAGACTGGATAATCTGGATGTGCTACCTGGTATATTCATGGGGCTATTTTTTTTTAAAGAGTTCTCAGAACTAGTGCCAAGAGGCACTTTTTTGCAGTGTTACCTTCTGTAGAGGAAAGCAATCTACAGGTACCATGACCCTAGTTTCCTCTGCCTCAGTTATTCCATAAGCCATGCTTTTCAAAGAGAACTACACATTTATTTCTGTTTTGCTGTTTTCAAGCTCCTTGCTATGCAGTGTGTTTTCACATTTACCCAGTTATTAGCTTAACTTCCCAGAAATATCTGAATTATTAAATGGGGATACCATATGATGGCACTGCAAGATTTATATACTTTAAATATACATTTTAATTTTGGTGTTAATTACATGACCATATTTCATGTCTTACAAATACAAACACATATATCAATGAAAAACTTATATTTGTCTGTGAAGGTTTTTTTAATTGCCTCTGGTTACAAGTAATGAAGGGGGAAAGTTTTCACTGCAAAGGAAAAAGATTTGCATACCCTGTCTATCATTAAAATGCTAAGGAGGAAACCTTCTATGATTTAGTGGAGGACACAATTTAGTCAAGATCCTTTCATCTGTGTTAGAAGAAAACAACGTTTAATATGAGGCATCAAGTACAACATAACATGATTCACCATACAGACTACAGAAACAGCATTGGTTTAATTTTCAGGAAGAAAAGCAATAGCATCTTCCTCTGATCCCAAGATCTCAGAAGGACTATAGGATAAATGTCCATTCACATGGCTATTTCTTGCTTTATTTTCAACTTGTGATGACATTTTCTGAACTGTAAGTGGAGACAGCAGAAGATTCATGTGTCTGCAGAAGATCTATGGCCCCATTCCCACTATAAAATGAATCAAATTGCTGAGCAAATTAAATGACCCTAGTTCCCATTTGAAACCAGTTCCTGTCGTGATGTGATCAAATCTGTCATGATGAAGCAAGGCAAAGCCAAAAGAACCGGTTTTTCTAGACACTAGTTTAAAAGGCGATTCCAAAGCTTGGCCAGCAAGTGGGAACAATAGATTGGGATCGCAGCATTCTGGAGGGGAGTGACTAATGGCAGAGGGGTGTTTACTATCCCTCCCCATTTTTGGGAGATGTCATTCCCCTCCCCCCCCCATGCTGCCTTTTCATTTATTGGTGTGAGGTTTTGTTCCTTTTTTAAAAAATAATAATAAAATTAATCGATGAAGCAACAGAATGGTTTAGCAACTATTTGCAGAAGTGCTAAACTGCTCTATCACTTCATCGACTAATTTTATTTAGAAAAGAAAACATGCCCTGTCCCACAAGACTCTCTCAGTCCTCCTGTCCTCCATTTCCAAGATCTATGTATCCCAGGGGGTTTGGAAGGGGCCCTGGGTTGCCTAGATTGGGAGATCTATGCATCTCAGGGGTTTGGAGGGGGCCCTGGGATGCCTAGATCAGAAGATCTATACATCCCAGGGGATTGGAGGGGGACTGGGATGCCTAAATTGGGAGATCTATGCATCCCAGGGGTTTGGAGGGGGCCCAGGGATGCCTAGATCAGGAGATCTAGGCATCCCTGGGGTTTAGAGGGGGACTTGGGATGCATAGATTGGGAGATCTATGCATCTCAGGGGTTTGGAGGGGGCCTGTCAAATTTGTCAAAATCCAGGCTGCTTCTTACGTCACTGGGATTGACAGTCATTTTGCAGTGGCTCAAGTATTGAGAATAACAAGTGTGGGAAAAATAAAATCCGATTACATTGGGGTAAGAAAGATCTGCCTTATAGTGGGAACCAGAGGCTTTTCTCGAATCCTGGTGGTGCAGTGGTTAAATGCCTGTACTGCAGCCATAAGGCTGTGAGTTCAAGACCAGCAAAAGGGCTCAAGCTCGACTCAGGCTTGCATCCTTCCAAGGTCACTATAATGAGTACCCAGATTGTTCAGGGAAAGTAGCTTACAGTTCTAAACCGCTTAGACACTCCTGGTATGATATATGGTATATAAATGAAGCTGGCAGTTTGTTTGTTTGTTTGTTTGTTTGTTTTCTGAATCAATTTTCAATGAGGAGCAAGATCGAATCAGGAAGTGGATTATCCAGTAAGTGAGAATGAGCCCTATGTGTAACCAAGGATTCTTAAAATTAATATATGATGTTATTCAAAATAACTTATCATAAATACATGAGGCACAACACATATACACCTACAAGAATCATTGTGATCCAGCAACTTGTGTTAAACTTATAAACCAAAAGAACATACTTATGGGGCTAAACAAACAGGCAAAAAGAGGCTGGCTTGAAAGCATGGTGCTTAGATGACACATGCCTTGAAACCAGAGAAAAGCCATTTCAAAAAGAAGCAGCTTTTTTCTGCTTCTTCCTGGCTTGAATCCATGTCATGTGGTCATGACATGAGCACTCCAGCTGCCTTGAGAGCCAGTGGTGTGGTTGGTGGGGTTTCAATGTGGCTTCAGAAAAGGCAGCTTCAAGCCACTTTTCCCTGCCCATCTGTTTTGCCCCATGATAGCTCAATAATAAAGGCAAAAAAAAAGGTCATCCACAATATTCATTCCTCATACAGAATGGCAGAATGTTAAACATTTTTTATGGTTAGATTACTATGTGATTGATGGTCTTTAGAGATAGTTATGAAACTGCAAATAGTAGAGAATGGATCTACTAGATGGCTAACTAATGCCTCCAGAAGGCAGGATAAAAGAAGCAGCCAGAGACTGCTCCCACCCCAACCGCTGTGGGTCCGAGGCGACCAAATGCCATAGCCCTGTTGCTGGCCGCTGCTACAATCCCAAACAGGCCGCAGCACGGAGCAGACAAAATCTACTCCTTTCGTGGCTGGGTTTGGGCCACCATTGGCAGCCCCAGCACAGCTTCCATGCAGTTTGGGGACATGCATCATATAAACCCCATGCCCCCAGCATGGCCCAATGGCAGACCTTTTGGCCCGTGGGGTTTCATTCTTATGGTATGCCTGTGTTCTTGCTTCAAATCTGTTCTGGTTACAAGGCCCTGTTTGATGTGTTGAGTTAGGCCTTTAAAGCCCTTCATAGCTTAGGCCCAGGATGCTTCAAGGGGTATCTAATGCTATAGTTATATGTAGTACCAATATTTAATTATTTTCTGTACATAATTTCTTATACATACCTTAGCCATACCCTAGTCATCTGAGGTGAGGCCAGTGGCTATTGGAGAAAGGTTCTCTTTGTGCTATGTTCTCCCAAGAAGTGTGCATAGCACCTTCTTCCTAATCTTCTCAGCATCGGGCTATTTTTAAAAAAGTTTCTCAAGTATTGTTTCATATAGAACTCCTCAGAGAAAAATGCTTTCAGCTGTACTTTATTCACAGAGTTAAGAGTCAGAATTAAGAGTTAAAGCTTTGCTTCTTTAAAAACTGATGTATTGTTTCCTCATTTTGATTAATAAACAGCATGGCCACTTCAGTTCATTAGTCAATCCTGCATGAGTTTTATATTTAATAATAACAGACCAGGAGGAGGAGAAAGAAGGGAGGAGGCAAGGCTGCCATACATGAAGCAACCCTAAGCCACAGTCATCTTCACATTTAAAATGTAGCCAAATGTTCCTAACAAGTGATATGCCATCTCAAAATCTGGAGAAAGAAATTATACAAAGAATTTTAGAAATGTGAAGTATCTGACTGCCATGAGGAAATGCACCCCAATCTAACCACAATCTCTTTGTTGTTTGAAGGTCATGTTGCTAGAGAAGAGACCAAGCTTCTTAACTATATAGCAAAGATCCGCAAATCAAGATAAGCTGGCACATAAAGAAAAGTGGCCTACATTTTCCAGGCCATAGTTCCACCCATGTTCCTACAACCTTCTAGTCTAATTATATTTTCAACCACAGGCATGAATATGCTTAGCCAGATGTCTCTAAGCAGCTGCTAACCAGTGAAGTTTAAGATTCTTTTTCTTAATGTCTTTCTTTCTCTAACTGATCAGAAATCAAGCCACTTAAATGAAGTCACAATGAAACAGATCTTGGTGTCCAACCACAACAACTTAGTGTTGTGTCTTGGTTACTACATCTTAGTTTATAGATATATTCAACTAAAATGAAACCCTAAACTGCAAAATATGAGTCACTGAAAAGCATGAATGCAGTTTACTATTTGGCTCTGCTTAAAATAGGCACTTTGAGGTCTTCTACAATTCATCTGGCCTCTCGTCAAAAGCATCTCTAGAAACCAAACAGGGACCACACTGAAAAGTAGAATGTAAAACAAAGATTTCTAATCCTTTTTTTAAAGAGTAAAATTTATGTAAGCAGAATCAAACATTTCTATCAGATCAGTCTTTCAATGGTGTGGGGGTAGGGGAGGGCTGTTTTAATTTGGTGATGTAGTAAATGCGTTGTATGTAAAAGATCCCACAATAAATTTCCAGTCCCCCTTTTAAAAAGATCTTAGGCCAAACTTCAGAAAGTTACTTTTTTGGAGTATAATCCTCACAATCTCCCAAAAGCTGGGACAGATGAATCTCAGACTTCCGTAACTGTCAGTTTTAAACACGTTAATTCATAAGCCTGTCTCAACCTATTGTTCCATCATCCATCTATTATTATTTTTCACTCAAAACCCACACAAAAATCTAATTTGCACACATTTTGTACACATTTCATGTTAAAATGCAGTTTTACATGTTTTCATAGACAATTTATCCTAAAATATACATTTTTGTGTAAATGTTTGGACATAAGAAGGAGTTTTGAGAATTTTATAAAGCAATGGAACCTGCACTGCAAAATTCATAGAAGTACCTGGCCTCAGTAACAGGACCATTTGCTTCAAAATGCAAACTAAACAAAATCCTCAAACATCTCTAATCTCAGGTACTGTAACCTGGATTGCTTTTGCATCAAGAGAGGACAGAACTTAAAACACATGTTCAACAGAGTAGTGTAATACATAGTAGCTTCATACCTACTTTCAAACACCAAGGTCAAAGGGAAGGCAGGGGCCATGTGATTTATAAATAGTATTTTATCTGCCACTCATTATCAAATAAAGTGTACTCCTACTGCAGCCATGTATATTACACAGACCAGATAATTTAAGTAGAAACATGGTATTATCCTGTAACACTGTTAATGCTGAAACAGACATTATGGTACAGAGGAGATACCTGATTTTGAACAATTTTATTTCTGCCAGATTTTACAGTTTCTCTTTCTCCTGTTAGGGAAATTAGTGAGGAAATGCCCCACAGCCATCTGCTTACTCTCTTTCCCTTCATATTTATTCTCATCTGATTCCTTTCTCTCCCCCGCTCCTCAAAAGGGGACGAAAGTCCACCACTGAGTCCACCACATTGCACACTTTCCTAAGTTAGAAATGATGGGCAGAAATAAACAAATTATTCACCCAAAAGGTGAAGGGTCTGGAAACCAGCCTTTAGGGAGCTGAGTAGGTTTAGCCTGGAGAAGAAAAGGTTAAGAGGTGATATGATCACCTTGTTTAAATATTTGCAGGAACGTCATATTGAGGATAGAGCAAACTTGTTTTCTGCTGCTCCAGAGAACAGGACCTGGAACAATGGATGCAAGCTACAGGAAAAGAGATTCTACCTCAACATTAAGAGGAACTTCCTGACAGTGAGAGCTGTTCAACAGTGGAATATACTCCCTCCAAGACTGGTGGAGTCTCCTTTGGAGGTCTTTAGATTGAGGCTGCATGGATGGCCATCTGTCAGGGGTGATTTGATTGGGAGTTCCTGCATGGCAGGGGGTTGGACTGGATGGCCCTTGTGGTTTCTTCGAACTCTGTGATTCTATAATTATTTTATAATTTCAACAATTCATGGGTTTTTGTGGGGGGGAAATCACTCCACTGGATTCCTGCCAAGTATCAAACTAGAAACCATTCTGGATTCACGCCGAACTACAGAATCTGGGTTGAAATCTGGTTGAAACCACGCCTCCATGTCTAAAGAAGTCTCAGTGTATCTCTAAAAGAATATTATCCACTCAAGCAGTCCTTGATACTCATTTTACTCTGAAGCTGCAATATTTTGTGCAGTGTAAGCTGGGAGTCTGTCTTTTGGGGGAGCAGTGGTGCAGCTGTCGTATGAATTTGAGTTGGCATGTTTATCTTATTCCCACCCATGACCTCCATGAGAACAAAAAGTGGGGGCAGCAGGGATCTGGTTATGATGCAACCTATGAGGTAATCTATGCAACCTCTGTTCACCTTAGCATTCTAGCTTCTAGCTTCACTATTGCCTTTTCACATTTTCACTACTGCACATGGGTTTTTTTTAATTCCTATTTCAAAATCCTATTTTTGATGAAAAATTTAAATCCCTCTAGGAGAAGCTTTCCAGCCAACACCCCAAGAAATCACAATGGCAAATGCCCATATAATAAGAGACCATTTGATGCTCAAATTCACCTTAATTCAATTCCAAGAAAGAGTCTTTTAAAAAATTAGTAAACAAGATATACCACACTCACAAACGTATATATATTTGTACACATGCATGAGTGCATGGATAACACAATCAAGTCATAGTGTCAGAGAATGAATAAAAATAAAAATAAAATGGAACAAAATGTTATTGGCCAAACCCAAAGGTGCTCAGCAATGGCTCCTCTTCATCCTGGAGCAAAGTGAACAGTGAGGTGCCACAGGGTTCTGTCCTGGGCCCAGTGTTATTCAACATCTTTATCAATGAGTTAGATGAAAGAATAGAGGGCATGCTTATCACATTTGCAGAAAACACCAAATTAGGAGGAATAGATAATAACCCAGAGGACAAGATCAAAATTCAAAATGACCTCAATAGATTAGAAAGCTGGGCCAAATCTGACAAAATGAATTTCAACACAGAGAAATGTAAGGTACTGCACTAAGTGCAAAAAAAAAAAATAAAAATTGAACTGCATAAATATAGGATGGGGACACCTGGCTTAACAGAGCTGTGAAAGGGCTCTAGATGTCTTAGTAGACCACAAGTTGAACATGAGTCAACAGTGTGTTGCAGCAGCAAAAAAGACCAATGCAATCCTAGGCTGCAGTATAGTGTCTATCATTGTAACTACAAAACTACAGATACTAGAATTCCATTGTGTGGCATCAAGGCATTGTAACACAAAAGTACATATCCCAGAATTCTGTTGTGTGCCATCAAGGCAATTAAACCAAGGTCAAACTGCATTATTTCTGTAGTGAGGATGCAACCTTAGGAACATTCCAAGCAATGGTACTATACCAGGGGTGGATGACTACATGTGGTAGGAGTCATAGCAATTCACACCTCTACTTTCCCCAGATAGACACACAGAGGCTAAACAGACAGGCAAAAAGAGGTACTTTCAGGCTGGCTTGAAGGTGTGGCATTTAGATGACACATGATTTGAAGCCAGCAGGAAAGTGACCTTATGCAGAGAAAAGCCATTTTACAAAGAAGCAGCTTTTCTCCACTTCTTACTGGCTTGAAGCCATGTCACGTGGTCATGACATGAGCACTCCAGCTGCCTTGGGAGCCGGTGGTGCAGTTGATGGGGTTTCAATATGGCTTCAGGAAAGGCAGCCTCAAGCCACTTATAACATCGTTGGAGGCCTTCAAGAAGGCATTAAAGACGGATCTCTTCCGGCCGGCCTTCCCTAACTGACCTGTTCAGACTTTTTAACAGTCCATCTGTCTCTCTGCCCCCATCAATTTTCCCCCCAAATTTGTTATTAATTCTAATTTAATGTTTTTTAAAATTACTATTTTAGATTATTATGTTTTAATTCTGTATCACATTGTTTTTTGGGGGGTATTGTTTATTTTTAACTGTTCCCCACCTGCTGTTACCCACCTCGATCCAACACAGGGAGAGGCAGGATACAAATAAATATATTATTACTTTTTCTTGCCCATCCGTTTCACCCCACAGTATATTTCCAGTAACATGGAAGTGTCATAATATCCCTTATAATTTCATTTTAGCTGCTTTGAATTACATTTTGAGAGAAAGGCAAGATTTAAATCCCTTAAAATAAATTTTCAATTAAAAAAATAAAGGAATGTTTCCCTCTAGCTTGCAGCTCCTTCTGCCTATGTAGGTTTGGAAACTACAGCAGGTTAAAATCAAGCCATCTCCTGTATTTTTAAAACCATGTTGGATGAAGCTTGGACTCTACAAGAAGCATGTTGTGGGGGTCCAAGGGCATCCTGAGAGCTTGGACCCCATTAAAAAAACTGCTACATGTGGCCCACAGTCCACACTTTTCCCACCCCTGAACTATACCTATATGTCTCTAAAGCAAAAGTATGAGCCCTATATTAAAGGAACTCTTCCTTCATCCAAAATGATGCTTCAGGGTTATCACCAAATTGAAAACCTGAACATACCCACAAATTCCTGTTTTATATCTGCTACAGGAGGGAATTAGCCAAATTAGCCCAGATTTAGTGCTTTCTTTGATATTCTCAAGCTAAAAAGTAAAAGCACCAAATTAATTTCTAACATTTCACAACCTCAGTTAAAGTTCTTTTTCTCTTCCTTTCTTTTCTAAAACGTCGCTGTTTTTATGCAAGAATGTTCAAGTAAGTCTTAAGTAAAATATAAATGTTTAAGTAAAATGTTCAATTAAAATAAAACTTAAAAACTGTACTAAAACATATCTGATATACACACATATTGCAATTTTATCCCACTTTTCCAATAGCCTTGAGGTGGCTGACCACAAACTGACACCAAGACACTGAAAACAATTTAAAACAAAACAATGATTTAGACCATTTAAGAAGCCCAGTTGAACAGATGTGTCTTGACACATTTCCTAAAAGCACTGAGAGTGGGGGCGGTTCATAATTCCGAAGGGAGCACACTCCACAATTTGGGAGCAACACATAAATGGCTTTCAAACCACGGAGGTTAGAGCTGTGTGATCTTTTATTGTGGTGCTGAAGACTCTAGAGGCATATGTCAATCTACAGCTTTTCAAAGTTGTGTTAAAGGAGCATCTTCAGATACCATGGCATGCTTTCAAAATAATGGAAATGTCAACTACTCACATAATGTTCATATTATCCCTAATTAATATAAATTGCATCTAATTTCACCTCTACTTAAATATATTGCTGCCCAAAATAAGGACCCTAATTTTTATGAGTAATTATTACTGATGCATCAACACAATTATTTAAATTCAGCATATGCAGCAGCAGAACCAAGCAGTTACAATTTTTTGTTCCCTCTCTTCTCGATCCCTAATTTTTGTGGCTTGGAGTTCTTCCAGATTCTGCCTCTGCCTCTGTATGAGATCCCTTCTCTTTTTTCACTTGAAGTCCCTGACTGACAAACATGTAGAGATTTGAAAACAAACAGTCAACCTGCATGTAATCTATGCAGATAATTTGAATGGTTGTACTTCAGGCTTATAATATATCAAGCACATATTATTAGTGTTAAGTACAAAGGCCTAAATCCAACTGTCATTTCTGACTAAAGCAGGCTCACTGAATAAATAGAAACTTGGTACATTGACACCTATGTAAGCTTCACTGATTTAATTAGTTTACTCTAGTGGCAACTTACTATTAGAGGTAGCAGTCTAAGACCTGATGATGGCTGCACCAGACCAAAAAATAATTTCCCTATGGCCATGGTGAGAATGAAACATTGGACTAGATAGGCCTTTGGTATGATCCAACATGGCTCTTCTTATGTTACTCTTACATTTCTTTTTAAACTATGTTGGACATCAGAGGCGATGAAATATGGCTGTGATCACTCCTGCCTGAGGGCTGAATTATTCTCTATATTATATGCATGCTCTCTTTAACATACCTTGTAATTTTGAGGGAGGATATGTTAAAAATATAACGTATTAAATCTATAGCATGCACGAGGGCTTTGATCGAGAGTAAGTGGAAAGAGGGTTTAACTCTTTCCCCTAATACTCTGTTCTCAAAATAAGCTCACCCCACAAGCTGCTTTTTAGTGCAGGAGAAAAGTTGGTATTTGGCAGCAATAAGCCACTTCCCACCCACAGCAAGGAGCTGGGTATGGTGAGTTTAGCAGTGTTGGAATCATGGTCTAAGGAAAAAAGCACTATGGATCTCCCTTTTAGGGCTGCAGAAACTTCATTGAATGTTTGCTTTTGTTTTTTGGACCTCCTCCAAATCTTAGAATAATAATAATAATAATAATAATAATAATAATAATAATAATATATTTCTATTCCGCCCTTCTGGGTAAGCAATCGGGGTGGATTACTAAAACAGTTACAATTAAAATGTGACAGTCCAATTCCCCTCTCCCACCCCGTAAGAGTCAATTAAACTATTTCAAATTAAAGACAATCAATATCAGTAATATCGCATGACAATAATGCTCTACTAACGAATATATGAGCAGCTTCAGAATGTCTGAGGTTTTGATGGGTAGGGCTGGATGGGCAGGTAAAAACCTAAGCATTAATCACTGTCTGGGAAGGCCTGCTGGAAGAGATGCGTCTTGACGGCTTTCTTGAAACCATCCAAGGTTGTAATAAGACACATCTCGTCTGGCAGGCCATTCCACAGCCTGGGGGTGACAGCAGTAAAGGCCCTCTGGGAGGTCAGTGCCAGCCTAGTTTTCATAGGCTGTAATAGGTTCCTCCCAGAGGACCAATGTGTGCAAGGGAGCTCATATGGGGAGAGGCGGTCCCTGAGATAGGATGGACCCAAACCATGTAGGACTTTAAAGGTCAAAACCAGCACCTTGTACTGTGCCCGGAAACTAATCAGCAGCCAGTGGACAGATTTAAGCACACATGGGAAAAATCATAATAGCTTATATCTGAGGTCACACCATTGCCTTCTGACTCAATAGAAAGGTGTGCGTGTTTCACTAGGCTGCCATGTGAACTTGTTATCTGGCCTTCTTGGGCCAGGGGCATCACTCTGTGTGTGTGTGTGTGTGTGTGCAAGGGGTATGAATAGCACCAGGTGAAAGCCCAGAGGATATGTGAACACAGGTGAGGCAGTCACTTGTCCATCTTAAACCCCCTACATTCCCATCACCAGCCAGGGCACCTCTGCAAAAGGGGAGAAGAGATCCCTGTTGTAGAGCATTTCCTTGCCCTCACTTCCCTCCCAGGATGGAAGGCAGGGCTGTCCACTGGCTTGCCCATCTGACCACCCAGATCCTTCCAGGTCTGAGGGGTGAAAGGGGTGGGTCAATTCACTACCTCACCTGCCTGCATGCCCAGCCACAGAGAGCAGAGAGAATGAAGCAGATAGGCACATTTGCTGCTCACATGCCTGCCCATCTGCTCAGCTGCCTGGGTCCTTCTGGTTCTGGCTGAGTGGATGAGGCAGAGGGAGGGAAGGGGTGGGTCTGCCTGCTGCGCCACGCACTTTCCGGTCCAGTTAACTGGTTCCTTCTGGGTCTGGCCAGGTGGGTGAAGCAGAGGGAGGAAAGAGGTGTTAGGATTTGAGGCCTGAGTATGAAATGTACAGATGTACACAAAAGGGAAAAACAGGAATTGTGGCTAGACTTGTTTTTCAGCTGAAGGCTGGGAGCAGACAGTGCTCAAGGTCAGCATGTGTTTGCTTGCATGTAAACCTAATGAAAACAACTGTGTCTTCCTGACTGAGGGGACAACAAAGCAGGCTATACAAATGGAAGTAGAATCACCAGATGAGGCTGGGTTTGTGACCACATGGTACAAGTCTATAACCAGCCTACACACCTCAGTGAGGATTGTTGGGTAATTGTTCTGTAATGGATGGTTGGAGAGATTTGTCGGACGAGTGTGTGTATATTTGTAAATACAGCAGCTTAAGAATAAAGCCTCTGAGAAGAGAGTTTTGGCTCCAGTCTGTTTTCATAAACAACGAGGAGGATTCCTGATAAGGCCAAAGCTCCAGGGTTGCTGGTATTGGAGGCATTGGAGATAGCTTGAACTGTGCACTTCTGCTTATTTATCTTAACAAGAGGATGGGGCCATTCACTGCTTGGGCCATCCTGCTTGCCCATCCAGCCACCTGGGTCCTTCTTGGTCTAGCTGGGTGGATGGATCAGGCAGAGGAAAGGAAAAGGATGGGCCCGTCCACTGCTGATGTCGCTGCCCCTGCCCCACACTGAGTGACACCAACCCAAGCAGTGTCACTGTCTGGGCACATTAACCCAGGTTGCCTAAATCCTTTTTAACAATCAGTTGATCCAGAAGCAGCTCCAGTACCTCCCAACACTGCTCCACACCTTTGACACCATAAGGGCCCACATCCTTAATTTCCAAAGGGCTCACCTTTGTGATATCCCAAGGACCCTGGTCACAGGTTTAAAGTCTGATATTTCAGGGAATGGAATACTACTGACCTGGTAACCCTAGATGGTGAAGAGCATGTATTGTACCCTGAGATGACTGGAGGAAAGGCATACAAAGGTATAAATAGAAATGTAACTACTAAATACGCAATGAACTATACATCTTGCAAAACTAGGTCCTTTCTTAGTATGCAAATTGATTCTGTAGGACCTTTGAGAGCCTTCTAAAAATGCAAGAGGTTTTATATTACATAAGTATTCAAGGTTACAATACAAATATATTAACAGTAGTAGTGGTCTAATAATAATAATAATAATAATAATAATAATAAGATGGAATAATAATACTGGGGTAGAAGTGGCAGGATATTTAGGTGAGAGTAACTATGTTCTCCTGGAGTTTGTTATATAGTGGAAGGGGAAAGCCACTTTCAACTCTTGACTTCCATTTCCACTGTATAACAAATAACCAGCATGTATAAGGAGAAAGTCAGAAAAGCTAAAGCAAAGGTCAAGCTTAGACTTGCTATAGAGGTTAAAAACAATATGTTATATCCATAGTGAAATGAAGAGCAAGCAAATTGTATGGGTCAGTGTGTGGAGAATATGGCAAAATGCTAACAGGGGACAGAGAAAAGGCAGAACTCAACATTTTCTTTGCCTCAGTCTTCTCTGAATAGGAGAACAGTACTCAACCTGGGGGAAATGGAGCAGATGATGTAGGGGAAATCAGGCACAGAATAGATAAAGAGGAAGTATGGAAATACCTGGTGACTCTAAATGAATTCAAGTCTCCACAGCCAGATGAACCAGAATATAGGATCAGAATTGAAAATGAACAGATCAGATGGCTGGGACATACCTAACAAAATGAATTTCAGCAGGTAGAAATGGAATACAATTAGGGAGAAAAGTGAAATGCACAGAAATAGGATGGGTGACACCTAGATTGACAACAGTATATGTGAAAAGGATCTCTTCCGGCAGGTCTATCCACCAGATTTCCTCTAGCAGAGTATTAAAAAGTAATTGTACCCTCGATTAATTAAGATGCTGCTACACTGTTTATAATGAAGGTCATTGACATTGCTGTGTTTATAAGATTTGTCAAATTTATGATGTTTTTAACAGTATTTTATAATTGTATTTTACTCTTGTTGGAATCCCGCCTCGATCAGATGGAGAGGCAGGAAATACAAATACATTTTCTTTATATTATTATCATCATCATCATCATCATCATCATCATCATCATCATCATCATCTAAGAGTCTGTACTAAACATGAGTCAGCAGTGTGATGAGGCAACTTAAAAAGCAAATTGCAATTCTAGGTTCTGGGCACCACAGTTCAAGAAGGATAAACTTGATCATGTCCAGGGAAGGGAGACTAAAATGGTGAAAGGATGTCATATTGAAGATGGACCTAGCTTGTTTTCTGCTGCTCCAAAGACCAAGTTGCTTATTGAACTCACTTTTGTTCCCAATCTGAACACGGGCAGGAGAAGCACGTGGCTGAGGGAAGACACATTTTATCGCATGCCACACTGTCCCCAAGGTGACTCCATGCCATTATCCAGTGCCAAGCTGTGGGGGTGGCTTGGCACCAGATGATGGCATGGGGCTGCATTGGGGGCAGTGTGACATGCAATAAAATGTGTCTTCCCTCGGCCACGCGCCTCCCCTGCCTGTGCTCAGTATGGGAGCAAAAGTGAGTGCGATAAACTCCTAGAACACAGAGCACTGGGTTCAAATTATAGGAAAAGAGATTCCTGACAATAAGAGCTCTTCAACAGAGTATGGTGGAGTCTCTTTCTTTGGAGGTTTTTAATAATAATAATAATAATAATAATAATAATAATAATTTTTATTTATACCCCGCTCTTCAGCCAAAGCTATCAGAGCGGCTTACAATTTATTAATTAGACATTTCCCTGCCCTCAGGCTTACAATTTAAACAAAGGCTATGTAGCCATTTTGTTCTCCTGCATGGCAGGGGGTTGATCTGGATGACCTTTGCTATCTCTTCCAACTCTATGATTCTATTATTATTCTTATTGCTACCACTTGGTGACCTGCTGTAAAGAATTTGCACGGCACTTTGCAGATAAAGTCACTCAGATCTGCTTCATCTTGGAATGTTGTAGTTGATACAGCCCCAGTGGATGTAAATTTGGTACCTGTCTGTCCAGTGATACTTTTCAGCTTGTGCAGCCTAATGATGTGGACTGGATCCTTGGAGAGGTGAAAGCCACCATATGTGCCTTAGTCCCTTATCCTTTGTGCCTGAATAAAGAGGCCAGAGGGGGACTGGCTGAGTGGGTAAAGAGGGTAGTCAATGCTTACTTACAACAAGGCAGAGTTCCATCTTGCCTAAAGGAGGCAGTTGTGAGGTCATTAAAAAAGCCATCCTGAAATCCCACAGTAATGAATAATTATCAGCCAGGGTCCAACCTACCATTTTGGGGCAAGGTACCGGAACACATGGTGGCTTCCCAACTCCAGGGATTTCTGGATGAAATAGATTATCTAGATCCATTTCAATCTGGTTTCAGGCCTGGATATGGAAGAGACAGCCTTAGTTGCCTTGGTGAATGACCTACACAGGGAACTGGACAGGGGAAGTGTGTTCCTGTTAGTTCTGTTGGACCTCTCAGAGGCTTTCGATACCATCCACCATGTTATCGTTCTGGGTCACCTCTCTGGGATGGGACTTGGAGGTACTGTTTTACAATAGCTCTGTTCCTTCCTGGAGAGGCAAACCTAGAAGGTGATACTAGGGGACTCCTGCTCAATCCCCTGGCCATTGTCCTGTAGGGTCCCTCGAGGTTCTGTGTTGTCCCCTATGCTATTTACCATATACATGAAACTGCTAGGAGAGTTCATCCAGGGTTTTGGGGTGCAGTGCCATCAATATATGGAAAACACCCAACTCTGTTATCCTTTCCACCTCAATCCAAGGAGGATGTCCTGGTCCTAAACCAGTGTCTGTCATCAGTAATCTACTGGATGAGGGCAAACTAGTTTTGAAACATACCTCCCTGTTGCCTGAATGATTGAATATATAAGTATTTCACCTTGTCTTCAAAATGGCCCATATGGAAACTGCATCTTACACAATTAGAATGAAAGCTGTCATAAAGGCAAATATGGCTTTTTGTTGGTTAATTTGTTACAAATTCTGTAAATCTGCAAATAAATGTTCTTTTACTACCCGATTATCCAAACAAATAAAAAACATCATTTACATTCATCTCCAATTCTGTATATTCATCATGTTATTCATCTAAGTTTCCCCCCTCTAAACAATGATGATACTATCAATATTATATCCTGGAATATCAATATGATACTCTAGTTGCTGGATGGTTATCTTCATGGCTCTTAGGAAGCATATACAACAGGGTAATGCTGGAACTGGCATTATACAAAGATCTACATTCTGGTTCTGAAATATAATCCATCAAATTGACTTGGCAGGCATCAAGGGATCACTGAAGGAATGCTCAAGAAAATGTATTTTCATTAAAAAGCATAATATTCAAGAAATAAGAAAGTTCCATAGCAAATTCTAGAATAGCAATTTTGTACCACCACCTATATGATAAATACGACCATGTGAACTGTCTTCTGAAGTACAGTGACTGGTGCAATGGTCGGCTGTACTTATGATTCAGAAATTTCCCACTCCCTGACCAAAAATAATCAATTCTTTTGCAGGTAGGAGCAAATTTTGTGCTTAGAATGCAGTTCTTCACTGAGCATGTATATAGGTACACCACACCGACATAATCCATCTACCACAGAAAAGAGGTGTATGTTTCAAAACGGTGGGCTAAAAATGTTTAGGAGCTGGGCCTTGACATTCCATGGGCTCTACAGTTGTATGGTGCATAAAGTTTTATGTTGAAGGGGGTGGATGTTGCAGATTTGTTCACTTGTCCCAATATGTAAAGGTGCACGGCTGCATTGCCAATGTTTCATTACTTAAATTTCCTATTGACTTCTCTTCTAGATGGATGCATGCTATCAAATTATTTTGCATGATGCATCCATATTTTTGATGTAGACTATGAAGCCTACCCTGGTACAGCCTATTATTAGCAGCGTTTTAGTGGCTTCCCCCACTCTTGTATAATGTAAGATAAATTATGTAAAGCACACCAAACCAGTTATTCTGTGAGCTGTTGCTTGCTTGCTATAAACAATCAGTTTCTACAGAGCAGAGGAAAAACCTCAGCAGATAGATTGGAACTTCACATCTTAAAAAATTCCTGTGGAAATCAGGTGCATTTTAAGTATCCCATTTGATTATTTAATCAGGCAACTTGCATTTTGCCCTGGCTAATTTAGAAAGCTTATAATATTTTACTCATAAAATAATTGTGCACCTGTTGTGATAGAAACCTATTTAAACAAATCTTAATACCATTACAGTTTGTTCTAAACATAAGAAAGCTAGCTGATCACCTAGTTCAATCTATAAGGCAACATTTTCCTAACAGATGGCAAAATTATTTTGTCTATATCTAAGCAAAAACTATTACTCAGATTATTATGAGAAATTATTATGACAAATTAAAAATTAATGGTGTCAAGACCTAAATCAAATTAGAGAGTTATCTTGTCTGTATCCAACAGGACTTTACACCGCACACACAAAAAAGGTTCAAAATCAAGAGCAAAATTCATTACATTAGTATACCAGGATAATTATTCTGTAGTATTCCTTTTTTCAGAATGCTAAACTAAATCTGGCAAGTTGCATTCAAAGGAGACAGGATGAAAGTACACCAGACTGAAAATGTAGCACTCACTTTCACATGATTCTTTCATGGAGCATGATTTTTCCCAAACTCTTGGCATCATGCAGTAGACTCATCCAATCAGCCATGCTGTGTGCCTTCAAGTCATTTCTGACTTATGCTGACCCTATCGCAGGGTTTTCTTGCTAGTTTCATCAGAGGGGTTTTGCCACCGACATCCTCTAAGGCTGAGAGAGGATATTCCTGGCATCCTTCATGCAATATTTTTAATGGGTAGGTATAGAATGGGTTCCAGTGTGGTGTAGTGGTTTGATCACTGGACTATAACTCTGGAGAGCAGGGTTGAAATCCCCACTCAGCCCCTCTGATGAAACTAACAAGAAAACCCTGTGATAGGGTTGCCTTAGGATCAGCATAAGTCTTGGCTATTCAACCTGGCCTTAAGTGTAGCATGTCTAGTCTTGACTGTTGAAATGCTTGCAAGATGTTGGTATATTTGAACACTATACAAATGGTCTATTTTATTCTGGTGCAATTTATTAGTGTTCATATCATTTGTATCTTGTCTCTTAGGGTTAGCATGCAAACTCAATTTAGTTGATAAAAAAAGCAGTTCTATACCTCACACAAACATAACTCTCCTAGCCATCAGTGGTTGCAATTATTTCTTCAGAAATTAAAACTTTCTAGGAAAACACTGAAAGGCTGCCACCAACAGAATTAATTAGGATTAATAGAAAAGAGGCTTTCCAGTTCTTGAACTGTGCAGTGACTTTGTCAGCACTGAATACATTTGCTAATCATTACTCCTTGAATTGATAGTTTCATACCATTTCACATCAATTCTATAAGTTTATGTGTCATTTTATTATGTAAACAGACTCATGTCCTCCAAACTCATGCCAGAAAACAGGGTTATAAAGTCATACTAGAAACACAGGGCATTTTCAGATTAGGCTGTTATAATGGCCTTGGCTATGCCTCATTCACAGAATTTTGTCTGGCATAATTCTCTGTTTCCCACCATTTCTTCTAAACATTTCTCTTTCCACACTGACAAACACACATGCAAACACAAACACACACAAAACCTGTTGGGAAGATGCAGTGTGTTTTAACTAGGCACAAAAGGAATCTCCCTTCTTGAAGCACCCAGAGAAATGAATATTTTGTATAAAACTGCAACATAACCCCATGGATAAACTTTACCAAACATATATTACTAACTGAATTGTCTCCCTGAATATGTCTTTCTATTTGTCTGTCTGTCTGTCTGTCTGTCTGTTGCCTTTTATAGGGAGGGAAATGTACAGTATGGCACTTATCACACAGAGGAGCAAAGAGGACTTCTCCTGTCCTTAGCCTGTGGTATTCTTGTGATCAGGGGGCTTATCCCATTCTCCTCCCAATAATGTAATAATAATAATGTTTTTATTTATACCCCGCTCTTCAGCCAAGACTATCAGAGCGGCTTACAATTTGTTAAACAAACAGCTTCATTTACAATTGTAAGCTATTTGCCCCCAACAATCTGGGTACTCATTTTAGCGACCTCGGAAGGATGCAAGCCTGAGTCAAGCTTCATCCCTTTGCTGGTCTTGAACTCACCACCTTCTGGTTTTGAGTGAGTGGCTGCAGTACAGGCATTTAACCACTGCGCCACCAGGGCTCCCACCTGTTAATGGACCTGTCACTTGATATTAACAGGAGCTTCCATTAATACCAAATGACGTGTCCATTACTCTTTATGGACGGGAGAATAATGGGATAAGCATGTGGGGTGTGATAATCTTCCCCCAATCATGTGAATACCATGAGTTAGGGATGGGATAAATCTGCTTTGGTCTCGCCTGATAATCTCCTATGGGTGGGTTAGCCAAAGACTCTACAGTATAATTCTCCTGGACAAATACCTCTGGCCTTAGTGTTAAATGTATAATAGGCCATGATAAATATTTCTGTAAGACTTCTTTCCAGCTAATACAAAATATATTAAAGTACGCAGAAAACCTGTAAATCATTATAGACAATTAATTTTAGATTTATCACATGATCAGTTTCTATTAGTTTAGTTGGCTTTGCATATACCAAGAATTATGAATCTGTTTGTTTGTTTGTTTTTCCATAACAAGAGCCTGTGAATAAATGGAAGGCTCTGCTTCTTATTTTGCTATCTATTTATTACTGACTTGGTGAGTAAACTAATTCTATAACTTTTAATCATGATTGTCTGCCAATTTTCCTCCTCCTCCTCATTCTTCCTATTCATACTCTTATTGGGATTGGTTTATTTTAACTGTTGTGTTTTAACTTTTTGCTGTAACCCACCCTGATTGCTTGGTCAGAGGGGTGGACTATAAATAAAAATTATTAAATAATAATAATAATAATAATAATAATTATTATTATTATTATTATTATTATTTGGTTTTGCAGTCTATCAGACATTACCAAGTGGAGTTTTGATCATCAATGATTCATACACTATCCAAGAATCCAATGCGGTATTATCAAAGAATGTGGCATATTCTAAGCATTCCAAACTTTTTGTAATTGTGAACATGAATTATTGATGGCTTAAAACTCCTATCTATGGCAATTTCATTCAGATATTGTCAGTCCATCTGGAATTGCTCTCAGAGCGCCTTAAATCTTTCCCTCCTTTTTGACTTCCATTCTGCTGTTCTCCCTCTCCCCCGACACATCTATCATCCAAGAGTTCTTGTCCTCACTCACTGTTATATCTGGCATATTATGTACTAATTGTTTGTCAGTCCAAACCTTAAAGTCCCATAGGATGTTTATATCACCATTTTCAACACCTTTTTCAGTCTTATGTTCCCAACAGTTTTTGTTTTTGCTTTGTTTTATGCATTGTGGATTTTGTTTATTTGTAACTGTTTTTAACTTGTCTTTGGTTTAATCCTTTTTTTAAAAAAAATAATTTTTATTGAATTTTCAAAATTAAGTATAAATACATAATAGAAGATGAAAAAGGAGAGTTAAGAGAGAGAATACAGAAAGAGAAAAGAAAAAAAAGAAAAAGAAAAGTGGGGGGAAGGGACACAAGACATAGAGAGGAAAGTAGAGGGAGGGCAATCGAGGAATAATATATGTATATCAGCTTGGCAGGGAGAGAGGAGGGGCCTGCCTTTCCTTTAAAAGGGCACTGCTCCAGCCTCCCTTCCCTTGTGAACAACAGCCAGCTTGCCACCTGAGAGGAACCTCTCCTGGACGCTGACCTTCCCTCTTCCCACTGCTCTGGGACTCCTTGGAAGCAGCAGTAGCACCCTCAGCTTGGCAGGGAGAGAGGAGGGGCCTGCCTTTCCCTTAAAAGGGCACTGCTCCAGCCTCCCTTCCCCTGTGAACAACAGCCAGCTTGTCACCTGAGAGGAACCTCCCCTGGACGCTGACCTTCCCTCCCTCCTCCCACTACTCTGGGACTCTTTGGAAGCAGCAGCAGCACCTTCAGCCCAGCAGGGAGAAGGGTGGAGCTGGAGCAATTCTTGGGACACCAGACAGCGTCCCCTCAGCCTTCCCTCCCTCTGCCATCTTTGAACCTGGGACATCTGAGGCCCCCCCCCTTAACCCCCTTATGTCTTGGGATCATCAGTCTATTCCATCCAGCACTGTCGAACTATATCTTTATTTTTCCATTTTTCTTCTTTCCACATTTCTTTCTGCTATCTGTCTTTCACCCAACCCTCCCTCCCCCATGGCTCCTCGGACCTCTCTTTCTCCCTATCTCATCCCTATTCGCCCCCTCCCTATCTCCCAACTCCCATTCTCTTGCGCTTTATGGAACTGCCGCTCCGCTGCCCCAAAAGCTGCAGCAATCCATGATCTTTTTCTGTCACATTCTTTTAACCTCCTCGCTCTCACAGAAACCTGGCTTCCGACCCATGATACTGTTACCTCTGCTGCCCTTTCTTTTGGTGGTCTTTCTTTCACCCATACTGGCCGCCTTGAGGGTCGCGGAAGAGGGGTCGGCATCTTATTATCTAAGTTTTGCCAGTTTCAGGTTGTCCCCTCTCCTCCCAGCTATTCGTTCTCCTCATTTGAATTACACTCCATTAGACTCTTTTTTCCTCTGCAACTCCGGGTCGCCATCATCTACCATCCTCCTGGTTCAGCTTCTCAGTTTTTTACAGATTTTGAATCTTGGTTAACATTCTTTCTCTCAGACACAGTCCCCTCCCTGATCTTAGGCGACTTTAACATCCACCTCGACGATCCCAAGAATACCTCAACCTCTCGCTTCATCTCTCTTTTAGATTCTTTTGGCCTCCAGCCACACTCTAACTCTCCAACCCATTCCCTCGGTCACTGCCTCGACCTAGTTCTCCCTTCCAAGTGTGTCGTGTCCGACTACTTGGCCTCCGACTTTCCTCTATCTGACCATCACCTACTTTCCTTTACTCTTACCTATATCCCTCCTCCCCGTCACACCGTCTCCCGCCAGTTCCGCAATCTTCATTCTCTCAACCTCAACCATCTCACTCAGACCCTGGATTCATTCCTTGCTTCTCTTAATCTTGGGGACTCCGCTGACTCAGCTATGTCCTTATTGAACTCCACCCTCTCCTCAACTCTTGACAGCCTTGCCCCTATTTCTACGCGCGTGTCTTCCTCGACGACTAGGCCTCAGCCCTGGATCACTCCTACTGTTAGATTTCTCCGGTCCTGCTCTCGCGCAGCCGAACGTCTTTGGAGAAGTTCCAGGGAGTGGGCCGACTTTATCCATTATAAGTTCATTCTTTTATCTTTTTCACGCGCTCTATCGATGGCAAAAGAATATTACTTTAAATCATTAATCTGTGCCTCTTCTCCTGTTTCAACACACTATTAAAACCCTCTCTTCCCTCTGTCTCTCCATTATTTTCACCCTCCGACTTTGCTAATTTTTTCATTACAAAAATCACCTCTATTCGTTCTGAGCTAACTCCTCCCGATTTGGCTCCTACCGTCAATCTTCTCACTCCTTCTATCAACAAATTCTCTGTCTTTTCTCCAGTTTCCCTGGAAGAACTCTCTTCCCTTCTGAACTCATCCAAACCTACCACCTGTCCTCTTGACCCAATCCCTTCTCGTCTTCTAATCTCTATTGCCCCCTCTTTGCTACCCTCCCTCCTCCATATCTTTAATCTTTCCCTCTCTTCGGGTTCCTTCCCTTTCGTCTTTAAACACGCCTTAGTCTCCCCTATTCTAAAAAAAACCCTCTCTTGACCCTTCTTCCCTGGCTAGCTATCGTCCAATCTCTCTTCTTCCTTTCCTTTCTAAGGTGTTGGAACGAGTTGTTTACTCGCGCTGTCTTGAGTTTCTCGAAACCAACTCCATTCTGGATCCTTTCCAATCTGGTTTTCGCCCATGGCACTCCACAGAGACAGCCCTCACTAAGATCTCGAACGATCTTTTGCGGGCCAAGGCGAATGGCCATTATTCTATCCTCATTCTTCTCGATTTGTCCGCGGCCTTGACACTGTAGACCACTGTCTCCTGATAGACTTACTCTCTGACATTGGTTTCTCGGGCCTGGTTCTTGATTGGTTCACATCTTACTTATCAAATAGATTTTTCTCAGTGGTCTCGGGTGGTCAGACCTCGTCCTCTGTCCCCTTAACTGTTGGAGTTCCTCAGGGCTCTGTTTTGGGTCCCCTATTGTTTTCTCTGTACACACTCTCCCTTGGCAAATTAATTAGTTCCTTTGGTTTCTCCTACCATCTGTACGCTGATGACACCCAGCTGTACCTTTCTACTCCCAATCTTTCACTGGATTTAGAACAGCAAATGTCATCCTGTTTAACAGCTGTCTCCCACTGGATGCACCATCGGCGTCTGAAGCTCAATATGTCCAAGACCGAGCTTCTGGTTTTCCCGCCCAAGCCCACCCTTCACTACTCCTTTTCCATTTCTGTCAACAACATCTCTATTCAGCCGGTCCAGGAAGCCCGCAGTCTTGGTTTCATCTTCGATTCCTCCTTGTCATTTATCCCCCAGATCCAGACCACAGCCAAGGTCTGCAGATTCTTTCTCTTTAACATTGCCAAAATCCGTCCATATCTCTCATTTTCTATCGCAAAAACACTGGTCCACGCCCTAGTGGTCTCACGACTAGACTACTGTAACCTCCTCTTGGCTGGGCTTCCTCTCTCTCATCTCCACCCATTAATTTCTGTTCAGCATTCAGCTGCACGCATTATTTCACTTGCTCGCCGTTATGATCATGTCTCCCCTCTGTTGTCCTCCCTTCACTGGCTCCCTCTTCCCTTTCGCATCAGGTACAAACTTTTGTTACTCACCTTCAAAGCCCTGCACGGACTGGCCCCTCCTTACCTAGCTGATCTTCTCTCCCCCTATGTTCCTACCCGTACCCTCCGCTCTGGTGACCAAGGTCTCCTCTCTCAACCCAGGTTGTCTTCTGCCCCCTCCCGGATCCGTCCCTTTTCTCTTGCTGCCCCTCATTCCTGGAACCTTCTCCCTCTGCATGCTCGGCTCATCACTTCCCTAACTAGCTTTAAGGTTGAGCTGAAAACCTTATTGTTTAGGGAAGCGTTCTCAGGGAACTTGTGATTACCATCTGGCTGTCTGATATTGCTTGTTGTGATTTGCTTTTATGTTCGATGTTTTAACTTGTCTTCCCCCTTTGTAATTTTATCTATCTGCTATTATTTTAGAGTGTACGCCTTTGGCAGGCTTTTATATATTTCTTAAGTTTTACCAATTTTGTACAGCGCTGAGTATATTTACAGCGCTTTAGAAATAAAGTTTAATAATAATAATAATAATAATAATAATGCATAATATAAATCCATCAATCAAATTTGTATATAAATGCGTTGATTGTTTGTTAAATCACATATAAGTATAAAGTGGTTACAATAGAATAGTAAGTAGTAAGTCCAATCGGATTGAGTTTGTGATATAGCTTCTTGAAGGGAAGTTAAATTATTTACTTCTTTAAAGAGAACAACTTCAAATTAGGACCAAAAATTAAGAAGTTCTTTATGAATGGTGAATCATATTTCTTTTTTGCATAGATTCCAGTGTATCATTGAAGCTGCTTTATCACTCATTTTTTTCAGTCAACATGGCCTGATCACTACTGTCGCAGTTATGACTTCTTTGCTATGGCTGGAAATTTGAAGCCACTGTACAAATACTGACAATTGTTCAACAAAGCTCTGCATCTCATTACAGCGCTAGACTGTTTCAAAACAGCCTTAAAGACGCATCTCTTTCGGCAGGCCTTCCCTAAAACTGTATAATCTACCCGGCTCCTAAAATCTTTCAACCAATTCCCAACTCCTTATCCCCCCTTCTGTATTTTGTTGCTACCCATGCTGTGGCCAGCATTGTGGTTTTTATTTGTGTATTATGTTGTGTTGCATGTTTATTGCCAGTAATTTAATTTTAAACTTAACTAGTTTAATCCTATTGGGGGGGGGGGGAGGTTGGGATGGAATTCTTGAATTATTTTAATCTGTAATCTGTTTTTTAACCTTTTTGTACCCCGCCTCGATTGTTTTACAGAGGGGCGGGTAAGAAATAAACATTATTATTATTATTATTATTATTATTGATACTATGTCTGGCCTCATTATTTCATAGTTGTTCAACAATAGCTGTACCTATCTGAATGCAACAAAAACATTTTTAATGGAACTCAACTTTTCCTACACCATTTTCAGAGAACTGACATGGTGTGAAATGGTATGAAGAACACATACATTGTCTTCTTTGGAGAAATTTCACACAAACAGCTGGATATGAAGAGCAGAACCTATCAGCTTTGCAATTCTGGTATGGAAATCAGGCCTAAAGGGATTGACATGGAAGCTACAGATTGACATGGAAGATCACTCTGCAAGGCAGCATCCAAACAGGTCACTATCTAAAATTTAGATTTAAAAAAAATTAAAGAAAGAGTTGAGAGGAGGCTTTAACATGGCAATCATAATCATAAAGTTATAGAAGAGTATCTCATGAAGTGGTGAACTCTCCTTTGCTGCATATTCTCCCGGTGCATTCTTTTCAGCGGCTTTTAAAATTTGCCAGTTTCTCTCTCCCTCTCACAATTTCCTCCTTTTTCCTCAGCTTACTTTGTTTGCTGCAACTTGCATTCAAAGTGTAAAAGTAGTTTGCAACCAATTAACTCAGCTGGGGTAAGAGGAGAGGACAGAATCTTGCCCTTCCAGAATACACAAGCAAAAGCAAATTACTGCAGCCTCTCCTAGCTTGTGTGTTGTTCTCATTAATAACTTTTATCATTGTGGAGTCGAAGGCTTTCATGGCCGGCATTCATAGTTTTTTGTGGAGCTTTAGGGCTATGTAGCCATGTTCTGGAAGAGTTCCTTTCTGACGTTTCGCCAGCATCTGTGGCTGGCATCTTCAGAGTGAAGATCTTGACTACACTCTGATTTTTCTGGACCATGTGTGTCTTGGAACTCATCTGAGAATACTGGAAGCAAGGTATTGGACAGAGGTTGGACATGTTTAAGGCATGTTGAAAGGTAGATTCCTACACTTGCAGCAAGTTGGATTAGATAGCCCTTGGGCTTCCTTCCAAATTGTGATTCTGTTTTATTGCTGGGGTGACAGTATGTCAGTTGTTAATAGCCCCTTTTGTTTGACAAAAGCTTATAGTGGACAAAGTATTAGCATGATGCTATGGGTTCATTTTTTAAAATGTATTACAGATTGTTTCAGAGAAAGGTGCTAAAGTATTTTTAATTCTTCTGGCTTTCAGTGACACTTAATTTTGATCTGTTGTTGACTTGTGCCTTAAAGTCATCTCTAATTTATGGTGATCCAAAATTGAACCTATCATGCAGTTTTCTTGGCAAATTTCTTCAGAGGGGATTTGCCATTGCCATCCTCTGAGACAGAGAGAGTGTGATGTGCTCAAGGTCACCCAATGGATTTACATGGCTAAAATGTGATTTGAACTCTTGTCTCCAGGGTCACAGTCCAGTGCGCAAACTCATGATGTAGTTATCATGCTGCCTCTCTTAATTATAATATTGTAGTTTTAATGTCCTTTGGTATCTTAATCTCTTTTTAAAAATTCTTTGAGAAAAATTTTAGTGCCTTTATGTTTCACTTGTATGGTAAACTGCATGCACATGTTGTTGTTTTTTGTACAGCCATCCACAGAATAATAAATTTCACGGAAGTATTAAGAGCATAAATGATGCATCTCAAACTATGCAAAACATTCCCAAACAGTGGGATAATCATAACATTTTAAATCATATAGAGTCACAGAAGCCCTGACATCATGCATTTATAGCAATCATTACAGCCAAAGAAAGTATTTAGTTCCTAGGCACAAGGGCTTAGATTGCCACTGGTGTCAGTGGAAGATAGTTTTTCCATTGCAATCAATAAGGCGTCAATTTTCAATTATTCTAGCCTTTCTTTGCACTTTTATACAGTTTTTGCACATGTATTTCTACCTTCAATCTAAGTAGAGACTTAAAACATACAGATATAAAATACAGTTATGCTGTAAATTAGTGCTATGGAAACTTTAATATTTCATTCCTTGTGGTCACCTTAATAAACTCATCATGGAAAATAATTTTATGCCCCGCAGTATATTGCTAATCAGAACCTGTTAGCAAGTTTGAAGGTTTCCCCCACCTTTATTCAGTATTTACATTGATTTCTCTAATTAGAACCAACTGATCTTTTCCCCCTGTATATTGATTTTCTAAACCCTAGCAGTTAACAATGATTCTAATATATCCTAACACTTTAGACCTTAATCATAAGAGTGAGAGGGGGTTTGCTTGTAGCTTTTGTTTGAGTTTTAATTAAGAAGACCTTCTGTCTCCAACCCTGAGCTGTGTTTTTAATTGCTCATATGTATATCATGTAGACTTCAAAAGAAGTAAAAGACGTTTATAACAGAGAGCACAAAGGGGAGCTTTGAAATGTCTACAACCATACAAAGTGGCATAATTAAAAACCTATGGGTGTCCCTATATAGTAGCCTACTGTATGCACTCATGACTTGCTAAAGGGGATTTTAGCACTACTGGAGAAATATCTTGGTGCATCTCAGATAAACTGGGGGGAAAAACCTAATATGGTAATCTCTTCAGCCTTCTTCTCACCGTATTCTGCAGTATTCTGTTATGAGGGATGCTGTACTTCTGACAGCTAACCTACATTTTTCTCTTTCTGAATTCTTAATACAACCATAGATGCAATTATCTGACTATTTGCTTTCCTCGCAAAGCAAAAGAAGGCAGTGATTATAGCTGCAACATAGTGAAACATCATTCATTGAATGGTCACCTCACCAATCTTATTCCAGAAAAGTATTGTAGTTACAATATTTGCACTGCAGTTCCTCATGATTCTGTTGCCCAGCTACTGAAAGGAGAAACATCTATTTCTATCGCAAGCCATCAGCATGAAATTTGATACAAATAAAGGAATACACTCACTTTTTTATTATTGTGGGAATCTCTTACAGAGCAGGTCGAATCTGTTAAGCTTTAAAAGCCTGCTAACCAGCACACGCCTCCCTATTTGCTATTTTTATATCGCTGGAATTACAAAGCACGCAGAGAATAAAAAGCCTAGGAGTTGTTTTATTTCAGAAAGATATCTACTAATGTTAAGTCTCTCAAAGCATGGGGAAACTAAAGGACTTGTGGGCAAGTCACAGTACTACACAACGCAAATGCATTTCTTCAGTGGGCAAGCTATGCACATCAGTCAATGTCTCTCTCAAAATAGAGCATACTATACAAAGAAAGTCAGCAGCATGCAACACTTAAGCCACAATGCCTATAAATATAGATTATGTCCCAGTAGTAAGCATGTCCAGAAATGGAAGCCAGAATATTTCACCCACTGGATAGTGATCCAGAAGCCATCTATCTATACTGTGAATTCTACAAGACTGTTCCAATCATGATTCTGTTTGGGGGGGGGGATATGGTGTATATTTGTATTTTATCTTTGTAAGCCGCTTTGATTGTTCCCACAAAAAGCGGGGTATAAATTAAAGTTTTATTTATTTATTTATTTATTTATTATTATTCTTGCAGATAACAGACCTGGTCACATTATATATGTGCTGACGTTCTTTATTTTGATCTCCAAAGACCCCAGATGCTAGAAGAAATCACTGCAGGCTGCTTCAGTGAGACAACAGCATGAAGCTTATAGTAGTACTCTGCTGAGCAAGAGATTTATGCAGGCATGTGAGACAGAAAAATGAAAACAAGCTATTGATGATGAGAAATGACACCATCCTTTCTAACATGTGATGGCGAGTGTATCCATGCTGCAGAATTAAAGCAGTTTGACACCACGTTAACTGCCATGACTCGGTCCTACAGAATCATGGGATTTGTAGTTTTATTAGCCTGGCCTGTCAGAGAGCTCTGGTGCCTCACCAACTCACCAAATCTCAGAATTGTACAGGATAGTGTCATGACAATTAAAGTGGTGTCAAACTGCTTTATCCTGGAATTTGTAGCCTTCTCAAGCACCAGCACTCTTTGACAGAGGAGGCTAAAGATTTTGAAATACTATAAATTCTAGGATTCCATAGGATGGATCTACAGCACTTAATGTGCTGTCAAACTGCATTATTTCTGCAGTATAGATGCATCCCTAGACATTAAGCTTCTTTTCATTCAGTCTAGGTTGAATATTGTTTTCCCTCTTTAGAAAGGAAGACCAAGACAAAACAGATGCTGAGCACTCCCATTTTCTCACTGTCACCTATTAGTATTTCTCGATTTTGTTTCACATTGCATGTGCCAATTCCCTGTTCTTTCTCTTGCTTAAAATATAACTGAAACTGTTTTATTGCTTTTAATATCTGTAGCAAGCTAGAGTTCATTCTTTTTCTTTTTACGTTTTTGTACTCCTCTGTGATGACTTGCCTCATTTTTTTAATATAAATTATCCTTTAAAATCACCCAAAGGTTCCTTCTTCATGGACCCTGGTTTCTTTAGGCACCCCTACACCCACACACGTTTTTTTGCCTGTTGACAGTGCTTTCAGTTTATGACTTTTAAGAAATTTCTATCCATCATGAATTTTCTTCTCTTTTAGCATTTCTGACCATGCAATCTAACACAGAAATTATGTTTATTCAAATTAGTTTTCTTAAAATCCAGTTTGTGCAGCCTACTGAACTCAACTTTCCTTTTGTTCTGTACTAGGGATCCCAGGAAAACGTGATCACTTTCACCCCCAGTTCCCATAACTTCTCTGACCAGTTTCCTCTCTTGATAAAAATCAAATCCAAGACAGTTGATCCCTTTGTTGCCTCCTCCATATTTTTTTTTAAAAATTGATTTGTCAGCAATTATTTGTAAGGCAAATTAGGAGTCTATTAAACTTTACATTTCTTTGCAGTTTAGCTTCCAATAAACATCAGGGTAGTTGACCCCTTTCATTACTGCTACAGCTCCATTTTTTTTAATGTTTTGTAACCTGTTCTGGGGAAAAAAATCACCAAAGTCTTTGATTTGGCATGTAGTTCTATAGCACAGTGATGTCACTGTTGTTTCCATGTCATATAAAAATTATCAGAACAATCTTAAATGTTGACTCCCAATTTCTAATTCAATTGATTTACCAATTTCCTGTGACCATTTTACCATCGTAGTTTTAATGGTTTCTTGCTCCAATTCTCTTTTAAGGAGGATTTTATAGTATCTTGATAGATGACCCTTATTATTATCGAAAAAACCTTCATCTAGTTCTGTTCTATCATTATCTTTACTTATACCCATCTTTTTGACATCATCTTTGTATCGTTCATATATCTGTCAATCTTAACCTGCCTTCCAAGCTCCATATCACTGACCTCCTAATATCTGTACACACATCTCCAATATAATGCCACTCCTACTTCCTATTAGTTTGGGCTATTATTTTGAAGAGGTCATACTCCTTAACTACTACATTACAGTCTTGAATCTAATCTCACCAGTGATGCCTATTACACAAATGTTGTCTTTCTGTGTTAAGAATCCAAGTTCGTATTATTTATTTCCCCTGTTCTGTACATGAATGAAATGTAGAGATTTTTCCCCCTGACTAATGGCAGGTTCATGGCATCATCCCAGTGCCCTGGTTTCCTCTGCATCATTGACAGTTTGAAAAATTGTCTTTCTCCACTACAGGATTTAACTTAAAGTTCTTAAAGTTCAAGGTGAAGCTTCTGAAACTTGTATAAAATATATTTCTACCAACTGCCATGAGGTACAAACTGTCTCTTGCCAAAATAAAGTCTTCCTTTGTGGAATTGGAGGCTGTGGACCCAGCATCAAAATCTTTTCCAATGACATCATCAGCATAACCAGTTGTTCACTTGTAAAAGTTCGCTCTTGTTTACTTGTTGTATAATTTTGTGCAGCATGGACTGATGAGATAACAACCTATATACAAACGTCTATCAGCTTTCTACCTGGATCCTCTTGTGATATGTTGTAGGCCATATCATTTGTTGCCATGTGGATCAGAAGGAATGTCTCATTTTCAAACTTTGCATCAGGAAGACAGCCTAACTCTCAAAGCACACTCTCAGGTCCACACACAACTGCTTTTATTCTCCTCAGTAAGAAGTTACATAAAATTTTATTTCTTCCAAGGTCACATCTGTGCTGTTGGAGGCATGTGACAGCTGTCTCTGTTCACATGGCTGGTCAAAGGAAAAAAGTGATTGTATGCATAAACCCAAAAACATAGCATAGGGGTGAAACAGATGATCCTGAAGGGGCAACAGATTGGGGGTGAAGCAAGCACACACCATAGCCCCAATCCAGCCAGTTTCCACCCCAAATAGGAGTGGGAAAAGTCCACTTCTATTTGGGGCAGAAAAAAGCTGCCCCTTTGCCTCTAGAGCTGGCTTTTCAACAACTCAGGGGTGAGTGACGTCTGAACGCCACGCCTCAAGTCACCCAGAAGCCAGCCAGCATGCAATGGCCAGCACAGCTTCCAGACAACTCAGGGGTGTGTCGTGTCTAAACAACACACCCCCAAGCCAGCTTTGAGCCGGACTTTCAGGGCCATCTGTTTCAGCTCATAGTTTCTGACAGTTTTGTTCCTGTGTGCTCTTCCAAATGTTTGCCTATTGGACTGTATAGTTTTCCTCATCCCTAGAAATATTCCACCTCTGTCAGTCTTCCAAGATAATCTGTTCTGCTCCTCTACATTTTTCCTGATAAGTCAAAGGACTCTTTCAAACGGGGAGGAATTTCTCCCAACTCCGAATGGAGCCAATGCGGATTTATGTAAATTCGCTTGTTTAGCGAATTTACATGAACCCCTGCTCCGTTCGGAATTACTTCCCATTACCCGAAATTAACCCCCTCCTGCCTGAATTTGCATGCGAAGCTTTAATTCGCAATAAGGTAAAACCCATGATTGCATTCGAATTGGCTTCCCTCTTGCCCGAATTTGCATGTGAAGAGTTAATTTGCAATAACATAAAACCCATGATTGCATTCGAATTGACCTTAAATTATACTTCCAATTTAGCCTTGTATGAAAGAGTCCAAAGAGTGACATGTGTAGATAAAGCTGTTGTATGTTTTCTTCTAACAGTGCAACCAGTTTGCACATGTTGCAGTTATAGCCTTCTGTATAGAGGAAAACAAATATGGATTTTGCAGGTCACTGCAGCAGCTCCCTCACCATCCATGTCTCTTTATCTTGTGTAGGTGGTAACAAAGCATTATTGTCTTCCTCTCAAATTCCCTTGCTAAATGTCCAAACAAAATACTCCTGTTTACTTTTCCTGTTCCCATGCTCCAGATCTTACAGAGACTACCTATGTAGAGCCTACTGGCTACAATCTCCATTCCCAACCAAATGAGAGTTCAACTTCCTCTCACAGCAAGTCTTAGACCATGTTCTCTAAGAGACCAAAACAAATAGAAGCTCACAGGCTGGCCAAGCAGAGTCCACAAGCTAGTGTCTGTTTCATTCTGTGGTTCTTTTTTCATTCTTTTACCATTACTTATATTAGGGCTGCCATATTTTGGAGTCAAAACCAGAGACAGGGATGTGAGGGACCTTCTGATGTCATGGGATTGGTCCTTGTGATGTTACAAGGATAAATGCATGAGATGGGAGGTGGGTCAAGAAATTGAGGAACCTATCAATCTGGACAAATAGGCCCAGAATTTGAGTAAAGTCCAGATAGCAAACTAATTTGTCATCCCATAACTATGAAAAAAAACCTGTATCATTTTTGATGCCTGAGCAGGCAGCAAAATAGGCCCAGTGGAAGCAGTAGTTGCTGCACCATCCCAGTCAGTATTACAGTTTGCGCAATTTCCCTACAGCATCCATCCTCTCTTTCTCTTGTCCCCTCCTCTTGTACCCCACTTTTTCATGGATTAGCATTTCAACTCACATCCTTTCTGCAAAGTCAGAGAATCCTAATGCTAGCATGGAATGGGTGAAGATGACTGTCACCAAGAGTTAAGTCATCTTATTATAGACAAACAGGCCGCTAGTACTGAAAACATACCAATTACCTGAGACTTCAACTGGTGTCATGAAACCTGGCATCTTGGGCTTATATACATGTAAATCTCATTCAAAGCAATTTGGGTAGATTTCACCAGGATTTAGCATTTTGTGAGTGCAACCTTTTATGTACATATTCTGCCTAAAAGAAGATAGCCACATAGACATTCAAACAAATAAGCTAGCACACCACTGCCATTATTTTTTATTGTAAAGGAGATATTTCTGGTAAATAGTCAGTTCTGTCAGCAACATAGAATTAATCGTGAACAAAGGTACTGCTTTTGAGGATATGTGAAGCAATTTTAATTATTCTTATTTCCCTTATCAAGACTATGATAAATAGACATGGAATCTAATTTCAGTAGTGATTGTGCCCATTTTAGACAAGACCTACATAAAAGCAAAAAATGAATGCACACTGTCTTATGTAGACTGTATCATCACCAATAATTTCTCATCCATATTTTGGGGCAAATACGTGTGGAATCACAAAAACATTTGTTGCTGGCACAAAAAAGCATAAGAGTTTGTATTTTTCATTTTCCACCTTGGCACTCTTCCCTATTACTGACATGTCCGTTTTGAAGGCGAAGGGCACTTTTTCAAATAAAGAGTATGCTTTTCAGCTATCCTCAAGAACAACGCCTTCCTTCTGATAATATAAACAATTCCACAGTAACAGTCAGTGCAAAGAGCGATCCTCCTCACAGAACCACACCTTTTGTTTCTTACAATTAGGATTCTTCTCTCCAACCACCTAATTTGTTTTCTTTTTAGTTTATTAATAACCTTGTTCTTACTCCGAACAATCTGCAGCTCTTTGGAGGGGGCCAGTATGATCACACAAAACTAACTGGAAAATGAACAAACACAACAATTCCCTAAGGTGTTTTATTTTTTAAAAAAGACTCCTGTTCAAAGCCACAAAAATATTCAGGTAGCAAGTTCCTGGGTTACTAATTGGTTCATGATACCACATAAAACTGGGATGTGGGAGGTGTCGTATAGAAATGCAGATATATCTCTTTCCTTTATTTTCATGCTCACTATAGGAGACAGTCAGGCAAGCTAGAGAAAGCAAACTGTTCCTGTGCAAAACAGACAAACCAGGAGACCAATAAGGCTTTAACCACACTACCCCACCTTGCAGAGTTTAGTGGTGTCACAATGGATTGGACCCAGAAAATAAAATCAATTTTTCACTCAAATATTCATTTTACTCACTCAAAGTAAAAATATCACATTAGTATCTTTGATAATTTATTTTGTGCACTGGAATATTTGGGGTTGCTTTTTTAAATTAAAAGCCTAATTTTCAAATTAAAATCTGGTGTCTAAATTACTGTACCTTTGATTTCTCCGAGGAGTTCACTTGTGTTTAATCTTTCCATTTTCTCCTTCCAGTCTTTAGAAAGTAACTTTTCCATGCAAGATGAATCTGTGTTTTTAAAAAAAGAGGAAGATAAAAACATTAATAAAAGGACTTTTAAGTTATGAAAATAACAGGCAGAAGGTCTGACATACTGCTGTGACTCTTACACTGTTTCAATGTTAAATGGTTTAAATCAATTTTCTAGTTCCAACTAGAGCAGACCCACTGAAACAATGGGATTCATACAATAATAATTCAGTGGACCTTCTTTTGCTAAGATAGTTTTGCTTGGGCCAATATCTACCACTGTTTTGCTTATGTTGTTAACAAAAATCAATCCAGCATAAGCATGGCACTCTAACTCTGCACTGTAGAACAGGCAACAATTACCATTATCAAGTGTGGCTTACTAGATGAATCAAAACATTAGGATTTGAGAGACAGCCCTGTCTAATGCCAGTTGAGGTTCTTCCACAGCCTCAATGACAACTAAAGCACTCAGTGTTCTATATCTCAGATGAAGTGACATATCCAAGTACCAGAGCCCATGGCCTACATCCTCACTCAGTCATGAAGTCTGTGATAAATCCAGCTCCTTTTTATCACATGTGTGTGCTATACACAAATTCAATTTACATTTCAAAGTTCTGAGAAAAAGCTGAATGTAAAAGACTTTGGATATTGAACCTATTGTTAACAAATTCTACAATCTAGCATAGGTAATAAAATTTTATAATGGGATTATAACCAAGAGGCCTTGTGCAGCTTCCCAAATGCACAATTATACTTGCAGCTCTATCACTCCAGTCAATTCTGTATGCCATAATGGATTCATGCAGGGTAAATTTATTCTGTTACCTAGGCAAAGATCTTCTTTGCATACTGGGGAGAGATCAAGTACACCACTCCACCACAACCATTAGTGCAAAGGTCTGAGCTTGGTAGATGAAGGGAATGCTGTGGACATAGTATATCTTGATTTCAGTAAGGCCTTTGACAAGGTTCCCCTTGCCATGACATTCTTGCAAACAACAAACTTGTAAAATGTGGGCTTGACAAGGTAACTGTTACATGAATTTGTAATTGGTTGACTGGCCACATCCAAATGGTGCTCAACAATGGTTCCTTTTCATCCTGGAGAGAAGTGTGACAAGTGGGGTGCCACAGGGTTCTGTCCTGGGTCCATTGCTATTCAACATCATTATCAATGACGTGGATGACAGACCTGGGGGCATACTTATCAAATTTGTAGATGACACCAAATTAGGAGTAGCTAATACCTAACAGGACAGGATCAAAATTCAAATGACCTTAAATAGATTAGAAAGCTGAGCCAAAGCTAACAAAATGAATTTCAACACGGAAAAATGTAAGGTACTGCATTTAGGGTGGAAAATGAAATGCACAGATATAGGATGGGCAACACCTGGCTGAACTAGGAGTCCTAGTATACCACAAGTTGAACATGAGTCAAAAATGTGATGCGGCAGCTAAAAAGGCCAATGCAATTTTAGGCTGCATCAACAGAAGTATAGTGTCAAGATCAAGAGAAGTAATAGTGCCACTCTATTCTGTTTGGTCAGGCCCCACCTGGAATACTGTGTCCAGTTCTGGGCACGACAATTCAAAGAGGATGCGGAGAAACTGGAGCGGGTCCAAAGGAGGGTGATTAAAATGGTGAAGGGTCTGAAAACCATGCCCTATGAGAAATAGCCTGGAGAAAAGAAGGTTAAGAGGTGACATGATAGCCCTGTTTAAATATTTGAAGGGGTGTCATATTGAGGAGGGAGCAAGCTTGTTTTCTGCTGCTCCAAAGACTAGAATGTGGAACAATGGAGGCAAACTGCAGGAAAAGAGATTCCACCTCAACATTAGGAGGAGCTTCCTGACAGAAAAGACTGTTGAACAGTAGAACACACTGCCTCGGAGTGTAGTGGAGTCTCCTTCCTTGGAAGTCTTTAAACAAGCTCTGTCAGGGATGCTTTGATTGAGAATTCCTGCATGGACTTGATGGCCCCTGTGGTCTCTTCCAACACTATGATTCTATGATTTTTTTCCCTTAAAAGAACACAGTCTACATGCAAAAAAAAAAACCAAATAAATAAATTCAATGCCTGAAACACATTTCATCTAATTTTGAAAATGGTTATGGTAATGACAATAAATACAAGCATCTGCATCCCTAAGACAGGTGTGATAGAGGCAGGAATACCACCCCATATCTCCTAAAATAGAGTATATAGGTCAAATCTGCCCCTTTCCTGACTTATCACACAGCTGTCCAGTGCTTTATAAACAAATTTCTTTTAAATCAGCTCAGTTCATATTTTGGCAAAGGAAAGCAGGATGAGAGAGCCATTTTATTTCCCTTAGCCTGTCTGCTCTTCAGTTAAAGATATGAAAAAGCTCAACAGAACATGATAACACTGTTTGTCTGACAAAGACTTTGTTTGGATGTAGAACTAAACCAGGAGTGAATCAAGTGCAACCCTGCAGATGTTATTGAACTGCAACTCCCAGATGCCTTAACTAGCAGGGCCAATGAAGAGGGATACTATGAGCTGTAGACCAAGAACATCTTTGTGCACCCTTACAGTATAACTGACATTATTAGAATGACCCACAAGATCATTTGCATGCTTTCCTTCCTTAATCTTCATCTGCGACAACAAGTTTGAAAGTTTATCTTCCCATTTTAATTAACCACAGCTCTTTGTGACAGCAAAATCTCACCACCACTGTGTGGTTAATCTTAATAATCATTTGTTGAAGCAAGTCAGCTACAGATTTTAGTTTCAAGTAACCATAGTGAGGTTTAAATGCACTTTATGCTTCGGAAGGTTTAAATGCATGTTATGCTTATCTACAGTTAGAGCAAAATAGAAACAAAATCTTCTTATTTCATTGTGAAATTAATTATAGTTCTTATAATACTGAAACATCATGTAGCATTACATCCAATTACAGGAAGTGAATATAGTAAAGCTCCCAGCTGTAACTCTCTGTGGATTTTAACATGTTGCCATTTTTTCAGAAGAAAACCTGCAAGAAAGTTGGGCTTACAACACCTTGTGCGTATCTCTGGAAAGAGAATGCAGCTTGTAGTCCCAACACTACCACCCTTCAAGCAATATTTTAGTATGAAAGCCAATTTACTAATTATATCCTTTCAGAATGAGAGAGAGAGATTGAGAGATTAAGGAGTTCTAAATTAAACAGATGTCATTAAAATACTTGTTAAACAATAAAGCAAATACTTTAATTTTAACAACTACAAGCCTTTATCAATTTTATGAATTTTTTGGCCAGATAATAGAAGAATCAACAAATAACCACCAATTATCAATAGAATGTCATAATTTCCCAGTTTCTCTGATGTCATCAATTTAAAAAGATCTCTTTTGTGCCGTGCCAAAATTGCAAGCCCTCCTATCCCTACAAAAATGAAGAATGGTAGGTTTATATTGATAGTCACTAAAAATTAGGATACTTTCTCTCAATTTATGAACAAAGGGCATGAAAGTATTTAAAAAGTTACAGAAGCAAGGATCACCACTAACATATAAATCACTTTTTATATTATCAGGTTCTTAAAAGATTTCCATAAAAAGAATCATCCTTTAATTCAAAGGACTAAAAATGCAGAGAAAGTGAGAGTCATAGGAGAAGATCACCTGGGAGGCTTACCATGTGTAATTACCATAAATAAATTACCATCAGGAAATTGTCATAAATAAATAAATAAATAAATTACCATCAGGAAATTGTCATAAATCGAGGGAAACCCGAGATCGGCTTTCACATCCCGTGCGCTTCTCCCATGAGTGAATTGTCATGGAGGCATCGGTGCTCACTCGTCCTGTCAGTAAAGCGTTCGTGGAGCCATCATTTGGCAATAACGGGATCTTCCGTTATTGTCAAATGGCGGCTCCAAGAATGCTTTACTGATGGAACGAGCAAGCACCAATGCCTCCATGACAATTCACTCACAGGAGAAGTGTTCAGGGTGTGAAAGTAGATCACAGATTTCCCAAGATTTATGATGATTTCCTGACAATTTGCATACAGTAAACCTCCCGTGTGATATCTCAGAAAGAAAGAAACAGTAGAAAGGAATGTATCCTGCCAATTTTCAGCTGATAAAATTGTGGGTTTTCTTCTTTTAAAAAAAAGTGGAAAATGCCTGAAAAGAGTCTTATTGTGATACAATTCTAGATGACGTGTAGCAAGTGAAGCACAGTTTACAGCTCTGTTGTCAGGCAAGATCCCAAACTTTGAAAACTATAATGTTGAAAAATAATGTAAAAACACCACAGCATCTGCTTAAAGTGACATCAGTAGGAATACAAGGCATGATCAATGCTTTATTTTCAATATCTGGTTTCCTGAAATATAAAAACTGGTCTTAAACAACTCTAGGGATTTACTAACCAAGACAACAATAAATCCCAAGTTGTTTTGCTTGCTGCACAAACGTGTGTGTGTGTGTGTGTTGTGTGCTTTCAAGTCATTTCTGACTTATGGCAATCTTATCATAGGGTTTTCTTGGCAAGATTTGTTCAGAGGAGGTTTGCCATTGCCATCCTCTGAGGCTGAGAGCATGTGACTTGTCCATGGTCACCCAGTGGGATTCATAGCTGAGCTGGGAATCGAACCTTGGTCTGAAGAGTTGCAATCCAACATTCAAACACTGTGCCACACCAATGCCATCAATAGGATTGGTCATCCCCCATTGACTATCTCCCATACCACACCACACAGAATCCTTAGTAATTTGTTTTGTACTAATGTAACTCATCAGCTATAATTCCCATATATCACTGAATGTAATGGTAACAGTTGTGACAAACTGACAAAATTAATATTATACATTTAAATTTCAGTATCATCCTATCAACACAACCTAATGTACATAGCTGAATGTGGTTAAAGTGAAATTTTCGTAAAATGTGATGTTTTTAAAGAAAATTTGAAAAAAAAATTAAATTAATTTTTAAAGTACATTTTTAAAATTTAATTTAAAAAAAAACTTGGGGCCTCTCCTTTCTCCTCTCACTGAGCCTCACCCCATTGATACCATCTCTTGAGCATTTTAAAAGGACACAAGTAAATGCACAGTCCATTTCTGCCAAAAGGCAGATATCTGAAGAGAAGTGGTGTCACTTTCACCTTATGGCATAACACTTTCACTTTATGGTATAGTGGTGCCACTGTGCCACACTTAGGTATATTTAAATCACAGTTTTGCTTTCCATGTAATCTACTAAAGTGGGCTAGTACTCAATCCTTCTGTGGAAGGAGAAGATCATATAAGCCCAACTTTTTCACCCATGTTTGTTGTTGTTGTTGTTGTTAACTGCCATCAAATCAGCTTTGATTTATGGCAATCCCAAAATGAGAAATGTCCAAGTCACCTTATCAGCAACAGGCCTGCTCAGGTCTTACAGACTAGAGGTGTGGCTTCCTTGATTGAGTTTCTCCATCTGGAATGTGGTCTCCTCCTTTTCTTACTGCCTTCTACCTTACATTATTGTCTTTTATAGTGAGCCATACCATCTTCTGATTTCCCCTGGTGTGCATTACATTACATTAATTTTCAATTTATATATCCATCTCCTGTCATTATATGTATGTTTCAAGCACATAAATCACACATTGTGTGAAGGGATTATAAAGTCCAGTCTGCCAAGGAAGAACTCCAGAGAAAGTTAAGGCATAGTCTAATGCAGTCAATGAGTGATTCACATCTGGTGATTCAATGTTCATAATCAACCAAAAGTTAATTTACTCGCTCTGATTGGTGCCATTAAACACAGTTGCATATGTGGAGTGTGAGTGCATTCAAAATGTCTTTCCCATCCTACCTTAGGCCTAGGTTAATAAAATTATTCTGGCCCAACGTTTTTACTCAACAGCAAAATCTGACTGGTCCCAAGGATTTCTCCATTCAGTGAAATAGACACACACAGAGATACCCTATATGGCTGTGGAATGGCTCTGGCATAGAGGTTTTTTTTGTCAAAGACAGCTTTTGTGAGGTTTAGTATCCCACAATATAATTAATTATATGTTAATTAAAAATGGATTATTAATACACAACACTTATTCTATAGATACACTTGTATTTCAACATGGCATCAAAAAGCATGCTTCCCCAGGGTGGGTAGTGATTATAAATACTTTTGATTCCTATAGACCTATGAACCCGAATGTGCATGTGCTTACCATAACAAGCCTGTCAGTGCTGACACACTAATTAGGTTTTAAAAACAACAAAAACAACAGAGGCTATGTACTAATGGGGTCACACCCTCTAATATCTCCCTCAAAGATGAAGGAAAACCCACAGTACTCATGCCTAGATCCATTCTCCACTACTCCTTCACAGGCTCTAAAGGCTATCCCTTTAATGGAAACAATTGTACTAGCCTTACAATATTAACTAATTTGCGAAAAAGCATGTGCTTTAAAAAGCTGGCAAACCTTATCCACAGAAGGGCCTTTAATGGTAGCTAAAACTAACGCTAGCAACCTAACATGTGCTCGGAGAAGGAAATCAGGTCAGTGTTTCTCAGATTTTAACTTATATACTGATCTGTAACATAGGCACACACATAATAAAAAACTCATGACTGAAAAGGTTGGTTTGGAAACGTCAGCTGAAAATGGAAGGGATATGAAAGAAATAATTTAAAAAGAAGGCATAGATACCGTGTCCAAATATGACTATTTCACTGTTAGTGCAATCCTATATACATCTGCTCAAAACTAGGGCTGCATCTGCACTGCAGAAATATTCCAGTTTGACACCACTTTAACTGCACCAAATTCCAATGCTGTGGAATTCTGGGAATGTAGTTTGTTGTGTCACCAAGCTCAAAACAAGGGCTGCATCTGCACTGCAGAAATATTTTAGTTTGACACCACTTTAACTGCATCAAATTCCAATGCTCTGGAATTCTGTGAATGTAGTTTGTTGTGTCGCCAAGTTCTCTGAAAGAGAAGGCTAAATGTCTTAGAAAGCTACAATTCCCAGAATTCTATAGCATAATCATGTCAGTTAAAGCAGTATCAAACTGGATTATTTCTGCAATGCAGGTGCATCCTAAGATTCATTGTTTTTACTGAGGTGTGCTGTTGTTGTTGTTGTTGTTGTGTGATGATCAAGTCACTTCTAACTTATAGTCATCCTGAAGCATACCTATAGCAGGGGTTTCTTGGCAAGATTTGTTCAAAGGGTTTTTGCCCTTGCACTCTGAGGGTAAGAGAATGTGAATTGTCAAAGTTCACCCAGTGGGTAGCTGAACAGGGATTCGAACCCTGGCCTGCAGAGTCGTAGTCCAGTACTCAAACCTCTACATCATGCTGGAGACTTACTCCTAAGAAACTGAGAATAAGATTGCAGCCTGAATCCCTTGTTTGTTGCTCATTTAATTCCTGTGCAGTTTTCGAGTGCTGTACAATTGCTGATTTTAAGATACGAAAAGGACATTGAAGTATCATTAAGATCTGTAAAAGTATGAAGTAAAAAAGTGGTGTGCGGAGGGGACTAAGGAAAGAAAGAGAATGAAATTGAGCCCTGAAAATACAGCACAATGCATTTAAAACAGATAACGTGAACTCCAGATTTAACACACAGGCCCACAAGATGAAAAGGATGTCTCTGTGATGAAAACAATTAACATTTCTCCACTGCGTAATCAATCAGTTTTGGTATGGAAAGAATCCTTGAGTACGGATGAAGAACAAGTGTGCTAACTATCACAGGCAAAGGCTTAAGTTCTTTTGACTAAATGAAAGTCATCTTGATCCTATCAAGGGCAGGCCCTCCCCTCCTTCTCTTCTCTTTTACCCATGACAATCCCCAATCTCGTGACCTTCAACAACTGAGGAAGCCCAGTTCTACCTTCTTGGAATACTATGTGACCTTCACGTGGCCTGCATCCATCTACATAAGCTTTTCCCTTCTCTAACTTCTCCCCCCACCCCTGTTATTTTTAATTTACTGAAGTAGCCCTCACATTATTTTCTTTGACATACAGATGTGAAGAATCTATTCATGCCGCGTGTGTCTGTGTATGTGTGTGTGTGTTTTGTTTTTTATGGTAAAAGTCAGACATAAAAGAAAGCCTAAATGTGTGCGTGCTGTAGCAAAACTTCAAAGCCCTCCCTGTCAGACATTATTATTTCAAATCAGCACTGACTTTTTGAGACTCAATAAAACACTATAGTGCACAGTGGCATATTTATAACAGCCATATCAATGGTAAATGTGATCAACTGTCTCATTCTTGCTTTGAGAGCCTCACTTGCTCTCTCTCTCACTTCTTTATAATAAGCTTCTTTCAAAACATGTTGTAACAATACTGTAAGCCGATAATTACTGCTGATATGAGTTCTACAAGATGACTTGTTTGCATACAATCCTTCCCATATTCAGGCATTACACAGTGACAGAAGACAAAAGCACGTTGATTTATTAATAATGATTGCAAATGTATGGCAGGTCTATAAACAATAAATAGATGTATCGAGCTAGGTATTTCAGCCAAACCTGACTCCTTTTTTCCCTTTTATTTTCATCTTAGTGCATATAAAATTATATCAGAATATAAGGAAAACAGTTTTGAAGAAGCAATACAGACATTATAAGCAGAAGCAACTATTTTAAAAAAAAAACTCTTAAAATATAAAATAATCCTCAACAGTTTGACATCTGTATTATAAAAAACAATCAAGTCATTCATATATAGATACTATTAGAATTCGGTGTTATATTTTAAAGAGCTATCATAAAGCAACAGAATGTGTCTTTTTTCAGAGTAATAATTATATTTTTAAAAACCATCCATTGCAATTTCTATTCTTATTAGGCAATCCCCATTGATGAGTGAATTCACACACATCAATTTCATGAGATAAATATTTTATATGAACACAACCTCCTGTGACCAAGGTTGGTAGTTATCATTGGGGTGAATTCTGCTAAATCTTCCTAGACATGGTAAATACTGGTTTGCATCATAAAAGGGATCAGCCAGATATTATAAATTAATACCAGTTCCTTATTTTATTTTATTTTATTTTTGACTTTTGTGATGCAAACTTCAGCTCCCTAAATAGGCTGAAGTCACTAGATGCTGCCTGATCATGGAGGCTAAGCAGGGTCAGCCCTGGTTAGTGCTTGGATGGGACACTGCCAAAGAATGCCAGGTGCTACCAACTATTTCAGAGGAAGGCAATAGCAAACCACCTCTGAGTATTCCTTGCCTAAGAAAGCCCTGTGAATTTCATGGAGATACCATAAATCCAGGTGACTTGAAGACACATACATACACACTGTATGTGTATAATTTTACCCCCCACAAAAGTGTACAGAATAACACTACCTGAATGTCTTACCAATAATAAAAGACAGGTTATCTATATACGGTTTGGTCCATAAATGCTTACTATGGACAACCTCTTATAATCAACTAATCCTTTCCTTTCTCCTTTCCGTGTTAAACTGAACTGCCACCAGCAGAAGATTTAACTGGGACTACTTGACATACGAGAGCCAGCATAGCAAAATATTGAGCATTGGACTATGACCCTGGAGACCAGGGTTCTATTCCATGCTTGGCCATGGAAACTCACTGTGATAGGTTCACCTTAGGGTTGATTTAAGTTGGAAATGACTTAAAGGCACACAAAAACAACAACTTGACACTGATCTCCTAGCATGATTTTTTTCTAATTTAGCTTGCGGCAGAAGAACTGGAAATGGGTTAATACTTCTTTCTCAATTACATTTAGCTTGTCCCCAAATATTAACATACCAGTACCGAGGGTCAAGAAAGAAACATTTTATTTATTTATTTATTTATTTATTTATTTATTTTATACCCCACCTTTTCCCTTACACAGGATCCAGATGGCTTCCAAAGACTTAAAAAAAAACATGGTATAGTTTTGAAAATTGTTCATACAAAGGTTCAAAAAGCCAGTGGCATTGTAGCCAATATTAGATTCATAGAATTCATTCAGGGCCAGGTTAGACTTTTCTTCCCCATCCCAACTGGTGCTAAGCCTTCCACAGCATTGAGTCACATCAGTTAAAGTGATGTCAAAGTGCATTATTTCTGCAATGCAGATGCAGGCCGAGAGTGGCTTCACTGCCCTTCCGACACAGAACCTACCAGCTGCTACTGCCCAAATAGATGTGGGCAGCAGAACAGCACCAGTAATGGAGATAGCGCTTTGTGTCCATACACAGAGCAAGTAGCATGGTACAGGTTTTCCCAGGGTCTGGCTTTGAATGGAACAAATTTTGAAGCAGTCACCAAATATACTTGGTCAATCCCAAATGCAGTTGTCCAATAAAACATATAAGGCATATAGGTACACACAGGTATATACACATATATTCATCCATTTCCCCTCTTTGGAGAAAAACAGTTCTCCACAATATGATAAAATTAAAACAGTTCAGACCTCTAGAGTCCGGCCTCTCCTAAATTTTTACTTTAAACTCTCTAAATAGCAAGGTACTTATTATTTTAGAGAGTTAAAATAAGAAAATAAGATACTTATTATTTTATTTTGAACTTCACACATATTCCTAAACAATCAGAAGCTCTGACTAGAAACTCTGGGTTTTCCAAATCCAAACACTAGGATATAAATACTGGTTGTTGCCAGGCGTGTTATCTAAGCCAAGCTTGACTGGGAAAAGAGCTCACAATCTCTTCCAAGCCAGCCCAGAACGGTTTGCTTTAAAAAAAAAATGAATCCCTCATGAAAACTTCAGTGCACATAGATAAAATACCACACACTGATGTGCCCTCCCCCATTTTTGTTTCCATCTCCACATACAGGGAGGACCCAAGATGCAACTCTGACCTTTATTTCTTTAATTTATTTATTAAAAAAGCAAAACCTTTCACCTTTCAAATGTTTTTGTTCTCCTAAAATAGCTCATACAATGCTATATTCCCCTTTATTTTTAGCCGAGAAAGAAGAGAAAGCATGCTTTTCCCATACAGCAAGGCACAGATATAAACATCAACACAGATGCTCTGTGAGAGAGAGCTGGGCTTCTCAGGCACTTGATCATTAAGGAATGCACCAACTGTTTTAGATAATCTTGTGCCAGCTCAAATTCTGCTCCACACTCCCCTCTGGGAGTGGTCAATCTTGTCCTGCTCCTAATTTTTCATTTTCCCCACTCCTCCAGGTCCCCCCCCCCCTTTCTTTGCATCCAAAACAGGCATGGGGAGGAAGAGAACAAAATCTGCAGAAAGCAATGAAAAGAAAGAAAGAAAGAAAGAAAGAAAGGAGACCTGCTTTCTCAAACAGAGAAAAACTTTCAGACAATTAACCCTCCCTTCTTCTTTCAGATAAATTACTAAGTATCAAATGCAATCTGTTTCCTTTGTTTATTCAATATGAACAATTTGTAAATGACTCAAGGATAAAATTCAGAAAATGTCATTTTAAATTAGAACCATTATAAACATGCTAATGACTGCTCAACTAAAACATGCAGGATCACTGTAGAGAAATATATTTAGTTCCTGAGAAAATACAGTTGTATTGCTACAGAACTATTTGGACATTAGACGGCATGGTTTACTCCCTGAAAATGTTAATTCCACGAGCACTGTTCCAGATAAAATCCATTTGGTATGTCAAAGGAAGCTTTCCAAAATGTCAACACAACTGCTTAGATACGTCTCAGCACATTCACAAGACAAAACTATATTTTCAGAAACATATGTATGCTTCATTCTTCTCCTCTATCTTCCATTATGGAATGAATTTGTGTATTTGATTGCCCTTCTTCACTAAAATGTATGCTCCTAAACTATTTGTGTTAGAGTGATGATACAAAGCAGACTTCACATAACCATAATTTTCTTTCCAGTGCATGCACCTCTTACTTAATTCCCAGAGTAGCATGAAATGCCGGTGAAAGGTGGTATCAGAATCCACACAACAGCAATCACTGATACTTAGATAAAAAGGAGACACAATTTACTTGCAATTTTCAAGAAGATGAATACCTGAATTGACACTTTCAAAGAGTACTATACATCTAATTGCTTTCTCTCATCAGAGTTCTTATTACTTAAAGCATACCAACCAAAAGGATTGTGCTAGCTCACATTTAGGAAGGAAGCATGATAGGGTGCTTTCACAAGTTAGGGGAAACCCCAAACATCCAAATTATAGTAGGTACTAAAGCCGACAACAATATCCAAATACATAATGGACAAAAAGAATGTGGCCATGTCTTTTGCATTAAATCCACTAGAAATTCCAGCTTGCTCCACACTAATTTTACAATTTTCCATGAACTAAAAATGCACTCTTTAATCACACAAATGCAATGCTGGGTTCTTCCCTAATACTAAAACTCTCCACTGAACCCAAAAGCATTAGTATATATATCTTCTGTATTATTGTTTCTTTTCTCTCTAGGTAAGTGTAATTTGTTGTTGTCATGTGTGTTCAAGTTGTTTCTGACTTATGGTGACCCTAAGGCAAACCTATCTGAAGATTTTTTTGACAGTATTTGTTCCTCTGAGGCTGAAAAAGTGTGACTTGCCCAAGTTCACCCAGAGGGTTTCAATCACTATTTGGTCTTCAGAGTCATAGCATACAAGAACATTATTTAAGCACTACACCTGAGCACTTCACATTCATAAGAGGGGCATGGTGGATGCATCCCTTGTCTTGACATATTGAATAGGCAAGTCTGCAGATCCTTTTGCTCATCTTCACCTGATTGCTAGTAGAAGCCTCCATGTGGGCAAAAACACTACTTTATCAGGGTTCCTCTTTGGACAAATGTTCAACAGTGCATAACTAGGGAGCTTATCGTTCACCATTTTAAACCGGCTCCAGACTCCTCGGCTGGAGCTGGGATGCAGGATGGAGGCGGGGATTATTACTCACTAAATCACCACTGAACCACCAGCCACCATCACCCCGGGTCAAAGCCAAATTCCACCAGCACTTTTTAAAAGTCAGAAAGGTGGGACCTGGGTTGATGGCGGCCAGCAGTTAGATTTATACTTAAGTCTTCCCTATACAGCATGGTTGCTTTAGGATTTTAGATAGTTGGGCTGGTGTTCATGAAGATATTAGAAGTGGAACCAGTGAGCTTGGCCTCACTACTCACATGTGTTAAGAGTCATACAACTTCTGGATTGTACTAAACTGTGAATTAAATCCACACTGATCATGGTCAGAAGAGATCTATTGAAACAATAGGACAAGTTAGTCATAGATAATGTAAATCCCACTCATTTCAGTAGATTTAGTCTAGGCCAACCTAATGTATGTACATTTCCAAACTCTTAGAGATTATTGCCATATCACTGCCACATCGTACCATATTAATCAGATATAATAATCTGAGGACAGACATGTACCTACTTTAAAGTAAACCCACACAATTAAACCTAACAAAGGTAATCATAACAGTTGAAGATTTAGTAAAATCTTATCATAATCATTGTTACAATTTATTTTCATAACATTCTTTTTTCTAAAAAGAAGGTATTACAAATGAATAAGCTACAAGATCAACTATCAGTCATTATCAGATAATTATCAGTCATTATCTGAGCCCTCCCTCCATGACAAGACTATCTGGCATAGGAGGGAGTGAAAGGAGAGGCCTAGAAACACCATCAGGCCTGGCCTCAAGTGGAAGAGCCCTCCCTCCATGACAAGACCATCTGGCCTAGGAGGGAGTGAAAGGACAGGCCAAACTCCATCAGGCCTGTTCTAGATTAAGAAGCAGAGCCCTCCCTCCAATCCATCTGCCTTGGTCCAGGCATCAGCGGAGAGAAGAACTGCTGGACCTGATCCCCTTCCCCACCACCATTCCCTTCTCCTTTTGTGTCGTGTCTTTTTAGATTGTAAGCCTGAGAGCAGGGAATCGTCTAATTAAAAATAATAATTGTAAGCCACTCTGATAGCCTTTAGGGCTGAAGGGCAGGGTATAAATAAATAAAATAAATAAATAATCTGAATAAATATAATCTTCTGTTCTCTTTATTTGGAATCTGTTCCCCTATTAAAGAAATACTATTAATAACTTCTTTTTCTACTGTTACTGTTAAGACACAATGGGGAACAAGGTTGAAGGAAAAGGTGTAAATATGTCAAATAAATCAACAAATGGGTTTTGTCCATGTCTTTTACAAAATTACAAACTAAAGGGAACAAATGGTATAAGGATATACTGTTTCTACTACAGGGTGAGTCTCTATTATCTAAAATTCTGAAATTCAAAATTATCTTCATGGTTGCTTTGTGATGATTCAATGTACACAAACTTTGTTTCATGTATAAAATTATTTAAAATGTGTATAAAATTACCTTCAAACTATGTGTATAAAGTGTATACAAAACATAAATTAATTTCATGTTTAGACTCAGGTCATCTCCAAGACATCTCATTAGGTATATGCAAATATTCCAAAATCTGAAACATTTTGAAAACCAAAACAATTCTGGTCCAAAGCATTTTGGATAAGGGAGACTCAACCTGTAACTATGAGGGGGTATCGTAAAGTTTTAATGATCACCTTTTTCAAAACTTGACAGAAAGTTTGTTTTGATTTGTAGTTGTTAACTTATTTCTATGTAGTCACTATCTAGATTTATACATTTTTCCCAGCATATCTTGACCCTCCAAATACCTGATATTGTAGAAGTCTGCAGATTGTGCCTTACGAGGGGGTATCGTAAAGTAATAATTATCACCTGGAAGTTATTATGGCATATTGATGAAATTTTGTCAGTGTCATCATTGGTCCCTAAGTGCATGTTGCTGAGAAAATCAACTCATTGCATCCTTTATTTTTGTGACTGACTGTGCCAAAAGTGACTAAAGTGTAAAATCCTGACATCCTTCTGTAGGTCTCTAAAATGAGTACCCAGCTTGTTGTGGGCAAAGTTTACACTTTGTAAACCATGTAGTACATCAGTAAGTGGTACAGAAATGTACTTGCTATTGCTATTGCTATTTTACTGTATTCAGGAATCAGAAAAGTAATTAAGGCTATAAATAATCATGCCACTGTTTGCTGGGTGCTTAGTATGCCTTCCAATAGTGTTGCATTCAAATACACAAATCACTTGATATCTTACCATTATATCAAGGGGAAGATTCAAGGGTACTATAATTCTTGGGCCTGGCTGCATGAAAACAAGATCTGAAAGATTAGTTAGTGATCACACATGGGCTGAAATCTTGCTCATTGGTTGCTCAATGTAAATTTGTGGACAGGTATGCCTGAGGTATGCTACTCTAGGATTATACAGAACTGCACCATTATATAATCAGTCACACGAGAGCTAGTAATGTATTGCACTCATTTGACATACTATGATGTAATTATTCCTCAAGCACCAAGGAATAAGGGAGAAGGGAGAAGCCTCCTAGAAAATGCAATCACTTGTGCAATAACTACACCAAAGCATTTGTTGCTTGCACAATCTGAATATTCTTGTGAAACATCCTAGAAAGTATATCCACTTATATAACAATATTTACAGGAGTAGATCAGCATTCTGGCCAAAGCAACTACAATGGACTGTCCTGAGAAACTGCCAAAAGGAAAGTTAAAAGCCAGGAAATGCATTCAATAAATTTAAAAACTCACAATCAGATAACAAGAAATATAATCATTATATTAGGTCTTGTGTGAAATCTACCACCCATCTCTCACAAATAATACCTTAAATGTATAAAAACACTCTTACTGTGAAAGACAATATCTGAAGTGGAAAGCCTGCCAAGGGTTTCCTTTTGTACGTTAAAATATACAAAGGACAACATAATAAGCTCTTGATTTGAAATTACTTCAAATGACGATAAGAAAGAATGAAAACAATAGTACAATCTCATCTTTGTTTATGCTTTTCCAAGGTCTACTCAGCACACAAATGGAGTTCTTCACAGGACAAAATTATCCCTCCACCTCTTCCAAACAGTAGACATATTTTCAAGCATCAAGGCATTACTGTAATACTGCAGAAAAATCTGTTTGCTGTTAAGGTAAATGCTGTAGACTGTGAGATACAACATACAAAACCCAAGGTGTTAAGGGGAAAAATGATGCCCAATTTTTAAACCCCAGAATGTGGCACATTTCGGATGACTTCTTAAACTGAAAGACATGCTGAAATGCATCACATAAAGGTAGTTTAAAAACAGGAACGGGTCCCAAATTAGGCTAAAAAAGTATTAAGAGAGTGGGCATTTTGTTTACAGCAAACCTGTGTGCTGTCCACTACACTGACTCTGGCTGCAACTGCAACATAGCAATAATCCAGGTCGATATCACTTTAATTGCTAAGGAATTCTAGAAACAGTAGTTTTGTGAGACATTTGATATTCTCTGTCAGTGAGCACTAGTTCATGACAATTCCATGAATTCCATAGCATTGAAACCATGACAGTTAAAAGTTCTGCCAAACTGATTTATCATCATCATCATCATCATCATTTACTTCTAGAGCACTGTAAAATTTACACAGCGCTTTACATAGTAAGAATAAAACTTCTGCAGTGCAGATGCAGCCTCCCAGTGGATTTCCTGGCTTTTAAAAACCTAGTTGGTTTGAAACTAAGGCCCGAAAAACATGGACCAAAAGCACCACTTTCAGGCTGATCTGGGAGAATGACGTTCAGAGGACGCATATCCCCGGATTGGGCTGAAGTAGTGCTGCAGCTGCCTAAGGCAGCCCAAAATTGGTGTCCAGGAAAGTGGCCAAATGGCCTATAAGACCAGCCTAGTTCCCAAACAAACAAACCACCACTTGACAGAATCAGTGCAAAGCAACACAGTCTTTGAATCTAAATGCAGTATCAGAAGAGGGATTACCAAAAGAGTTGTCAAACAGTCCGAGATTCAAAATATCAAATAGGCAGGTCAATAAGGCCTTCGAGGTGTTCCAGATAATCAAGATGGGTCAGCAGTCCAAGAAGCAAGAGTTCGGTCCAAAGAGCCAGAGCAGCCAGAGTCTTTCCTCAAGAAGGTCAGATAATCACTGGCAACTAGACACACATTCTCCAGTTGTTTATACGGGAAGGCAGAAGGCATTCAGGTGTGTCTGATTACCAGCATGCTTCTGATAAAGCCTCTGTGACCCTCGAAGGCTCTCCCTTTCTGCTCAGTACTTCCTGAAGGTAGGCACACTTCCCTGATCCTCCTCTATGTCCACAGACTCAGCCACAGGCAGACTTGACTGCTGAATGTCTGGAGAGGCCACAGACTCTGCTATACTTCTCCAGGCTGGGCATGACAACTGGCCGCAAAAGGACTGCAAAAAAAGTGCTCCTTGCCAGTGGTTTGTTGTGGACTGTGGCAGCAACCAGCCTCAAGACCACAGCATCTGGTCACTGTGGTCCTGCACCACTCAGGGCGCACTTGAAGTTAGAGCGGCCAGAGGCCGCTCTAAGCTACCCATCTGCTCAAGGCCATAGTTACCTGCAAGATCAATTTCTTACAAAGATCTCTTTCCAAACCACAAGGTCTTTGAGAGTCCTGTTTTGAATGCCCCTGCCACATGAAGTAAATTAGATAATTATCAGGGAGAAAGCCCATTTCAGTGGCATAGTTATGCTCTTGCAATCCTGGAGAAGCTTACTTGGCATCATCTTTACAATGTTTTCCGTACTAGATGAAGACCTTTTTATTCACGCCAAACTTTCAAATCAGATGTGTCTTCAAGCCTGAGCTTCTTAAATTTTAGTATCTATGCTTTCAAAGTACTTCAAATGGGCTTGTTTGTTTGTTTATTTTGCTTTTTCCAAGGGCTGTTCTGGTATCTCTATAAGGTAAAGATGTGAGGAGGGAGAAAGTTAAGCTTATCGCACAGGTCCAGGAATGGGCCTGTCACATTACAAAAGGGGGCATGATGGGAATGGGAGGTGGCATAGAACGCATCTTACCGCAGAGGAGAACACTGCCGCTGCTGCCAGAAGTTCTCATTGCATTCCAGAAGCTCACTTTGGCATCATTTTTATAATGCTTTCCATACTAGATGAAGACTTTTTTATTCACTCCAAGATGCCAAACGAGCTTCTAAACCATCCCTGAAAATCGGCCCCTAGGGGAACGCCCCTATTTGCAATGCGACAGGCCTGATCCAGGGCCTGTGTGATAAATCAGTGTGCTAACTATGCCCTTCCCTTAGAAACTCCAGTCAATCTGAGATGGTGAGTTTCTCAGCCAGTGCTAGCAATTAATTCTCTACAATCAATCAGAAATACTTTTTTTCAATGTTCCCAAATGTATTGCAAATTCACATGGAAAGTGCAGATTTTTCTGTTCAAAATGTCCTCCATGTAGAATGTGACCAGAAATTCTGAGGGGAGAGAGCAAACATAGAATTAGTGCAGTTCTCCTCTTCACACATTTACCCTCAACTGCACATGCTTATAATCCCAGAATAGGATGTCTGTATTTTAATTTTGCATTTCCCTGTGAGCTGGCCAAAGGATATCTCTTTGGGAACAGCTATATAAATTAATCAATAAATGAATAAATACAGGTATGCTTTTGGGAATTACAAATATATGTATGTATGGAATGGGCCTATGCATATCCTCCAACATTTCACAGATGTAAAATGGGACACATGTGGCTCAGCAACTTCAAAGTGTGGCCAAGGTGGCAATAGTTATTAATGAAGAACACATAGGTTAGGAAAGGCTGCAGCAGTTTGCTTTTGTCTACCCCTCCCCTCCTGTCCCCCTGCGGAATGCAAATTGCTTCAGAATTCAGTTTGCAGCAATTGAGGACAAAAGAGGAGAAGGAAGAGGAAAGAGGAAAAGGAACAGGGACAGGGACATTTTAAAAGCAGCTGAAGATCAGATCAACTGCAGTTTTTCCTTCCAAAATGGGACAAAAATGGGAGAGTATAGCCCATGTACTGTGTGAATATGTGTGTGTATATATATATCTGTAATTCCTGTGAATTACATGTATGCGTTAAGACAGGAAACATGCAGAAATTAAAAGTGGTAATGTTTAGTAACTACAGTATCCCACAGTAAAAAAAAAATACATTGGATTGTATCCAATAGCATCCATCTGCCTGCAGAACATCATCTGCTAGAGAAAGGTAGCATTTCAGGTATGCTGAAAGTTTGGATGCTAAATCCAGATTTTGTTGTTACAAATTCTTGAATTAATTCCCTGAATTTTTGTCTCTTGACTCCAGTGAAGATTTGTGACTACTGACAAAGCCATGGACTCCAGAACAAAAGATGCTCATGCTATTTCAATTGAGTGTCTGTGCTTAGATTAACATCACAGGATAGGAAGGAAAGACTTGAATTTTTTAAACAAACATTATGCATGTGCCTTTATGTCACTTGTCAAGTTATGGCAACACTACAAATTGCATAGGGATTTCTTAGGCAAGGAATATTCAGAGGTGGTTCAGCCAGTTTCTTTCTCTGAAATATAGCCTGCAGCACCTGGTATACATCAGCAGTCTCCCATCCAAGTACTTACCTGTGCTGATCTTGCTTAGCTCCAAAATCAAACAGGATCTCTTGCCTTTAAGATATTTAGCCACCCAGTAGACATATAGGATATCCAAAAAGTAATTAGAATATCTTTAAAAAAATTTGCTCTGCATACAAAAGAAATCTCATCCCCCCTGAATTTTAGATATACAATAGAGATATCCTAATTCTCTAAGCAGTTTTGTTTTTAACTATTATGAAACAAGGCACTATTATGAAGCTAAGCAGTTTTACAATGCAAGGTTATACAGTACTAATGAGAAGTCCACTGAATTCAGTCAAACCTACTGTTGGGTAGATAAGTCTTTCCTTATTTTGTACTTGCATGCAAGAACCAACATAAAAAACAAAAACAAATGCTTTTGTCACTGTTGTGTTGGATTACCAGAATTTAAAACATTTTTTAAATAATTGTTAGATTTCAGAACTTTTGCCCCCCCCCCCCCAAAAAAAATACTGTTTTGCAGTATTATTCTGATGTAAAATGGAATAGGATTACATCTGAGAAAAACTTATTTCAAAAAGAGAAAGGTGAGCATCAACTTTTTCCATTTGGACCACTGGGACTTAAAAGTGGTTAACTGCTTAGATATTTTTTCTTCAGTGCTGTTCAAGTTTCTTAAAATACACTGCAAATTCATTAGAGTTTAACAGATTGGACTAGAGCATTGTTCAGCTGGCTGTAGTATTTTCTGATCAAAGTTCTCGAAGAAAAATAGGGGGGATGATTTTCAGTCATTTTCCCCTCCTCCTTGCAGCCCCCAGCACCACTTTTCCTCATTATTCTGAGGGTGGGTTCCCCAAGCTCACTCAACAAGGCTGAGCAGATTTTCAAGGAAAATCAAGAGATATGGATACTTGGACCTTCCACACTCTACAAGGGGATTTGTCCAGTGAATCAGACATTTTCCAAAGATTGAAGGAGTATTCTGTAGGCAACATAATGAATACAGCATGCTAAAAATTTCAGCAGAAAAAAGATAATATGCTGAATAAAACACATTATAGTATGGACAAGGCACATCACTCAATGCCCCTTTCTCAGGATTATAGATTAGTTTCAAAGCTGCTTCTTTAAAAAAAAAAAGCCACCTCACAAATTATTTTGAACTAGTAAAACGTGGCTGACTAATTTAATTAATCTTTGAATGCTTTGTAATAATACAAATTTTACCTAAACGTTTATCATCTCCACTTTGACTCACTGGCTTAGATAAAGACTATGTTAATTGCATTTTGCTTCCACTGAAACCAATGACAATTGAAACAGACATTCCACTAGATTAAAGCACCATTGATTTCATCTATTTCATCTAGACTGGGGTGGGCAACTGTGGATCTTGGAAAGCCACTCCCTCACTGAACTTCTTTCTGCCAAAAAAAAAAAACAAATTTTTCCCCATATGCTCCCCCAAAAAACCTTATAGAGGACAAGAGAGAATGTATTGGGCCCCAGAGGACAGTTTGGGGGTAAAAAAGATTTTTTTAAAAAAATATATATATATTACGAGTTTTTGTTTTTTTCATTTTGACACCCAGTGAGGTGCCTTCCATGCCACCAAGATAACATTCCAACAAATATGGAAAGGGTTTTTTAAAAATAAAATGACCCTTGAGGACCACAAAAATGGACCCGGAGGGCCACAGGTGGTTGATGGACCAAACTTTGTTTACTCCAGTGGGGTCACTGGGGATGCAGATAGCACTGGATCACATACCAGAGGAGGGATGATACCCAGTTGGGTTTCCTCCCCCTTCACTGCAGAAGGAGCAAATCCACATCCTTCCTGGCTGCTCTGTCATGAGGCTTTCTCCCTGGGTAAGAAGCCTGGAGAGAGAGCAGCAGCAGGGGTGAATGTGTGCCCTTCCAGGGGGCACCCTCCACACCAGGTGACACTTTGGCTAGTGATGCCACTGCCCTGATCTAGACCTTAATCTAGATGCCACCAACTGAGTCATTCAACTTATTTTCTATTTTCTTTTCCAATGTCAACTAAGTGCTTGGTTTCTTTTCCCCCTAAGGCTATATTCTAATTGTAGTCCCCATGCCATCATAAACTTTAAAAGCAAAAGGTGTGAACTAAACAACCAGAATAAAATAGAAAGCCTCTTGATGGAAAGTTTCAAAGAGAGCTAGGTCCACTTACATCGTACAATATTTAAATATTGGATACAGACTAACATTGCAAGTATATTCACTTTCCCTTAGACAGCTGACTGACATACTATAAAGGCTAAAAATACATAAAAGGAATATATTGCATATATATTGTATATAGTGGTTGATCTGTTATGACATTTATCTTCCTTTAGTGACAAGAACAGATAATTCACTCAGTCTTGTGCCATTGGGGAGTTTATGCTTCATTTTCTTGTTCTCGAAACTAAATTTCATAACAGAGATCAGCAGCCACATGCTCTTACATTGTATCTGCCTCACGAATATTTATAAGTGCACAAAGCTTTCATTCTGCAAACAAATATAGAGCCTTAGCAGTTGCTAGAAATCCTCAGTCCCCAAACAGAAGGCTTGTTAAAGACTCTGATGAAAGAATGTCTCATTGCTTCATGTAATCATACCCAACTACTTCTATAATACACACACACATCTGCACGCTCTACATTAACAATTACCTTATCTGTGTGAGTCGCATGTATTAGCAAATTAAATATTACTGTTACACAATAAAGGAAATTGTATTTTAAACACGGCACTTTTAACTTTCTTTTAAGTGACAAAGAGGACAAATCTGGATTGACATAATAGCTCTTTGCAGGCGTTAAGTGTGGGTATGCATGACAAAGAGAGGAAAGGCAGGAGACAAGATATTGTTAGCACAGGTCATACACATATACACTCTATATGCATGCATAGACCCTGCACAACATAGGGCTTCAAAACACATGAAGGAGCAAAGGGAGAAAAATAGATGTGACAGAGCCTTTGTGAAAAGAGGGCACTGTATATTTGTGGCCTGTGACCTCCTCTCTCCATAACATTCACTGTTCATATATTACATGTGAAATCTCAGGACTACTTATCTGGATATAAGTCCCCAATGAATTTTATTTCTGACTTTACAATTGCACTATTAACCTCTCCAAAAGGGCTCATCTGTAAACTCAGCAAGAAGCTGGGTCTCCTGTTACTCGGCAGTGACATATAGACCAGCAACCATACATGTGGACACATTTGCATTGTACATCTCAGAATGTATGCTGAATCGTTGTTCTTTAAAAAGCTGATGGAGAACAGAATAGGACTTTAGAAGATGCATAAGTTTTGTGATATAGAGCCATTCCAAGAGAAAGTTAGTCCTTGAAGTAGAGAGAAAATACAAATGTTAAAACAGGAAAAGTCAGAGGTTGGGGAAGACAGAAGAGAAGACCAAATGTTGGCAGTGTGTTCCAAAAAAATGAAGGAGAATGTCTTTACACCGGTGATTAGGATAACCATGTATACTTGGAAGGAAAGTCATAAACACAAGCATGTCTGTTTTAAAGTATTCTTTTATATTAGGGCAGTGCATGTGCAGTGTATAAAAAGACAGCTCTGAAGTGCAAGGATTTTTTTAAGGTGACAGCCACTGTTTGTTGTCCTTCAGATTCATTCCCTCTGGTACAAAGCTCATTGTTTATAGGGTAAGCTGAAATCGCTTTGCCAGGCTCAGTGCTTATATAAGTCATTATTCGGTTTGGAAAACGTGGTCTGGCTGAACAGACTTGTTCCTTTTGTAGGGGATTACAATAACACACGGAAGCTTATGAGTGCTTCTGACAGATGTGTTGGCAGCCTGCCACTGCATGAAGGGTGGGGCTCTGACTGACAACTTGCAATTATGGTGTGATGAATGGTTCTGATGTATGTTCAAGAGAAAACCACTTTCTAGAAAGTGAAAGTCATGCATAAGGTTCCTATAAAATAAGCCTTAAGAAAAGTATTCTTACTTTCACATTCTGGCGGGATAACTGATTTGGAAGTCCTCTCTTCTTTCAGACTTTCCCCCCTGGTTTTAATAAATAAAGGCCTCACTTAAGCTTCTGTGGGGAAAATTAGCTTGACTCATTTTGGCTTCAAAAATGCTTTATCTGCATTTTCAGTCAAACTGACATCACAGTAGATATCAACATACATACTCACATAAGATACTTAAATATATACATATGACTGCACAGTAACCAGCAAGTTTATCAAAGAAAAAGCCATCATTGGGTAATAAAAACAACTTCTACTGACAAGGGCACATAATTCAACCATCAATAGGCCTGTAATTCCGGCTAATAGAAGTTGTAGCAATCCTTACGCAGCAGGGGTGGAAATTGTGCAGCCCTCCAGATGTTGTTCAACTGCAACTCTGAATAGCCCTAGTCAATGGTGGTGGATGACAACGGTGGTGGATGAATAGGGTTGCAGTCTGATAACATTTGGAGGACTGAATGATTCCACCCCTGCTACACAGCCACCCTAAATAAGTATTATAGATGCCTATACATTTTTAGCAGTAATGTCTGAAAAATTCTAAAGATCCAGAGCAACTCCCATGGACACTGTTCATGGAGACTGTGGGATTTACAGTCCCATCATGTAACTTTTCCAACGTTGCATAGAATACTGAAACCTATACCCAAAGACCACACTGAAACAGGCATTCTGTTCCCATACATAAACTGTGGAAACTTTATTGCTGCTTCTACCATGAGTAGCTCAAATACAGGGCAGTGGGGCAGATGTGTGCAGCTGGTAAATGCCCCACAAAGAGGAACAGAGTACTTCATATTGTCATGTCATGGCTATTCAGTGTGAATGACTGCAAACGCAAAATATCCAACCTTTAGTGATGTAAGTGCACAGAGTGCCTTTTCATAATTAGAGGTAAGAACTGCAGTCTTATAACCATTTTCCAGGTTGCTAAGGGAGTAAGCCCACTGCACATAGCAAAAAATATATCTAAGTAAACAGCTCCCAGTGATGTCTCATAAAATGAGTTTAGCCCAAAAGGCTTCAGGTCTTTTATCTCTGCTTCTAGACTAGCAGGAACACCAAATCAAAGAAAAATTGATACACACACCTAGTGTGTGTAATAATGAAATGTTTTCTGTACACCCTTCTATTAGATCTCCCAAAATTAATTTGATATTTGAAATTAATAATTAGACAGTTACCACAAATTAGTACAAACTGATCATTTTCATTCAATTTTTTTCAATTATGTAACAATATTAAAGGTCTGGAAACCATATGAGGATGGCCTTAGGCATCTGGATCTGGATATGTTTAGCCTGGAGAAGAGAGGGTTTAAGGATGACATGAGAGCCATGTTTAAATATTTGAAAGGATGTCATATTGAGAATGGAGCAAGTTTGTTTTCTGCTGCTCCAGAGACTAGAACATGGAACAATGGATCCAAGATACAGGAAAAGATTCCACCTAAACATTAGAAAGAACTTCCTGATGGTAAGAGCCGTTTGACAGTGGAAGATGCTGGCTTGGAGAGTGGTGGAATCTCTTTATTTGGAGGTTTTAAACAGAATCTGGATGGCCATCTGTGGGTACTGCTTTGACTATATACTCCATGTCAGGGGATTGGACTGGATGGCCTTGTGATCTCTTCCAACTCTGTGATTCTATTAATTTTACAAAACAAGTTACCTGCACACATGTTCTAGCACCATAAAAATTAAATGTTGATAAGAAAACATCAATTGTAACATACTTTCTTTAGGAACATCAATGACAACAAAAATTGAAAAATCTGTAAAGCTGTTGTCTCCCATGCCTTGCAGGGTCAACCTAATGACATTGCAAATGTTCCAGTATTGTTTTTATTAATGAAAAAAATGTTTCCCCTATATCATAATCAGACTGAATAACGGTGAGAAAGTTACTTACTTTCCTGATTTACAGCCATTTTTTAGCATTTGGAACGAATGAACACAAACTAGTCCAGCATCTATTAAATCTGAATGAAATGTATTTTGTTTCACAAGTGTCATGTGGTAATCTGACATAAACTGTGTTAATCGACATCATGTTTAAACTAATGCTGTATATATATATATATGAACACAACATATGGTTACAAGTAGGAAATAAAAATGCGAGGCTCTTTCTGGTCTACACACATGGTATCTACTGAATGGCAAGTAGCCAAACTAAATTTCAGGTAACAGATGGCTCCAATAGAGTCCTTGCACGATACAGGCAATTTCAATTATCTATGAACAGTCAATAAAGATGATAACTTGGCAAACCATGCTTTAAAACTGTGGAAGACAACCCATTACGGAAGATGCAAGTGCATTAGGTTTTACTGATCAAAACTATATTTTTATAATCTGGATTATATTATTAGTAATATCAATTTATGTAAGATTTGCCCCAAATACTAATCAATTATTCTTGAAGAGAGAGCAACATTTCATTTCTGTCATCATACTGAGCAACAGCTAACTGACTAACCTTCATCACAGAAGTACTCCTACTAGTTTGACTGTAACTACTAACAAATGAGGGGAAAAACTGAGTCTAATTTTTGTGAACCTTGTGGTTCATCCTAGTCTGATCCCATGAAGGGATCAGATGGTCTGAAGGGATTCCCCCAGTGATTCTGGCTGGCACCCTTTCCTGAGAATGTCAAGAACCCACCACCCATTTCTCCTCAAGCTGCTTGGCAATGGTAGGGGAACTGGTGAATTCTTTCACTTTGTGATGCCACTGAATGCCTTCAAAGGCATCCTGTTGACACTAAGTGCTTGCCAATTAGTCAAATATAAAAGTGTAGCTTTTGATGTAACTGAATAAACTGGGATGCTATGACACTTTGGGGTGAAATTTACATAGGCCTAAAACAGACGGGCCAAAAGGTCTGCCATTGGGCCACACTGGGGGCATAATGTTTAGATGATGTATGGCCCCAAACCGTGTGGTAGCTTCATCAGAATAACCTAAAGTGTCCTAAATCCAGCCAAAAAAGGAGTGGAAAAAATCTGCTCCTTTTTCCAGCCAGATTGAAAACAATGGCGGTGGCCCAGATCAGGGCTGGGCACATGTGGTCACCGCAAATGGTGCCAGAGCAGTCGTGGCCCACTTTATCGGGCCCAACTGCTTGAGGCCATAGACATCTAAAAAGGTCTGCACAGAATAAGTCTTTGAGTGGTGCAAGATTTGGACTCATATCTTCATACCTTTATAAAGAAAAAACACAGACACAACAAACAAACAAACAAACAAAACATTTTGGGCCTTTTCCTTGCTCAAGATTAAATTATGACTGAAATCTTTTCAGTATAATTCTGGTTTTTAAAAGTCTAGACCACCTTGCTGGAGTGCCAGGGAGTTCCAAGGGTATTAGATTTTCTTATGATGTGAATGAAGCATGTTACCAATATGAATTAAGTATGTTACCAATGAGAAATCTCCAGTTACAACTACTGACTCCAGTGACTGACTCCAAAGAAAACCATCCTTTCCTGATAGTTGGCCATGCTTGTTGTGGGATACTGGAATTTGTAGTCCAAAAATAATTTCCAGATTCTGTCTTCTTCTCCATCATTCTGACCTACTCTAGGTACTGTTCCTAGAATACACACAAATACCTACATTATTTTTTTGAAAAATAAATTATTTCATGAATAGATAAGGCTAGCCCAACTAAACTCGTTTTTTCACTGAAATTCCAAACTTCAACAAGCTATTTATCGGATTTTCCTACTATCCTAAAAGCGTAGAATGGCTAGAGAGAAAAAACAATGTTATGGATCGTAAAACTGTCATTATTATTATTATTATTAAGCTTTATTGTATATTAAGCTTTATGGTAACCTACTTCATTTATTGATAGAACACTGTAAATTTATGCAGTGCTGCACTTACAATCAGTTAAAATTAGAATAAAATAAAATAAAATAAACCTGCCTAAGGCATACAGTCTACTAAAATAATTTAACAAAATACATATTAATACATATTAACATTAAATAATGATGTAGGGGAAAACCTATACAACCTGTATACCCTCCAATGTTTTATAGACATGTGTCCATGTTAAGATGACTGAAGAAGAACACACAAGCTAGGAGCAGCTGCAATTAATTTCTTTTGTCTGAATCTACCAGAAAGGGCAAGATTCCACCCTTTTCTCTCTTCTTACTTAAGCCCTCCCTAAGCAGTTTACAATGTGTAAGGTAATTACCCCCAACAAGTTAGGTACTCATTTTAGTGACCTTGGAAGGATGCAAGCCTGAGTCAACCCTGGAGCCCCTGACTGGCATTGAACTTGCAACCTTGTAGCTTGTGAGTGAGTGGCTGCAGTACCAGTATTTAACCACTGTGCCATCAGGGCTCCCTTATTTTATGAGACTATAATGCTGTTGTGAGCCTTCAAGTAATTTCTGACATATGGACACCCTAAAGGGGAGGGGGCTTATTGTAGGGTTGTATTTGCAACATTTGTCCAGGAGGGATTTGCCTTTTCCTCCCTCTGAAGCTGAGAGAGTATGACTTGCCAAGGTCAGCCAGTGGGTTTGCATGGTCGAGAGAGGATTTGAACCCTGGTCTTCAGAGTCATAATCCAATCCTCAAATCAACACACCATGCTGATTCTCATATAAACTATATTCTTGATAATACAGGCCTAGGTATGAATAACACCGTTTTTCAGATGACCATGGTCATTTGTGCCATTCACAGCTAAATGGTGCCTCCTGCCCTCAGCAAGCAGGCGCAATTGCTGTGGGGCTTAAAGCCCTGGGATGGCTGTCTTTGTTATCCTGCTGGCAGGAAGCTGGCAAAGCTGCGGGCTTCCCGCCGGTGGGAAAAGGTTGCAGGTGCGCGCGCTCCTCGTGCACGCTTGCCTGGATCCCGAGTTCCCTGGCCGGCCAGCTGGGTGCTGCAGTGATTGGCGGCCCTTTCCCGCCTCTTCCTCCCATTGGCTGGGGTGCCTGGGAGGAGGGACACGCCATAGGCCTCATTGCGTGGAGGCCTATTTAAAGGACGGCACGGTGGTGCTCCGTGCCTTTTACGCTCGCTCGGCTCCCCATCCTCCCTCCCTGGGATTGGTGTTGCTTATCACAACTTGTTGGGGTCAGCAGCACAGGTTCTGGATCTGGTGGGCTGGTTTCCAGGACTCAGTAGCACTGGATCGGGAATCCTTTGGACCCGGGAAACATCAGGTGCGATGTAGCCAACTGTGGGTCACATCAAGTATATCCTGGTAGCGAGAGGCCTTCCTATGGTAGCTGCGTAATTGCGGAATTACGCAAGGGTGTTGCGGGTGTACAAGCAACCTCACATCAGTCCAACCTTGGTATTGGTGATGTGCAGATCCAGACCTTGTGCTTATGGGCCAACGCTACCTTTGTTTGCTGTTAATAAAGTTGTGGCCTGTCTGTTGCCAATCTGTGTCCTGTCTTTCTTGGGGCGGAAGAGTCTCCACTGCAAAAAACAAACAGCTAGGTATAAAGCCATGAAAAGACCTGTCAGAAAAGACACTAAATATATTTGAGAACAAATATTTACTATAAATGGCCATATTTTCCATTGCTTTGGAATCTCTTTAGTGGCACAGGATAAAAAAAAAGTATCTCCAAAATATATAGGTCTCATTTTAATGATACTTCCTCCTGTCAGCAAGAACTCCCATTATCATGGCAAGCAATGATATCTATATACAGGATAATAGTCTTAAATCCTATGACATTTTATTTTATTTTTAAAACAACTTTGGATCTTGGACTGTAAATATTAATAGGCATGTTTGTGACTCAGGAGCCAAAAATGTGTCCTTCATCTCAAATTCTCAGAAACTGCTGAAAAGAAACCATGAGAACTTTTCACAAAGGTTTATTATGGCATGGTGTATTTCAAAGATTCATTGGCAAGGAGAAGGTTGAAACTCTCCATATTTGAATAATGTAAATTTTCACCAATGAAAACTGTGAAGATATAATTTTAAGTGCAAACCAAAACTGTAATGCAGGGGTGTGTTTAGTTTTGTTTTGCCACCTTTACTTGCCTACAATGCATGCCTACAAGTGCCTGAAACAACTGAACATCTGACCATAAAACTTAAACTTGTCTTTTATCCCTCTGCTTTGTTTGCAAATCTGATTATTAAGTAATTGTGAAGTTCATAAAAACATGGACTTGCTTTAATAAATTTACCTAACAAAGCAACAATACACAAAATTTGGTTACGCCTATAATTCTCCCAACAACACCAGTGTCTGTGTCTGTGTGTGTGTGTAAAACAGACACCTATTTCTAGTCTTTTTAGGGGTTTAAGATTTAAAAACAGTTAATCTGCACAGCACAAGTAAACTCTTCAAAAGCATTCTGTAAACTAACTAATAATTGTGCACCATGTGCTAACATACAAGCTTGAGCCTGCGTAAGATTTCATGCGTCAGATCAAAAACTAAATGGTGAAAGTCCACAGTACTTAACACCCTGCACATTTTTTGCTTCTGTTACCATTCCTCTCTCTGCCCTGATCACATTAAATGTTTTGTAGAACAAAACCCTTAACAGATGTTGTTTCCATCCCCTACCCTTGTACTATCCTGCAAATACTGTATGTGTAGGGACTTGGAATAATTTATGTTGAAAAGTTATTATTGGAAAGAGCAGTCTATTACTGAAGTTGGAAACTGCACAGTGCTGTAGTGACTCTGGGTCTCATATGAGCCAAGTGTCCCAATTGGGCAGGTACAGTCCTGATTAACCCTCTGTAATCCCAACACTTCAGCTGCTTTTCAAAGGTTCCTGTTTCTTTCTCCTCCTCCTCCCATGCAGTATGTTCATGGGTGAAGTCTTGCCCTTCCCAGGATGGCCAGGCAAAACCAAACTGCTAGCTTATGTGTTTTTCATTAGTAATAAGTTTTGCCATCTTGACTATAATCTGATGTTGCTTGGCCACACATATCCTTGGTTTATCTGTGAAATATTGGAGAGTATGAGGTCTTCATTTGTGCTAGTTAATGGCAATATAATTTGATCTTTAAAACCCTTCCTGTGGCTAAAACTGTGGCTAAAACACTGGTCAGTATTCTCTTGGTGCACTATATAACCTTAACTACACTGGCATAGACAGTGATGGCAGGAGGAAAAAGGTCACAGGGGTAGAGGCCATGAAGGAAGGAAGGAAGGAAGTTATTGGGAAAATAGGGCTGCTCAAAACTTGAATATTTCCTTTGCTTTCCCTCACCACTGCTGCCCTCGTGAAAAATGCATCCAGCAGGAATCAGGCCACAAACTCCACCACTTCCATCACCCTCCTTCACCTTCCATCTGAAGAGATTAGTTTCTTCTGCTCATGGGGGTTTTTCATGTCTGGAATCCAGAAAATCAGAGTTTCAAATGCCATAGGTCTTCCCTCCTTTACAAAGTCATCCTCCAAATGTGCAGGGCAATAGAAATATACAAGAAGAGACAGGGTGTGCTCACCCTTTCTGCCTCTTCTTACATGTTTACCTGAAATCAGAACCACTAAGACTCTGGTGCTTTGTGCTGATATAATAAGATTGCTCTCTTTATTCAGACATTCAGGCATAGGTAAGACTAGTAACATGTAATGGTGCAACAGAACCTACTTCTTGCTAATTCCCAGAAGACTTCCAGGAGATTCCAATAATCTGAGGACAGTTTCAAATGAGGCTTTTATCATACTAAATAATAGAAGGTAGCTATTCTGATTTTTCTCCTTAACAAATATTCCAAGGGGGAGGGGAAAACAGAAGCAACAATGGAAAAATGGAGGGGGTGCGTAAAATCCTGTGATTTAGACAAGGTGATGCCATGATTAAAGCTGTGTTTTAACCATCCCAAGACAACTGTACTAGAGCTTCAGAACATCTGTCAGGTAAGCACATCATGGATTTACCAACTCAAACACAACTTTTAAAATTTCCTTCCCCTCTTTTCAATAGAAGGATTATCAAATATCCAGTAGGCCATAATGTGGCTATTGGGTCATGTTTACCTTTGCATAGAAAGGCTTGGTGAAGATCTTGTCTAGGAACAGAGAATACTTTGAAATATAACAGCCAAGTATGAACTGCAATATTTAGTCATCAGTGTGTCATGACAGGAGAAAAGCAAAAATCAGCAACCACAGTTTCCCATGGTTATGTCTGGGATAAAATAAATAGTAATGATCACAGGGAAACTGTCTCTAATAGTATAAGAACAGTAGCAATGTAGCCTTAAACACTGTCAAAACAATATGCATTCCTCTGGCACAGAAACTATCTACTGCTACAGTGGGGCATATGCGTGTCCATAACAGAGTTTCCATGTAGTCAGTTTAACATCCTAGCACCCTGCAGCAACCAATGTTAAATTTTGTAGGAAATATTATTTCACTAAAATCCAGTGCAGGTTAAACACACTGCAAGCTACCCAAGGCCACCATTTTAGATGTTTATGGAATATTCCTTCCTGAGTCTATAAGCTATCTAAAGGACACTATAACTAATAATGCCAGGAAAAGGTTTTCTGTTTGTGTCTTTATCATCCTGGAGAGATTTTGGCAGTGCACCCATATAGATGTCTATTCAGAGAAAATGACCACTGAGTTCAATGGGGCTTATTGTACAGCAATATAAAAATAAATATTTTAACAAGGCAGCAGCTCAGAAATTTTTCAGCATGCCTGTCCCATTGCCTTGCTATGTTCTTTTAGTGCTGACATATCAAAATATGCATAATAACTTGATGGTGGAATTCCATTTTTCTTCAAGTAGGATTATGGAGTAGCCTTCAGCTATTACACTGCAATGCCTATGATCCCTTAGCATTGGCCTTGCTGGTTACAAATGATGGGAGTAGCAGTCTAATATTTGGATAACCATTTGTTCCCCACCTCAGCTAAGAGAAGATATTTGATAATCACATCTCTAACCCAGTTTAATCTATCCAAGATAAAACTTTTTCTGTATCGAGATAGTTTTAACAATTTATTATCTGAATAAGGACATGGATAAGGTACAGCCAGGATGATCCCAGGCTGTATATAGCATACTGAGAAGAAATTGGCTGAATACTGCAGCCTTGGATCACACAAAGGTGGTGTGCGCAAAGAAAATTCAAAATCTCTCAAAATTCATCCCCTCAGAATGGAAGACAAATCAAGAGACTAAGTACTGCTATAGATTAGGAACAGATCATGTGAAAGAAGCCCAATTTTCCAAGCATTCTTTTTAATAATAATAATAGCCAGCAATTTATTCCACAGAGAACAAGATCAACTACTAGCATATTTTTAAAATAATGTATATATGTTTTGTATGTTTTTAATTTGTTCTAGTTTTAGGATTCTCTAAGCTGTCTTGTTTTAATGTATTGGGGGAAAAGGTAGATTATCTATGAGAGGAGGAGGAGCAGGAACAGGAGGAGGAGGAGGACACTATACTGTGTAAAGAACACAGAGAGAAACCAAGCATAGAATCAGGTTGGTTCTTTAAATTGGTGTAACAATCCATAGTGCACTTTTTGGAGTGGCAGCAGCGGCAGGGAAAAGGCAGAGAACAGCATCACCCTCAGAACATAAACAGTCCTGCCAGCACCCAAATAGCTGAAAAGCCAACAGTGCGCCTTTCCCTTCTGAGGATGATGGATATATATCCTCCTTCCCCGTCCATTGCTGTTGGACTCACAGCCCTTCTACTGCCATTGTGTTGTTGCTACCACCACCTACACCAGCATAGCTACATGCCCACAACAGGATCTCAGCCAGAGGGTTGGATGCAAAGATTTCCCTTACCTAGCAGAAGTAGCACTTCCATTGCAGAAAGAGCAAAAGAGTCTCTACTCCAGAGATGTTTTTATTCACAGAACTATCTTAAGAAAATATATGGGGGATTCCATTTTCCTGTTACTTAGTAATTAATGAGATATCAGATACTGATTTTTTATTTATTTTTCAGTACCAACTGACAGCTATGTCAATTAGTTCTTGTGATATTCTTTCCCCTAATACAAATTATTCTGAGACCTTGATACCATTCAAGAACCATTACAAACAGACTCAGATCCAAAGACTTCCTTGAATCTACCATCCATACCTACAGTTGTGTGTCCCATCCCAGAGATTGTCTGCAAAGATCCTTCAGGCTTTAGAAATAAGCTGCTAGGTGCAGCAACTGAGAAAAAAAGTCTCAGACATCCCACAGGATTTTGTCACATGAACTTTTGCATCTAGGTCCATATAATATTCTTTGTTACAAGTCCTTTCCAAAATGAATTGCATTGCTTTCTTCTTTTGAAACAAGAAGCAGTTTCAAAATAATTTCTTATTTCTGCTAGAAACACATATAGGGGTCCATTCTGAGCCAGAACCCTAAACGGAACTAAATATTTCTGAAGAGATCTAGAGGACAAATGAGATATATATCACTAAAACTGCTGCTCAGAGATTCAGAGGTACAAATTAATTCTGCAACAGTGAATCATCCTAACCCATTTTTCTTTTTGATAGATGGGTGGGTTTCTCATTTTAGATACAATGACTGTTAGTGGCAAACTTTTCACCAGTTCATTTTAACGTTTTTAAAAACACATTCTTTCTCCCTTTCCTTCCCCCTCCCCTCCCCCTTTCTCTCTCAAACACATATAAATATGTAACTGCCTCTCTCTGTGACTAGCACCTTGGCATTCAAACAAGTACTGTGGCAAAAAAGAGAGGGTGGAGGGAATAAAACCTGTATAAATGACAGAGTGTTCAACCATGAACACATTGTCTTTTATGAATATTATAATCACAGAATCAATAAGCCCACAAAGAAAAAACAGGACACAAAACGTGTTTTGTCATTTCTGACGAAGTTATAAAAACAACAGACATTCAATATGCCAAGTGTTCTTCAATCCTTCATAATCATAGCCTTATTGAAGTGAGGACAAAAAGGGTCTAATTGCATAGGAGCAATCTCAACGTAATAGGTTATACACCCAGGCACTGCTGCACAATACAACAAAAACAACGTTCCCTGTGTATAGCAGAATGTCATCTCTCATTTTCAGGCAATTACCTTCTTTCTTGTCAACAGTTTTAATAACCTCCATCATCTCTAAAAGACTTTTGCTTCAGTTAAATAATTTTCAGCTTTTTAATATGCAAATGTGCTTGTTCATATGCATGGGTGAAGTGGTGCTGCTACTTGAAATGTGTCAGTACATTGTGGAGCACCTGCACCTCGGGGAAGCTTGATTTAATTGACACCTAATACTATTCATTATTCCACTTAGTGAACAACTCCTATTAGTCACCTGTAGGTTTTCCTATAAGCAGCGCTTTGGCCACCAATGAAAATATGAATATTGCTATAAATAGAATGGCCATATATAGTACAGGACGATTTACTACTGCCATTCTCTGTAGAAATAATGCTCCCAAATCTGGTATCTTGCCCTGCACTTCTGTTCCCTTGTCTTCTTCTCTCAATACTCACTTTCTTCATCACACATTATAAAAATATATAGCAAGTCCCAGACATACACAGATTAGCATTTCAATACAACAGAGATTTGGGTGGGGGCTATTCATGCTCATTTCACTCTAACTATAGATTCTGTTAAATGAGTAACAAGGGAACAAGGCAGCAAGACAGATGCTTCCTATCTGGGTCAAGAACTATAGGTTTTGGACAAGTTGAGGCTTATGTGCTTATAATCATATAAACGATCAAATTCTCAATCCATTTCTGTTTATTCAGATTCTGTCAATACCAGTCTTTATAAACCATCACCCTGTTTAGGTCAATGGTAAACTGATTTGCAGTCGCTGGATTGAAAATAATTCTTTAATTCACACATGTGACTATAGTAAATGTATGTTACAAAGATGCGTGTGACATGCCTCCTTGTTACCTAACAGTGCACAAACTGGGGTCTCAGTATAGATCCAATCATGATCAAGTTGGTGCTGTTTCTATAATGCATAATGTGTAACCTTATTGTTCAGGCCACATTTCCTCCCAACATTAATGTATCTGTTGGTCCCCAAAGGCTTAAACTACAGATGTTTAACATCCTGCTTATGGGCAGATCATCTGGAATATGAAGTGAGAAATCCATACCACTTATTAGTCTACTTTATGAGTGTAACGTACTTAATTGTCAGTTCAATCTCTATTAGTGATAGATTAGACAATGAAACACAGCAGTAATATCAAAAAATGGGAAGGAAAAAAGATAGTTACACACACACACAGGGGTTTTCTTATTTAGATTTCATTAATGTGTATCCTGCAGACAGTACTGTATATAATAATGCTGCTAACGTTAAAATGCTGCAGATTTTTAGTGGAAAAAGTACAGTGAAAATAACAGTTCCCTTAAGGGTTTTTCAGCAGTGACTTAAAAGGGACGATAAATTAAGTTAAAACCTCTGCTCTCCAAAGACGACAAAGAAAAAAAAAAAAAACTTACTAATCCTAAAATCCAAATATTTCTCAAAGTGGTGTGAGAGCGCTGGTCAAGTAAGACCTTTGTTGGTATCCCCAAAAATGTAATCTCCAAGCTGAAGAATGGCAGCTTGCAGAACAGCTGGTGAATAGGATTAATGTCAGAAGAAAGAAATAAAACTCAACATATGTCCAAGCCTGCGGTGCTGGGACTGAGCATGATTGTACCCCGACGGATACCATGTGTACAGCTGGAAAGTGCCACTGTGCCATGCTTCCATACCCCACAAGGTCATTTCTAAGTACAGCTAATAACCAAAGAGCAAATTAAACTTTTCCCGAAGAACTCTGTGACTGATTAAGGAAGGAACAAGCAAGCCCCATTCCTACAAATACTACAGCCAGCCTTTCCCTCACTGCAGATACTCTGTATATAATGCCTCATCAAACAAAAATAAATTAGCATTATCAAAGCTATCAAACCACATTAAAGAAAATGAAATTTTAAATTGTTTAAGCATGTCACTCATGCCATATGCTAACACAGGGTACTTCACACAAGACCCAGTTATCTTATGCTCTTTAACAGTGAAAAAAAAAAGACAGTAAAATACAAAATGTTTTCAGTGATAACAATGACTATGCTATTCACAATATCCTTGAAAATTTTAACATCACTATCATTTAACTTTTTTTTGTAATATATAAGGTTTAAAAATATTTCCTTCATTTGATTACATAAGAAATAAGATAAATAAGTAATATATTCATCTGCCATAGCGAATAAACAGCACAGCCTAATAAAAAACCCTGCTCAATCAAAACTATTTTAAAATGTTGAAAGGGCAATATATCTTAATTGGATTAAAAGACTAGTTTTTAAAAAATAGGCTTGCTCCCAACTTTCACCAGATCAAAGGGAAAATGATTTTATGTTCTTTTAAAGAAGATATTAAGAGCACAATCCTATACATTTCTACTCAAAAATGAGTTCCACTTAGTTAAATACTATTTACTTCCAAGTAAGTGCATATATAACACTACTATTTCAAAACGTTATTTTAAAGTATGACTTCAGTTTTGCACAACGAAAAGGCTGGCAAAAGCATTAAGCCAAGTTCAGGTTATATACCACTATTATATATACTAAAATGAGTGTGCTTTTAAGAGATAGTCTGTTCAGTTCATAAAATGAGCAACAAAATTTTATTTGGATAATTTACAAAGGTGCTTAAAATACCCATAAAAGTCAATACTGTAGCACTGTCCAGAACCTTTTTGGCAGTCCCTCAAGAACCCTGCAGTGAAATGTGACCCAACACATTGTGACCATGTGGAAAAGATATACCTTTGAAAGAAGGCAAGCAAACAGTGGTATCTCCAGGTTGAACACCCAACAGAGAATCCATCTGTTACCTTCACTTCAAAGTAGCAACAGGCATCCGGAAGTGACATGTTATGTTACTTGAATTGACTTTTTTCCCATTAAGATAATGTGATTGTTGACATATAGACATGCAAGTGTGTATTGTCAGTGTGGCCAATCAGAATCTTTAATGTGAGAGAAGTAGTTAGCATGGTGATAAGAAACAGCAGTCAAAAGCAAGTAAGAAAAATTAAAACAAGCTGACATATTTCCATCAATTTACACTCCTGTCAATTCTAGATTCAGAAAAGACAGGCACATCTTCCAGTCTCTAATTTATATTTTTCTGCTAAAATCTCCAGTATCATAATACATCCCACCCAAAAGCTCTTAGAAGGGTGTATGTTTCCTATCTGGGCAGTTATGTTTCTCTACTGCTTTTATTACAAATACAGCATGAAACACACATGATGCAATGGATCTCTCAACAGTGGAACTAAGGTTGAAACCCCAAATCCATTGAATTCAGTGAGTCTGTGAGAAAATAATTATTCCATTATTAATTTAGTACTCCACAGAATCTCCCCTTTTTAAATTATGCAGCAGAAATCACCATGTCAGAATTTTTTTAATTAGCCAGGAATTAATATAACTATTCACAACATTATCTTGAATGTTGGTACATTTTACTGTTGTATCTGAAACAAAAACACAAGAATTAAGACAATACTCTTGATTTTGGCATGATTTTTACTCAGAAACCTGACCTTGGTCATTTTGAATATATTTTATGGAGTCTGTTTAACATACACTAACATTATTCCAATTCATTATCAGTTGGAAATATTGACTTCCCCTTATGAACAGTTGTTGTTTTACCTTAGTTGATGCACAGAAAGGATACAAAACAGTGGGAATAAAAAAAATATGTAGAATCTATATTCCAGACATCTTCATTCTGGTCACCAAACACATTATACTTTCCCACACAGAATTCCCGCAAGATTCTTGTTCTTCTATCCTACAGCACTATGCAAACAAAGTTAAGTTCTTTTGTATCCCGCTGGTTTAAATGGGAGGATCAACAGTCTTTTAGTGCACGCTTCATGTTGCTTAAATTAACTCCCCCTTTTCTAAACTTGTAAATAGAAAAATAAATAATATAATGTGTATCCAATGGTGGCCGCACAGCAACAGAAAGCATTTCCCCTTGATCAAAGCAATTGACTTGAATTCTACTGTAGCATGATCACAACCCTACTTCTAAATTTTTTGGGGATTCCTAGAACAGTATGGACTCTGGTGTGAAAGGCTATAGAGATAGAGGATAATCAGAAAAAACTGTGTGCCTTGGTAGAAGAGCTTTCTTCTAGCACTAAATCACATTGAGAGATAACTATAAGATAGACTGAAAATTATACTGAGTTACAGTCAATGGAATCACTGTGAATATAATGGGCTATGACCCGCCCATTTCCAAAATATAAACTGATCTGTTTCTGAAAAACCATAAAAGAAGCATATATTATTTACCTGTAAAAACAGTTCCATATTCCATGATGCAGACATGGAATTTAGCATAGAATGTTAATATGTGCCCTCTGTTTAATCCTATTAACAATCACTTTTCTTTTTCTCCAGTCAGACTGTTTAAGCTGGAATTGGATGAAGAGTTATCAGTATTATAGAAGGTTTTGTTTGTCAATGCAAGTAATGGAAAGAAAGCAATATCGCATTAATATCAATTTAATTGTTTAAAGGATCCTTGAGATGTTAGTTAAAAGGATTTCATAATTTCAATATCTCCTTTTCCATTTAATAGTAGACTTTCATTAAAATCATCACACTGTAATAAATTATAATAATTTCAAACAAGAATTAAATTACTAGGTAGCTTCAGAAAGAGCCATTTTCCTTAGGTAACCTGTAATCTAACTGTCAAATTTAAAATCTATTCCCAATCAACTCTTCACAACATTCACATTTATTCATCTATGTTAAATTAATAAAAGGTGTGAATAATACTAACAAAATTTATCATTATTGTTCATGCAGATTAAGGAAAATTATAAGGTAATCTTAGATATAAAAAGATGGTGGAAAATTATTTTAAAATCTTATAAATACATTGGGGAGGGTGAATCTGAAAGCACAAGAAAATTTTCAAAATGACTTATTTAAATCAGCCATGGAAACTATTTCACAAGTGCAATTTAGACCATAAAACTCAGTCCTGTTACCAACTTTTCTTTAAAACAAACACATTTGTATTATAATATAGGACTGATCCCAAAATCTGTGATTTTTAAGATGTAAAAATTATGTTGAAATAACAATAAAGAATGGCAAACATTATGCTCTGCTCAAATTCCTGCAGTTTTTGCACTTTGGGGTATTACTGTACGTCTCTTTAATTAAAATCTTTCATTTTTCTTCTTAACTTTACTGGGAATAATTCAATATATTTTTTGATTGAAGCTCTCAATCTTAACACATGGGATGCTCTTCTCAAAAGAGTTTCAGCACTGTGTATTAAGTTGAACTGACAAGTTTTTGCAGTAAGAACCATTATAAATTGACTTGCCCGTTGGAATTTTACAATTCTGTACAAAAGTCAGCACAATTTCTAGCGCTCACTATGTTATTATCTGCCCATTTGCCTTATTTCCTATGATCTAACCTTGCGGTCCTTCTTCTCCCTCTTAACTGAGATCCCTGTAGATAAAGTAAAGCATGTCAACATCTGTTCCCATTCACACCAATTTTAATTTACAAAAGACAGAGCCAGAGATTTGCTATTTTCAGAATACACTCCAAAGCACAGATTTAAGAACATTAATGAGGCTGCAACTCCAGTGCATCAGCATTTCATGCACACTATGGCTACATTCTGGAAGAGTTTGCACTATAAGGTGCTGTGGGGGTCACACACCCTTGAAATAATATCCAGATATTTGCCTCACCATTGTCTTGCTGAATGATCACCAGAAAGACTTTTGTTGCAATAAGCCATAGAAGACACTGTACTGAGCAGCCCCCACAGGTATGAGAAATATATCTTGTCATCTACCTATAATGTATCTGCCCTAGAAACTTAACTGTTATTTAACAACACCTATTCAAGATTGGGACTTCAGTACAACTCTTTTTGAGTATAGAAGAGTTTGAGTTTTAGTCCAAGAGTACTTCAAGCAGTCTTTTCAGGGTCAAACATGCTACATGAACTCTCTAATGTGATTTTTATTATGTGGGCCCATATTTCAAATCAGATCACAGTCTACATGAAGAGGAAATTTAACACTTTCCTCTATAACCATAATCCTAGGAAAAATTGTTCCTGATATGTAGTTAATAGTAGAAGGCATGGGGAAGGAAGGTTTGAATCCACCCCTGACCGGGGCATCAACAAAAATACGGAGTCATACCTCAGATTATTGTTCTTTACATCCTGACCTGGCTGCAAGCCATGCAATTGTAGTATGTTGTTTTCCCCTGAACAGATTGTCATGGCATGGTCCATAAAGAACATGCAAGCCACTGTGGTTACTCTGATTACAATATAGTTTACTGTTGTTTTATATCAGACACATTTCTCCTTGCTGCTGCTTCATATTTAAAATCAAAATACTTTAAAGTGGACCTAATACTACTCTCATTGAAATCCCTGGCAAAATGCTTCTGACTGCCATGGAAGTCAAGTTTAACCATCACTGACTGCCTTCCCCCCTCCCCAACCACTTTCTCTGATTAATATGACTGTTGTTACCCTAATGGTTGCTATTTCCTTGTAAATCATTGAGTAACATTCCCTTACTCTGTATGAAATACATGTGCAGGTCTGACTCATTGCAGACTGAAGACATGCATCCTCTCTTGCCAGAAAGTTGTAGAAACACAAATGGAGGAGCCTAGCTCCAGTCTCTAGCTCTTTATACAGAAAGCAGCATAACAATCCATTTCCTCCACTGAAATTAAAACGTCTCAGTCTACTTGGAGCTGTTTAGGACTATAGCCTGAAGAGAAACTTGGTTGGTGGGGAGAGAAACAATGCATAAGTTGTGTTGTAATCACATCGAGCAGCTGAGCCTAAGGAAGGCAGGCAATGGAATGCCATACAGTAATCAGCACTGTTGACTAATCAGAATTTGAGACACTAGAAGGTAATAAGGGTATTATAAAGAATGGCTTATTGAGGGAACAGCTGTTTACGGTTAGTTCACTGTTTAAATGAGTTTGTCTAGATTGCCATGGTACATTTTGTGCACATACACACATGTGCACATTCTTACACACACACACATACACTTAACTCCTTTAAAAAAGATAAACGGTTGGGAAAAGAAATCAAGGAGTTAATGGGAAGAATTCAGAGGACCAGAAAATACAGATCATCCCTTCAGTGCAATTACTCAGATTTGGGAGATGTGTAAAAATTGTCAAATTCTGTCCCCTGGGAGCTTCAAAAATAAAATTTAAAAATTTTGTTGCCATAGGCACAGAGGCAAGGTAGCAAGGAAGGGATAGCACTTGCAAACAAGGTGTTGAATAGAAATAGGTTTATATTAAAAATGCTCCTCACCAATATAAAAATATGGTTTTAGTTCAACTATCCCCCAGTTAAAACAATTAGCAAAATTATAAAATTAGTTAACATCCCTAGATAAAAACATAATTTTAAATAAAAAACTCCTGGAAATATATATTTTTAAACTATGAAAATCTAGTAAATTTATATTAAATGAGCTAATATGCACACACATACATCACTGAAAACAGACAACTCACCCTACCTTAGACAATAATCATCTTGTTCAAATTTATTTGTCATACAGTTGCTCAACTGTTTCATGTTTTGTTTTGACTTTTAAAAAAATTCCCCTTCAGGAAACCAGATTCTGGTTTGGCATCCAAAAACATCTACGAAGTCCTCAAAGCATGAAGGAAGCTGAATAATACTAATGGAAATTTATCATAATGCATTATTTAAACATATTCTACTTTGGGCACCAGTGCCGTCTTGGTAATATATAAAAGCAGCCTGCAAGCAGTGGAAACTCTGATACCTTTTGTAACAGTTCACATGTCAAACTGGCAAAGTGCCCACAGCGTACGGCAGGGGAAAAAAATCTATTTAATGTCTGCCCCACAAGGCGACATGAGGTTTGATTGGCAGAAAGCAGAGAGTAGCTTTTGATCATGTGTCCTAACAAGCGGTTCCAGCTCCTGTCTCTTCAGCCGAACAGCTCCACATTGCCTATTCAAACAGAAGTGACAGGCCAGCACACTACTCTTTGGCTCGAGTCTTACACAGTGGGAACTATGTTGGAGACAGAGTCACTGATTAAATAGATCACTTTTTTCCCAAGACAAGCAGGTTGTCTGAATCAAAGTTGGGCAGAATCAATTCAACAATATTAAGAAGAGGATATAAAACTGGAGCTGAGTGATGTTAAGCCAGTTTGTACAGCCTCAGGGATTCACAGACTGATGAGGGGGTAAAGAATGACAAGATTTACAAAGCAAGGTCAAAAATTAGCTATGACAAGCTTGGCCATTTTCCCATTGGTTTAGGTCCCTTCTATTTCAAGTTCATTTGTTTATCTGTAGCTTTCCATTTTTAAAAAAAATTAACACAGAGACAACAGAATTTGGAGTCTACATTTATAATGTTGTACACACTTACCTAGGAATAAGCACAGTTATATACAGTGGGCCCTTATTCTGAATAGTTGTTGTTTCTGAACATAAATGGGATTTTACTAAAACTGGAATTCAAAATTCTTCTTTTGTTCTGCCTATTTGCTTCTTCTGCTTTCACCACTTTCTGGTTAGTTACAATGAGCAAAATTACTTTCTGATTAGTTACAATGAGCAAAATTTTTGAAGAGTATATAAGTTTATATGTCATGTATCACTTGGGCTAACCACCTCTAAACACACACAAATGCACAAACACACAAACACAAGTTAGTGAAAACTTTAACTGCTTTGTGATGCAAAATGTTGTTTTTCTTGTTTTGCCACTGGTATTAACAAATTTATGCATTGTTTCTTAACAGTTATTAACAAATTCATGTAATTGGTCATCTTCTGGAATGAATGCACTGAAAGGTTTACCTAATCTTGACAAGGTTCCCCATGACATTCTTGCAAACAAGCTTGCAAAATGTGGGATAGACAAGTTAACTGTTACATGGATTTGTAATTGGTTGAGTGGCCGAACTCAAAGGGTGCTCAACAATGGCTCCTTTTCATCCTGGAGAGAAGTGACCAGTGGGGTCCCACAGGGCTCTGTCCTGGGCCCAGTGCTATTCAACATCTTTATTAACGATTTGGATGACAGAATTGGGGGCATACTTATCAAATTTGCAGATGACACTAAACTGGGAGGAGTAGCTAATATCCCAGAGGACAGGATCAAAATTCAAAATGACCTGAATAGACTAGAAAGCTGGGCCAGTGCTAACAAAATGAAATTCAATGCGGAGAAATGTAAGGTTCTGCACTTAGGGCGGAAAAATGAAATGCACAGATATAGGATGGGGGACACCTGGCTGAATGAGACCACATGTGAAAGGGATCTAGGAGTCCAAGTAGACCATAAGCTGAACATGAGTCAACAGTGTGATGCGGCAGCTAAAAAAGCCAATGCAATTTTAGGCTGCATCAATAGAAGCATAGTTTCTAGATCAAGGGAAGTTATAGTGCCACTCTATTCTGCTTTGGTCAGGCCCCACCTGGAATACTGTGTCCAGTTCTGGGCACCACAATTCAAAAAAGATGTGGAGAAACTGGAGCATGTCCAAAGGAGGGCAACTAAGATGGTGAAGGGTCTGGAAACCTTGCCCTATGAAGAACGCCTTAGGGAACTGGGGATGTTTAGCCTGGAGAAGAGAAGGTTAAGAGGTGATATGATAGCCCTGTTTAAATATTTGAAGGGATGTCATATTGAGGAGGGAGCAAGCTTGTTTTCTGCTGCTGCAGAGACTAGAACGCGGAACAATGGATGCAAACTGCAGGAAAAGAGATTCCACCTCAACATTAGGAGGAACTTCCTGACAGTAAGGGCTGTTCGACAGTGGAACACACTCCCTCGGAGTGTAGTGGAGTCTCCTTCCTTAGGGGTCTTTAAGCAGAGGCTGGATGGCCATCTGTCAGGGATGCTTTGACTTGGAGTTCCTGCATGGCAGGGGGTTGGACTGGATGGCCCTTGTGGTCTCTTCCAACTCTGTGATTCTATGATTCTATGATTCTAATCTAGGAAATTCTGTACAGGGACAAAAATATCAACTCCATATTGATCCCACAGAATAGAAGCAAGCATGCATGCTTTACTACTTTAAATGTATCAAACTTTTAAATTAAGATAAACTTTCTGTATTAACAAACACATTCAGGAATGGGGAACATGTGGCTTTCCAGGCATTCTTGAATATAGATCACCTCATCAATGACAACAATGACAGCCAGATAACCTGGACAGTCAGGTAGCCTTCTAAAATGTATGGACATAAAAAGGGCTTAGTATGATCATACCCAATACTCATCTAATTGAGAATTCTGTTTATAGAGCAGTCAATCATTTGACTACAATTGGCCCTCTGTATCCATAAACTTAACATCTGCGGATTTAAATATCTGCAGATGGCAAGCCTGCACTATCTCCAATGGTGTTGTGTGCATGTGGCTGCGCCACTATTAGGAACACCCCCTGTTGTCCCCATTGGTGGCACCTGCATGTGGCCATGCCACCATTAGCAACAACAGGACTTCAGTAGAAGGAAGAGAAGCTGCCTCCTCACAGATCTTTAAACCTGCACCCCCTCAACCGGACTAATAAAGCAGAAAAAGTGAAGGGCTTTACATCCCTGTGTGGTGACACTGTGGACAGAAGCTCTGGGGTTGGCTCCTTCAACTAGGCACTATGGCTGGTTCTGATGGGTGGGGGGAAGGTTTAAAGGTCTGTGGGGAGGCATCTTCTCCAGAGAGGGGAGGGGATGGTGGTGGTTGAGCCCAAATGTGGTGAGGGGAGGGGTTGTCAGGAGCAAAAGGGTCACCCTCTGTGGCCGTGATGGGGAGAGCTGTGTGACCTTCCTTCAGTCCCTTCAGTAAGATTGTGTCTTACTGTGTTTTGTGAACTAATCTTTCTTCAAAAAATATTGTTTAGGTTTGTTTCTAGCCCAGATTGTGAATTACTGGTTAGAAACCAAGAAGCAGAAGATGTTGTCTCCAATTGTTGTGTCCCTTCATGTCATTTCCGACTTATGGTGAACCTAAGGCAAACCTTAGGAACCAAAAGTCCTATGGTGATGTGATCACATGCATGCATTGCTACTTGGGACTATAGGACTTGAGCATCTGTGGATTTTGTTATCAATGATGGGGGTGTGTGTCTGGAATGGATCCCCCATGGTTACCGAGGGCCGATTGTATAAAGACTTCATTATATGGGGAGAAATCAGGGGGGAATCAGGTGGTTAAAAGGCATTTTCCCAGCATATTTGCATGATCACAGAAAAGATTTTCCCACACATCGTGATTAAAGAGGTCTCATCCTGGGAAGAACTAGGAATGCTACAGCAACAAATTCTTCACAGGATTTCCCCATAAATGATTTGTTGCTGGAGCATTGTTGGTTCTTCCCAGGATAAGACCTCTTTAATCATGACATCATGGTAAAATCTTTCCCGCGATCACACGGATGTCCTGGGAAAATGCCTTTCTGAACCCCTGATTTCCCCTGTGTGATAAAGTCTTAAGACACTTGGCAGAAGGACATGAGTGAAATTGAATCCTCAATATTGTGGCAACTTACATACAAAGGCATACTGTGATATAAAGGGATGCCAGACAGCCTTATTCCAGAAGGGGGAATAAGGGTAGAATTATAGGGCAGTTGTTCCAGTCCCCTTGATTATTCTGCTGCCCCCCCTTTTTTGGGGGGGGGCAACTTTATCTGCCCTGCTATAGTGGGAAATGCTACCTCAGAGAGTGGTGGAGTCTCTTTCTTTAGAGGTTTTTAAACAGAAGTTGGATGCCATCTGTTCAAGGTTGATTGATTTTGTATTCTTGCATAGCAGGGGTTAGACTGGATGGCCCTTCTGGCATCTTCCAACTCTATAATTCTACCCTTATTCCCCCTTCTTTCTTTTTTTAGGTATGGTGCTTGGAGCACAATTTGGTCACACCATGGATATGTATGATGGCAAGATGATACTGGCAATTTTATTTCCAATTGCCTTTCTGATTATTCACCTATCAGCAGCCACACACTAGATCAACATTTTCATTGAGCTATATAGGAGAACCCTCAGATCCCTTTCTTACTCAGCTACTGCCAGGATATACCCCAAAAGCAGATATATGAAAGTAGGATTTACCATTTTGCTGCCCATTTTCCCACTTTCGAGAGATACTACTAGAGTGCCCCACAATCCATTTTCATTCTCATCACTAAGGAAGTAAATCCCCAACTATTTTGTCCTTACAGACAAGGATGAATAATTACTGCCACTTTCACCCCATTGTGGGAGAAAATGAGTGTTTTCCTCATATTTGAGCATCTGGATGTTTTCAAGAGGATTTTCATGCACAGAAAGATGTTAGAGGTGTGTGCAAAAATAATTTGTTTCCTGTACAGAAAACATGTTTCCTGTGAAGAAAATCCCATGTGTCTTTCTGCACAGAAAAATCCTCTGGAAGACACTGGAACACTCGAATCCTGGGGGAAACCATGGTTAAGCCTTGCTGCTATATTATTCTTCCCAGTGGGGTTTCTTGGTTGTGTGAAACCAGTTTTTCAGCTGGGAAACAAATAGACAATATCCATTCTAACTCCAAATAATATAGAATCATAAGCAAACCAGGATACCTCGTTACTTGGCCCTAAATCTAGATAATTTATAAATAGATCAGTGAGCACTGGTCCCAATCTGTGAATGATTCCTCATCCCTCCATAAAGAATTCACATCCCTCCCTTGTAGCAAGTGATCATTTAGTCCTATTCTGTTTCCTATTACAGAGCTATCCCATTATGCCACAATTAATTTTATCTGTCGTATGGCTTTCAGCTATCATTAGCATAATACCTCAAACAGGGCCAGCCAAACAGTAACAAAGCAGCAAGCAAGCTCTCGACTTTTCCTAGAGCACTTTGGAACCCTAGATATTAAGCAAAATATAGTGGGGGTGGAGAGAAATATATTAGTGGGTGTGATTAAATGCTTTGGTCTGCAGTCTTGTAAAAGTCTTAAAATGGAATGGAGGTGGCGTTGTGTGGACTTAATTAGATTAGATTATGCTTGGTGTAAAAAAGATCTCAAGTTGCAGTATTATATGCTGGGGTGAAGAGCAATGGCTACTTAAAAGGGACCCAGGTGTTCCAATTAGTACTAAAGATAAATCCAAATAACAGCTAGCATTTCATGGTTTCAAAGAGAAAGTAGCCATTGTTCTTCCAACCCAGCATGTCTCGCTGTAACCTGAGCCATGCTTAGTTGATTTTAATAAAGGTATTACATTGCTGTTGCTGTTTCAATGTTAGTTTTTTACTTCATTTCTATCTGACAGGACAAGTTTACCTAAGACACAAAAAAATACTACACAGAGCACAGCAGTTTATGAGACATGCATTAAGATTTTTGACTGTGGTAATAACAGGCTGTCTTGGAGGCTTTCATTCATAAGGTCATCCTACATTGAAGCTGATTTGATAGCAATTAAGAACAACATAAGGACACAACTGGTGCCCTTTCACTGGACCCTTTCTCCAAAGCAGGAGCAGCTGCAGCAATTGCCTCCTGTTACACAAAAGCAGATTCCTAATCCTAACTACAAGACCCAAGGACAAACAATTGAAGAACTTCTCAAAAAGTGGAGTTCATTTGTCCAACCAGTCACTCCAAGGTCAGTGATTCTGACACTGTGAGCAAGAAATACAAATTCTTCCCAAAAGTTTTTATTCTCCAGTTCTTGCATATTTTTTACGTTTCTTACATTGGACTGCTTTTCCCATTTTAATGCCCATTTCCTCAGTTTGGAGATATCCTTTTGGAGCTTTTTTTCAATCTATTTTTGTTTTGAGCACTGTAAATAACCTAGAACCAGCAAACATGACCACTTCAGTACTCATTCTTGTGTGTATGTGCCTCAAAGTCACTTGTCAATTTATGGCGATCGCATAAATTTCACAGGTTTTCTTACGTAAAGAATACTCAGAAGTGGTTTTGCCAGTTGCTTCTTCTGGGAACTGGCCGTTTATTTTGATACATGGTTTCTTTTCTTTTAATAAGAAAGATCCATTAGGTAGGGAGACAGAGTTGCAATGACTGAGATATGACTGAGATTCTGTTGGTGTCCCACCCATCCTTTTGCCTAATTGTCTCCTTGCCTGAGCAGGTGAAAATGGCCTCACAAGTTGCAGATAAAGTCATTATACCTGTTCATTATACCTATATTGTTCCTCACTGCAAGAGGAGGGTCAGCCAGCTGGGTGGTACAGATTATATTCGCTTCTTTGAAAGAGAGTTGTGTTCCAGCTTCTCAGAAAGAAGTCATAATGCCTGAGATGAAGGGGCATTTGCTGGACCCCATTAACCTGGATAATTATCACAGCAGCATCACCAGGATTGATGTCAACCAGTGTGATGATTCATGATGCTACCCACCATGAAAAAAAAGTCTACCCCCAAATCTCAGATCTGCAATATATTTTGCCTTCGTTTCCACTCATCTCCTGGCCCTCATGGACTTAGATATGTCCAATGCACACACCCCTCCACTACAACTGACTAAAATTAAGAAGCTTACCATGCCTACACAGAGAAGCAAACAGGTGGGCCCAGCCTGCACCCAATTTCTGAAATTTGAAAGCCAGGAGAGGTGATCTTGTTGCCATCACCTACCCTCTTTGCATACAAATGATTGTTCCAATTCAGTAGATAGCATCGGATCTCCAAGCATATCTTTGCAGAATCTTTTGCACTATTTTCCCCAGGCTGAGTATCAGAGAATGATTTGACATGATAGGGACTGAATGTAGAATTGTAGATCTCCACAGTGGGCAACTGCATAGGGGTGGGCAAAGGTATGGGAATGAATTCTTCTCCTAACTTCCCTGTAAGCCCCTGCTCTATACAGGACAAGGCCACACCTCTGTTTCCTATGTAGCCCCTCTCAAAAATGGCAATGGGAAATTATTATTGCCATTTTGACATGGACTGCAAGGGGAAACAAATGTATTTGGGAGTAGTACAAGGTTCTGGACACTTGTGAGAGTGGCTGGGTGGCTGGGGTATTTTCATGTGCTTTAATTCATTTGGGGGTCATTCTCCCATTTTAACATGAGAGGACTGTGGGCTTTAGGGGAATTGGGTGGGGGCAGTTCAGGGTCCACAAAAGTGTCTACCAAGGGTTCCATGCTACTTCTATGGGATGTACCATGTCCACTCCTGGTTTTTTTAGACTCTCACACTGACCTATGCTCTCCTGAGCCTCATAGCCATCTCTGAGATTTACAAGATTATAGAAACTATAATGGGTTTGAACCTGTTTTACTGAAAAGTCTGTTGAAAGAAAAAACCTGTTGCTCATTCAAGAATATGAAAAAGCATGTAAGTGTTGAATCAGGCACAGAAAACTTCCTGAAATTGATTATAAAATCACTGTTCATAGAGACAGAAAGAAACTTAATTGATTTCTAAAATGAAGAAGTTAGAACTGCATATAATCCATAAAGGTAGCATGTTTTGAAGAAGAAAAAATATCAATGTACCAGAAAAATACCAGTAAAAATATCTATACACCTATAAAATGGGGGGGGGGGATGAAATCTGGTGAGGGGCCCATCCCAAACAGATTCCCAAATCATATTTTCTTTTGCTTATCACAATGCAACATCTGTTCTTGAGCACTTAAAATAAGACAGACTTCACAATTCTTCACTTCTCCACAAAGCTTATATGAAATTAGCAGGTAGTTTCTGCGTATGGAAAACATAGATAACATGGGTAAGTAATCTAATCATTTGAATAACCCCTTGCTTTAAATAATAATATAAGCAATATTGGCATTGGCCGTTCCTTTATTTTGTTTGCTGACATTTAATTAATCTCAAAATGATGGTTAATCTAAATGGTTTTATCCTCCAGACTCTAGAGAAAAATTTCTCTGTGACTTCTCAGCTTGCCAACCAGCATCACTTCCAGAACTGTCATCTGGCAGCCACACTAAAACTGAGCTAAGAGAACTGCTATTTCCTTCTCACTCTTTCCCTTCACCTTCCTCTCTATATCCTCCATTACCAGCTGAGCGGGTCAGATCTTAGATGTAGTAATTTTTTGGTGAATGTCCCTCTATTTCACTTCAAGGAAACATAAAGGTGTCAACGTTATTATTTTTAAAGTAATGATAAAGGTATCTAAAGCCAAATAGCCTATGGAAAATAAGGAATACATTAGTATTTAATATATGTAACAAACTGAGCATTTTTACTGTCATTTCCTTAAGAAAAGCTGATCTAATTAGCTACATCTCCAAAGTGTGTACCTAGCATTTTTAGTATTATCATAACATTTTGCTTAGCTTTGACATTTTTATTCTGACAAGCACTGTCTGGAGAGCTCTCAATAAATAATACATTTACAATTTTCTGTAAATAAGCAATGGACACAAATCGTTATCCTTACTTACAGCTGCCCCTCTCTAATAGTGCTTTTACAAGTAGGGTGACTATTCAGTCTAATGCAATCCTCCCAGTGCTCAAAAGACATTTTCATTCATTACCACGGTCACAAGCACTTAAAGCACTTTTAGGCGCTGTTGCAAAACAGCAGGAATGGCAGAGCAAATAAGACTAACTAAAACCAAAGTTCATCTCCAAAGAAACCAGAGATTGTTCACCAAAACAAATTGAAGATTGACTTACATAAGGTCAATGTACATGGCAGCTAATCCACACACAAACTAGTTTCTTAAAGAGATTTTTCCCCTCCTTTACTGAAATCTATAAACTACAACACTAGGATAGAAAACAAGATTAATTGCTTAAATCTACTCCCAACAACTGCATGTATTTTAATATTTAGTGCTAATGGGTTGAGTTGTCATATATTGCTATATTGTCAACATTGATTACAATGAAGTTTTCATTTTCTTCTTTTGCCAACCTCTTAGAATTGAAGAGGCGAGGCAGGAAATATAATCCTAAATAGAAAACTATTCAAACACCTAATAGGGTTGTGCATGTGGTTCACCCAACGCTGGAATTCCAGACCAAATTGACTTGTTTCAATCTAATCTGAACTGAATATGTACCTAATTGCTCTGGGTACATTCAATTCCAGAACATCTCATGCTTCCCTGAAGTGGACCAGCAGTTTTCAGATCAGTCTGGAGGACATCTACTCAAGGTTCACCCCCACCCCATCCCACCCCCCACAAACAAACCGTGCTTTTCATCTTTTCACCATGAACTACACTCTGTAGTGTGCTGTGATGGGGAACAATGACAGCTTTTAGGGTCCAGTCCCTAGCAAGAATTTTCTATGAATCTACTGGTCCCAATTAGCATCTTTCTATTCCTACTACTATCTTTGTGAACAAAGACACTTGCCTTCCTTACCTTGCATGCTGATAACCCAGCTTTCAGGTGCTGGACTTCTCATTTGACTCAAAAATAGATTTTTGAATTAAAGAATAATTAAAATTAATTAGAGGAAAAACAAGGAAAATGCCTGGTTGACCTCCTGTCCCTGCTTTCTCCTCTGACTATGGCAAAGATACCTCTAGTATGTGTTCCCTTCTCGTAACCATGACCCAGTTTCAAGTCATCTGAACTTACCTTCAGCTTTGGGTCCAGAATACACACAGACACACAAATATATATACATACACATCTGAATTTTAATCATGCTCTTGCTTCTGTCTCACTCTGTGAGTGAAGACTATCATATAACAAGTTACCAGCCAAGCTTTTAGGTATATGACTTCTCTTTGGAACCCAGAAAAAATGCATTATAGCAATGGTTCTCTAGCTTGGCCCTCCATATGTTTTGGACTTAAGCTCTCATAAATTCCATCCACAATGCCCAGTAGTCAGGAATTCTGAGGGCTGAAGTCGCAAACATCTGGAGGACCTAAGACTGATAATCATTGCATGACATAATATAGTATTACACACTCTTATACCGGCTCATACCTACACCTAACATTGTTGGGGGGGGGAAGGTATTGGGGGGGGAAAGGAATCTGAACATCCTTCCTCATTTCTATTCTATATATTTCAAAACAATTTTCCATTTTTGATCCTGACTTTCAAGTCAGCCATGGTTAGATATGCATCACCTAATTTATTGAGACAATAATATTATAGTAAGTAGAGCTGGTAGTACCTTCATATGCCATCCTAGCATCTGCCACCACTTGTAACTAGTTGCTGGGACCATTTTATTCTATCCTTACCAGCATGGTGCTACTTTGGGATACCTTTCATCCACATCACTCTGCTTCTTTCCATTCCAGATCGTCCAGCTTTTGCCTGGCTGCCTTTATGCACAGTCACTCTTTGACAGTAAGACTTAGCCTTTCTGGAAGAACATCTCCCCTTTTGGAACTAGAATATATGCAAGTAAACCAAACAACAAAGACATCCTAACCTCAGCCACTGTCAACCTGGCCTTTGGACAAACTTAGGGATCAAAAAATTATACACATTTACTGACCAACAGACGGGTACTACAATTAGAGGCTACTGATAATCGTTTTGAGTGTCATGCATACCTATTTTATGGGAAGACAAAAGTAAATAGAGACTTTGGAAAACATTGTATGGAGTTTGGTTTAAATATAAAAAATATCTAAATCAAGGGCTATCATCATGGCTATCGCCTATGGAAGCTCTGCATCGTACAGAAATGACAAAAGAGGGCAAATGGTTGAAATACACAGATATTTTAAAAGTGGATACTGACAATAAACTAAGGATGAAATCAAGGGAAGAACTAAGTGAAGAAGATCAAGAAATCTCATGGTTCCTTCATTGGCAACTAACAGAGAGATTTAAAATGGCTTGCAAGACAGAAGGTTCTGTACTAAAACAAACAAAACTGGATAAATTGCTGATAAAAAGAAGTAATAAAATTATATCCAAATTATATAAAATGATTCTTGAAATAGAAATGCAAAATGAACAACTAAAAGATTGTATGATCAAATGGTCACAAGAAATAGGAAAAAATATACAGTTAAGAGAATGGGAAATGAATTTGGGGGGAAAGAGTAAAATATACTCTATCCACTGAAATTAAAGAAAATTATTATAAAGTACAATTTAGGTGGTACTTGACCCCAGAAAAACTCAACAAAATTTACAAGAACTCAGATAACCAACATTGGAAATGTGGGAGAGAAAAGGGCTCCATGTTCTACATTTGGTGGACATATGAGAATGCCCGTAAATTTTGGAGAAAGATTTGTGACACTACAAATGAAGCTTTACAAATAAAACTAAAAGTAGACCCTAAAATATTTATATTAGGGATGATGGGAGAAAAGTTAGAAAAAAGATATGGAAATTTTATATGATTGCTGCTATATACGCAGGAAATGGAAAAAACTGAGATCGCTGAAATAGACAAACGGAAGACAAAATTGATCAAATATATGGACAATGATAAATTAACAATGATACTTAGAGATAATCTGAGAGAAAAATTTGAAAAAGAATGGAATAAGGTGAAGGACTATTTAAACAAAATTAGAATAGGGGACTTATTAGAAGTGAGGACTTGGATGATGCCTTCCTGAACAGATGACCTAACATTGAGAAAGGAGAGATGTATTTCAACTATCCTGATATTTGCTGAAAGTCAAACTGCCAAGAATATAAGGTCCAGCAAACTCCCCACTTGCCTTGAATACAATTCCATTGTCCAGAAGGTGCAAGAGGCAGCAAGGGTATCAGCTATTCTGGTCTAATCCTAACCAACAGTCATGACCTGGTTAATGGGGTGGAAGTGGTAGGATCCTTAGGTGGGAATAACCATATTCTCTTGAAGTTCATTATACAGTAAAAATGGGAAGCCAGGCATGAAAAATACACATTCTAGATTTTTAAAACACTGACTACAGTAAATTTAGGGAAATAATGGGTGTGATCTTATGGTTAGGAATACTAGAAGCAAAGGGAGTTCATGATGACAGTAAGATTTTAAAAACTGGCATACTGAATGCAGAAGTTCAAACATTTCCAATGGGGGGGGGGGATTGATGTGTCTAAAGAAACTAGGATGTATGTCTAAACGACTTTTAACTGAGCAGTGTAATTATCAAAGAGGAATTCAAATGAATAACCATATGTACGGAAAAACTCAGAAAAGCTGAAGCACAGAATGAATTCAGGCTTGGTAGAGAGGTTAAAAACAACAAAAGGCCTCCTTTTATTTGGTTATGTTCATAGCAAAAGAAAGAGCAAAGAAAAGCTGGGCCACTATGTGGTGAAGATAGCAAAATACTAAAAGGTCTTTACCCAAAAGGAAAATAACACTTAACCTGGAAGGGGGGGGGGGATGGAGCAGATGTTGGAGTAGAGGAATCCAGCAAAAACTAGGTAAAGAGGCAGTACAGGAATACCTGACTTATCTAAAACAATTCAAGTCTCCTGGAGCACATGAGCTACATCCAAGGGTATTAAAAGAACTGACAGATGTAATCTCAGAACCACTGGCAATTTCAGAATTCCTGGAGAACAGGAGAAATCCCTACAAACAGCAGGAAGGCAAATATTGTCCTCATCTTCAATGGGAGGTGGGGAGAGGATCCAAACAATTATCACACATTCAGTCTGTCAACAACACTAGGAAAAATTCTAAACAGATCATTAAACAGACAGTTTGTAAGCACTTAGAAAGGAATGCTATGATCACTAAAACTCAACATGGGTTTCTCAAAAAGTGTCCTGTTCTCACATTGCACCAAAAGTTCAAAAGCCAAAGGAGAAAGCAGTATCTGATAATCAAACAGTCCAGATTCAGAAGCTGTAAATCTAAGCATAATGAGGTCAAGAAACAGAATTGGATCATAAATCACAGAGTCAGATCATGCAGGAGATGCCAGCAACTGAAAGGGGGAAAGCCCTTGAATTATAAAGCACACTGACTGAGCCCCATCCAACTTACAGGCCATATTTCAGGAGGGTGTTTCCCAGCTGCATGCATGCAATCTCTCACTTTGCCTGCAGAGGAATGACTGTGTTTGTGTCAGATGCCAGAATCATCTCCTTTCCCTAGGACTTGAATCTATCTCTCCTTTCTTCTCCTCCTGTGGAGCACTCAGGTACCTGTCAGACTGAGTTACAAGCTTGGTAGATGAAGGCATACTTTGATTTCAGTAAGGCATCTGACAAAGTCCCCCATGATATTCTTGCAAAAATGTGAACTAGAAAATGCCACTTTTAGGTGGATTTGTCATTAGTTGATGTCAAAGTCAAGAGTGCTCACAAATTTTTCCTCTTCATCCTGGAGAGAAGTGACTAGTGGGGTACCACACAGCCCAGTGCTATTCAACATCTTTACCAACAACTTGGATGATGGAATAGAGGGTGTGCTTATCAAATTTGCTGTTGACATCAAATTAGGAGGGGTACATAATGCCCTAGAAGACAGGGTCAGAATGGCCTTAACAGAATAGAGAGCTCAGGCCAAAACTAACAACATGAATTTGACAGGGAGAAATGTAAGGTATTACACCTAGGCAGGAAAAAAAAGGAAAGGCACAGATATAGGATGGATGACAGCTGGCTTGATAACAGTACATGTGAAAGGCCTCTAGGAGTCCTAGTTGACCACAAGTGGAACATGAGTCAATTGTGTGATGTGGAAGTTTTAACCAAAAAAAAAAAAGCCAATGTGGTTCCAGGCTGCATCAAGAGGAGTGTAATGTCTAGATCAAGGGTAGTAATAATGCTACTCTGTTCTGCTTTGATCAGACGTCAACGGGAATACTTTGTCCAATTCTGGCACCACAATGCAAAAAAGATATTAACAGGCTATAACATTTCCAAACAAGGGTGACCAAAATAGTGAGTAGGAGCCCTGGTAGTTCAGTGGTTAAATGCCTGTAATGTAGCCACTCACTCAAAACCATAAGGTTGTGAGTTCAAGACCAGAAAAAGGGCTCAAGCTCGACTCAGGCTTGCATCCTTCCGAGGTTGCTAAAATGAGTACCCAGATTGTTGGGGGCAAGTAGCTTACAGTTGTAAACCGCTTAGACACTCCTTAGGAGATATGAAGCAGTATATAAATGAAGCTGTTTGTTTTGTTTTGTTTGAAAGGTCTGGAAACCATGTCTTATGAGGAGCACCTTAGGGAGATGTTTACCCTGCTGAAGAAAAAGTTAAGAGGTGACATGACAGACATGCTTAAAATATTTTAAAGGATATCATATTGAGGATGGAACAGGCTTGTTTTCTACTCCCCCAGAGATTAGGGCAAGGAGTGGTGGATTCAAACTGCAGGTAAAGAGATTCCATGTAAACATCAGGAAGAAATTCCTGATGGTAAGAGCTGTTCGACAATGGAATGCACTGCCTTGTAGTGTGGTGAAGATTTCTTCATTGGGGGGTTTTAAACAGAGGCTGGATGACCATCGAGCGGGACTGCTTTGATTGTGTATTCCTGCATGACAGGAGATTTGACTGAATGGCCCTTCTGGTCTTTACCAATTCTGTGATTATATTTACCTTGCTGCAGCTGGCCTCCCACTCAAGCTCTGAATCCTAAATGAGAAAGCCAGTCAAGTCCAACCCAAAGTTTATTCCCTTCCCCACTCCCTGAATTCCAGGATCCAAAGCCAAGTCTAAAGAACCCCTTTCCACAAAAAGGGAGAAAGTAGAGTTGGGTTTTATATCCACTCACTGTTCCTCCTCCCTTCCTGCATCATGTCACTTAATGTCATTATGCCACCTGTCTTTTCTCCCACTTGGAATAGCAGATGGCAATCCACAGCCACTGTTACAGCCTATGGGCAACATAGTTTAGAAAAATAACTATCAAACTGCAGAACACAGAAGTCTCTGGAAACAGCTTACGAAATCTCATTAGGGTCTACTATGTCTCCAGATATCATGCATTTTGTATTTTCCAATTGAAGGTAATAGGAAGAGCGGCAAGCCAGATCCCTGAATCACAATATGACTCTAAATTAAATCAAAATAGGTCCAGATTGCTCTGAAGTAGAATGGGAATCAGCCCAAAACAGTAGATTAGGTCCTAAATCTCATTAGGTGTCTGTGCACAGCCATAGGATCCAATCACTAGTGTGAGGGACTTTTCCTCCCCATGCACACCCCCAGCAGCTTTCTGAAAACTGGATCCCAGGAGGTTCCCAGACATTTGGCACTGTTTCTGGAGATATGCATGGGGAGATACTTCAAGGGGCTAGAAAACATTCTGGGTCCAGTGACAGAAGTAGTTATGTTAGCCAAATACCCCCTCCCCTCAGGATATTGTCTATAAAATCTTTTCACTTCAAACTCAATTGAATGGGTTGCACAATGGGTTCAAAAGCAGCACTTACATAATGCTAGGTCATAAAACCATTTCCTAATGAGGTCCTGGCACTATTGACAGCTGTAGATTAGTGTCTCCATGTGATCCCAGCTACTAAAGTTTAACTCCAAAGCAGAAATAAGAATAAATGAAAGTGTCAGTGTAAATAAACATGACATAATTTAAGATTACTTTTTCAGTTTGAAAATAAATGCTGCAGAACAATACAACAAAACATGATAATGGATACCTAAAGGACAAGGATATGTATCTGAATACAAAGTTCTTCAAGGCTGCAATGATGCTTTCTTCAATGGAAACTATGTGGGAGCGGATGAGGAGATGAACAGGATGTAACGGTACAATTGGAATTAAACCTAGATAGTTCTCCTCAGAAAAGTTCAAGGGCATTTTTTTAATGCTTGTCTCATCCAAAAGATAAAATCTCCTGATGAAATTGTCCTTCATGTAAGGGTAGTAAAAGTGCTTCAAGGTGCCCCTTGACCACTAGCAGCTGTAAAAAATGAGTAACTCTGATCGCTATTCACAGGAATATAAAATCTAATAACAAAGGACAATGTTGTCATGATCAAACCACCTAAACATTCTTAAAAATGTAAGTTACAGAAAGCCTGCCATCCTTCCCTGAAGTTCAACCTGACGTTAGAAAAGGATAAAGTGGCAGAACATTTTATAAAATCTAGTTTTTACTTTCTATTTACATCTCTCCTTTTGCAACTGACGCCATATGGCAATGTTAACTTTGCCCACATTTGCAGAATTACTACTGTAGGGAAATAATTTCTACATGCATATTTAAATCATTAAACTGATGCATCCTTTTAACTACAAGTTGCAGAATAGAATTGCTGTTATATGACACTGCATTATATTGAAAGATGACCTCCAGCACAGAAACTAGACTGTGAACCCGTTTATAAAAAGCTTTGTTGAAACATGATATTGTACTCTTAATGCAGAATGACGGGCGAACGTGAACTATGAATGTGGTCCCTGAGCTGTTGGGTCTTGGGATTTAACAGTAACGAGATGCTGAGTTTCCAGTGTGCCAGATGAATAGCCAGCCTAACGTTCCACATTGCTAGAATTGCATTACAACTTTGAAGAGAAATCTGCCCTTCTAGCTACAGCACGTCAGGTGCAAGCTATAACTTGTAGAGATTTTAGATGGCTCAGGGTAAAATAATTCATGTCAACCTATACTTTAACTAAATTGGGCTATACAATATAAACATTTCAGGGAAAGCCAAACTTATTTAGGAAATATTGACCCTCAATAAATTGAAATATACAAATGACTCAGTACAAAATGTTTGTAAATTATGTTGAAACTTAGTCAATCAAAGATGTTTTCCAAGAGGAAACATAGATGAATGGGCCTTTCTTTACACACTAGCTGGAGAGCATTTGGGCGTGGGAAATTACCTGCTTCTACAACAGTTGTGAGGGTGTACAATCTTTTCTTAGGCCAAGTAACAGTGAGGCTCTTTTTGAAATGTATAAAATTAATATTGCCATTCTGAATGTTTTAGAAGATAATACTGAGCATTTTTCAAAAACAGATTTATTTTATTTTATTTTATTTTATTTAGCCTAGGGGATATAACTCTCAGTAAATTAGTCACTGTGATGAGTCTGGTGACACAACAAACTTCAAATCCCAGGATTCCATAGGATGCAGCCCTGATAGTTAAAAGATGTGTCAAACTGCATTAATTCTGCAGTGTGGCAGCAGCCAAAGAGTACCTATAAAGAGCAGCAGTGGTGGCTAAGCAGGCAGAAGAAGCTGTCCAGATGCAAGGTTCAGAAATAGCCCAAAAGGCAAAAGAACAGGAATTATGACCGTCTTCCCTCATTTGAGTGTGTGTTTTCCCAGGTAGGAAAATTGAAGGTCCATAGAAAAGTATATGGTTATCTTCATTTAGCTAACTGGAAAAAAGTCAGAAAGGGGCCTTGGAGAACAGTAAAACATGAAAGAAAAACATGGCTGAAAGAAATAAACAAAAAATGGGTATTGAGATGTACTACCTATATGAAGATGAAAGTTTATTTCACATTTGGATAGGATCTGAATTTTATCAATTTTTTGAGAGCATTTAGAAGGCCTAGAGGTTGGCCATGCTGCCTATATTGAAAAGCAGTTAAGGCCAGTGGTTCTCAAACTTTTTACCCTTGTGATCTTCTTTTACAGTTACATGTGGATGTCATCCTGCCTTTGACATAATAAATTAATAAAATCATTTTGTTTAGTGTGTGTATTTGTTTGTACATCCATGTGTATTCATATGTTAACATTTTATAAGAAAATAACAGCATCCGAATTAGAACAGTTTTATTTAAATAAATTTAATACTCAACACACGTACTGTCTCACACACAGTCACACTCATATACAGTGCTTACAATATGTACACAGTCATGCTCTTTCATTCTTTCACTCACACACATAGCCATTTGCTCTCTCTCACACACACACACAAACATGCAGTCACACAGAAACATTCATTCACTTGGGTATATGCAAGTATACAAAAATGCATATGTGAGTATGTTTCGGATGAGTATGTGAGGAATGCATTGCTGTGAGCTGGCAAGAGGAGGCAACATACAGCTTTCCCAATGCCATTTTAATAATTTCCAGTACTTTGGTGGTGAGCTTGGATGATACCTTCTTGAGGGTTGCCAGGCATAAAGTAAAGACAAAGCTTCCCTTGAGAAGCTTCAAAAAGCCTGGCACATAAATCTAGTCACTTTGAGAACTGGCTAAAAGTAATATCTTAACTTGGTGGCTATAGGCAGATGTCATGCCATAGCCCCCAATTTCAAGGGTAGAAATGGGTGTCTGAATAAAAGGTATCTGGAATGTCATGAAGACTGGCCAGGCTCATTTCCCTTGTCAATATTCAGCATCACAATGCTCCTGAGTTGTGCCAATTTCTTGCATGGTATATAATAATTTTTTAAAAAAAATTTATTTGTATTTCCCGCCTCTCCCCCTGGATCGAGTCGAGATTCCAACAACATAACATACACATCCATTACAATATCTTACAGTTAAAAACGTACGGTGCAATATAAAACAATTAAAACATGCATACTTAATAAAGAGTGTTCCATATCTATCATCAGTTAGGTCTCCAGTTATCAATTTAAAATCATCACAGGAAGTCAGGTGGATAGGCTCGCAGGAAGAGATCCGTCTTTAGTGCTTTTTTAAAAGCATCTAAGGTAGTAATATGACGGATCTCTTCTGGCAGATCATTCCATAGTTTAGGAGCCATGGCGGAGAATGCTCTGTTAGATGTTGTTAACAGTCTAGTGTTCATCTCTTCTAATAATTTTTTACCTGATGTTCTGAGGGTGCGGGACAGATTGTATAGGAGGAAGCGTTCCTTCAAGTAACTCGGGCCGAAGCCATATAGGGCTTTAAAGGTAACAACCAACACTTTGTATTGGGCCCGGAAGCTAATTGGCAACCAGTGCAAGGATTTTAATATAGGGGTTATGTGATCAGTTCTTGGTGCCCCAGTTAACAGTCTGGCAGCTGCATTCTGGATTAATTGAAGCTTCCGAACTTGGTACAAAGGTAGCCCCATGTAAAGCACAATGCAGAAATCCAATCGAGAGGTTACCAGTGAATGTATCAATGTTTCAAGGTCCTCTCTGCCCAGATAGGGACGCAGCTGGCGTATCAGCCAAAGCTGATACCACGTACTCTTGGCTGTCACTTCCACCTGAGCAGTCAGCTGGAGTGACGAGTCGCCCAGACTGGGAACTTTGTCCTTTAGGGGAAGTGTGACCCCGTCCAGGACAGGTTGACAAATTTCCATCCCCGGCGAGAAGGGCCTATCACAAGTACCTCCGTTTTCTCTGGATTCAGTCTGAGTCTATTTTCCCTCATCCAGCCCATTACCTGAAGCTTTGAAATAAAGCTAAAGCCAGTTGTCAAGCAAGCACATGTATGGATTCTGTTCTCTCTCAGTTGTGATGATCATGAGAACCTAAACTACACTTTTGCAGAAAAAAATACTGCTCAGAGAAACCCAAAGCCATGTTGATTGTTTTGTCCAAACTGATGCATATTATGCCTGCTTCCCACTAAGACATTTTTGTGTGTGTGGTGTGGTACACAGGGCATGATATTGGCTGGAGCACTACTATTAAAGCAAGATTAAAACAGCTGCACATTATACTGAAGCACACACTGTTCGTTTAACAGACGGTCCTGGATTACAAGCAGCACTTGACCATTTAAATCACTACAACAACCAGATTTAACCAGCTGGGCCATATTCTCTTAGGCAAGGCCTGTTGACCTCCTCAGTCACAGCTGCTCAAGTGAAATTCTGATTAGACAACTTATTTCCAGAAGCCAAAGGACTCTGATTAAATATATTTGCTTAGACACTTTAAATTCTTTAAATGTACATTTATTTCCTTACAAACACCAGTTGTAGTAAGTACAGCTCCAAACCATACATGTGGATGACATGCGATAACTAATGAAATCAAACATACATCTAAGCATTTTGCCCCACAGTGCTACATACCAAATGGGTTTTCCCACAGGAAGAAAGCCATATGTTTATTAAAGATAAACGACAATTGGAAGGCTGCATTTGTCTACTGCTGGGATGGACAACTAACTCAGCACTGAAGGCCACATCAAAAAATATATAAGCCAAAAGGTCACAACCAATTTGCATACGGTAGTTGCAATAATTGGCCTCATTTGCATACCATCAGTCTGCAAGGTGCAATTTACTACATGTATTCTACAATATTATGTACTGGAACTGGCATTCCCCAAATGCAGAAAAAGAATCTTATCAGCTTCATTTTATTTGTAGACAACAATGGGCCAATTAGAGCCTGAGGGCCAGCCAGGACCCCAAAAGATATGATAGCACTTCAGCTAGGTGTCTGCTTAGTCTATACACTGAATCTTGAGTGAGAGCAAAGTAACACACTAGGAATCATGACTAAATCTAGGAGTTATCAGTGGTATAGAGTTGCCAGGCTGAAAACTGGAGAGGATCCCTATATGTTTCACAGCTGTGTAGAAGAAGCAACCAAATAACAAGCAACCAGTGAAGAAAATTGCTCTTGTACACAATCATTAAAGGTACAGAAGCCATTTCCAGTTTTCACTCTGGCAGCCCTGCTGGTGGCTGAATTCATTCTTGCAAGTAGAGATATTGCACATTTTTGCATGCACATTACCGTTCAAATTGCATTCCAAATCCTCCTGAAACACATCTTAGCTCCTTTGAAATATGAGCAACAACATTTTATATCTCCATAGAAAAAGATGATTAAATTTAAAATTGTTTTCTATAGTCTAGCCACCAAACTACTGCCAACAACCTATTTTGAAAAACGAAAAGAAAAAAAAGAACTTAAAAACACTATGTTTCAAGACAGATGGCTGAGAAAAATGTGGGACATTATCACAGTGAAGAAAAGACACCTATATTGAACACATTTAACTATATGTTTATCATATAAAATCAAGCCATGAAATGGATGCAGAATCTGCTATCAATCTTCTATATATAATTCCCTTGCCCTTTCTACTCCTGTGTCAATGTGGTGCTGTATCAATTCTACAACTGCAAATTCTTAAAGAAAGGATAAGAAATATGTTGCTCTCCAAATGCTACTGGATTATAGCTTCTATTATCCTGCAGCACTGGCTATGCTAAATAGAGATGATGGAAGTTGCACTCTAAAATGCCTGAAGAGCCACATGTTCCACAGTTCTCAGAATTAATTCTGACATTATGAATCACTCCAATTGTCTTTTCTCAGCCCCCAAAATCTATGGGCCTGAGCCTGGACCTAGTAACTTCTGGAAAGTTTAACCGGATTCAAATTCAACATTTTCAATTGGATTTACGGAAATTTGAAACATATAAACCAATACCTCAAAACCAGACAAATACATTTTATGTAATATTTTCCACTATGCTACAAAGAAAATTTGCCTGGTGCCATATGCAAACAGATGGAGAAGAAATTCAAATATATATTTACTTGTGAGAGGGTCGTCTTCTTTCAGAGCCAAACAGATGAATCACAAACTTAATTCAGAAGGGGAATAGTGACAGAAATAGTTTTATTACTGCATTGCTTAAATCCTTATAATCATTGGGACTAAAGCACCCAAAATAGTGCAGTGGAGTTGTGGAATAAATTACTAGCAGAAACTACTTACTTCTTGAACTATGAAATGCTTTAGAACATTAGCCTCGTCCAAGGGCATTCAAGGGCTCAGGGTGCCATTTTAAAAACAGTTCTCATATAATAAAGAAAGACATCTCCCAAAATGGGAAGAAAAAACTCCCCATAAGCAATATCTGTTCATTTGCATTCCTTCCCCGCCCGAGTCTGCCTTGGCCGTGCATCAGATCTCCCAAAAGTATTAAAAGAGAGGTAGAGGGACAAACTGGAAACTATATAACTATATAATACATGAATTCTCGCATCATTTTTTAAAATTCTATCTGCCTTTTATTCTTTTGCCTTTTATTCCATTCTGCAAAAATCTCAACCAGAATCTTATCACATTAGCTCCCTATCACAAAATACAGTAATATCTTGTGTAATATAATCTAATTCACACTAATCTAATCACATACCATACAAAATTCACCAAGAGGTCTTAAATGTTGGAGAACTTTAAATATAGGTCCATCTTTTCAATTATGCTATTGAATATATAATTCATTATTTGAGGGATGGTATTTATTAAGGGAATAAATCACAATATTTAGTCCAGACATACCCTCCTGTTCAGTTCTGGTCATCTCTTCTAGTTTCTTCTGCTTCAGTGTGTCCACCACATCGGCAAGGCTTCCTTTGCGGCGTTCTGGAGTTCCAAAATTAACACTGGTCATTAGCTCACTGCGATCACGACCTCCTTCTTCGGGCTTATGTGGTGAGGTAGAAGTATTTCGGAAGGAATATAAGGAACATAACTTATTACTTTCTGACTCCTGTAAAGAAATAAGACAATAATGCATAAATAAAGTTGTCTCTGTCATATATTCTTGTGATCATATACAGTAACAGAAACTAGATATCTTGGAAAATGTAGCATTCAGCCAAAACCTTCCTTCTTTTCATTTCTTTTCTTCTGCTATTGTCCAACATTTCAGCCTTCTGTCCAGGAGGAATTCCAAAATGTCCAGCATGTTTGAGAAGCATGAATTTATATTTCTGTGAGTGTTCTTAGCTTTTATTATATAATGCCCTACATTTTTCTTGAATGTCTTGCATTTTGGTCTGCCTTGTCCTCCTTTGCATCTGGACACCCTGGCTGCACATATATCAGACCAATGAGAAACTCTACTGCCTGAACAGAATCCGTGAAACACTGTCTGTAAACCTTAACTCAGCTGATTTGACTATAACAATTCTCCTCACTCTAGTTTCACACAAAACATTACTTACAGTTCCATGGGATGGGGGAAAGTATAAACAAAGTAGAATTGTATTTAAACTTAAACTCATTCAGATCATTTGCATCAGAAATTACACAGAAAATTTCCGGAAATTTTACTTCCGGAAATATTCTTATTAAATATTTTAGACCTTATTCCAACAAAATTATCACAACAACAATGTGTGTTATATTATATCTAATTACTGCAGCTCGTATAATTTTAGCCAAAAATTGGAAATTAGACAAAACTCCCTCGTTACAGAAATGGAAAGCAAAAATCTACGAGTTTACTAATATGGATAAACTAACAATACTTTTAACAGGAAAATCAATACAGGATTTTGAAAATAAATGGGGAAAATTACACAAACATGGTTTAAGTTAGAATGACACAATGTTAGATAATTGTGACAGCCCTAAATTTAGAATATTACTGATAAAATACCGGTCCCATACATATGATATTTTGAGCTTCTAAAGATCAATCACTAGATATAACATCAGGAATCACTAGATAGATAGGAATGGATAGATTTCCAATATAGTCTCACAAGGGATGACTTAAACAGACAACAGTGTTTGCCTCTGATCTGTTGATCTCCTTATCCCCCCCCCACCAAGTCCCCTCTCCCCTGTTCACTTGCTCCCTCTCTCCCATTTACCTTTTATGGAATGTAGTTACATTTACGCTATAGCTTTTATGTAACTTCTTGATTAAGTAAAACAATATAACAATAGAATGCTCTCCACTCTTATTTTAGGGGGGGGAGTATTATTTAAATAATAGGAATATTATTTAATTAGTAAATAATATAAAGGGGGGGAGTGAAAATTGAAGCAACATTTGAATTTGGCTCTTGGTTTATAAATATGTGTTCAATCTTGGTTCTTTCTGAAGACAATAAGAGGATTCTATTATATGCTTTGATAACACTTATGATCTGCACATTGTTAATGTTTATTTACATCCAAGATTCTTTTAATATCATTTTCACTTTTTGTCACCATCTTTGTTCCTTTTTTGTTATTAATTATATACAAAAATTAATAAAGATGCATTGTAAAATAAAAAAAGAAATTACACTGAAAAGCCATAGGAAATTGGCTTAGGACTTCCCTCTGAGGTAGCTCAGCAATTGTACTATTCTCTCAGAGCCCCAAAGGCCTTTCTTTGAGATTAGTGGTCCAGGAAAAGGACAGTAGGCATTTTAAAGAATGTGAATTTGGGAACAAATTGTTTAGTTATTTCCACCATATTTCTCCATCACAAAATATATAAACATAAATATGAAAATGAATGCTAAAAAAAGAAAAGCATTCTGCTCTTTAAACTTGTTCAGTCATGTCATCCCAGCAGCATGCACTTCTCTTTCCAAGATGGTAGGTAACAGAACCTCTTTAAATGAAGCATGGAGTAAATGTTTTAGTTAATACTATTTTCACAATGCTGGATAATTTTAATCTTTGAATATTTGCTATATATATTTTCTATAATCACTATCGAAGCAATTAAAATAGAGTATTTGGTGTTCCATTTTGAATATGATTCCAAATGGAAATCATAACATACACACTTGAATTTGCAAATTGAGAAATACAGCTGTGATTGTTTCTACTATGCTCATTATACATATACAGTGGACACTTCCCATGAGTAGTGGTTTATTCTGAGTGGTTTATTCTGAGGGCCCCCATTGATGGGGAAAATGTGGATTGTTGCACCCCACACATGAGTGCATCCATCGGCATGAGCTGCCATTGAATAATGAGCCACAGACGCTCCAGTCCATGGATAGCTAGCCCACCAATGCAGCATGCCCACTGTAATATTCCTCAGCTTTCTGGCAATGTAAAGCTAGTTTATTGGCTTAGTTACTATTTAGTAATCCCTTATTAACTACAATAACCAAGCCTGTTCTGGAGAATGTTCAAAGCAGTTTTGGTATGCCACATTTTGGGGCTATTTGCCTCAGTTGGATATGATTCTATGATTCTATGATATGCAGCCATGTGTTTGGAAACTGGTGCAGGATTTGTTGAAATCAAAGTACAGGCCTAGAGACTAAAATTTTGTGAGGGTCTTCACTTTTCTTTAACAACATTCTAGCTTTGTATACATTGTTATTCATTTCCAATACAGTCCTTCTAACATTTGAGCAACAACAAGTCAAAATGTTGACTCAAAGATGGTATGATAAGAAAGAAAGAAAGAAAGAAAGAAAGAAAGATGATATTCACTTTTCTCCCAACATTCATGGAAGTCTAACTATTCATGTTACTTTACCACCTAATATATAATTTTCCTTAAAATTTCTCTCCAATCCCACAAAGGACCTATACTTCAATTATTTAATTTTCTGCCTGTTCTAGAACACAGACACATACAATCTCACTGCAGTACAGATTGTATTCAAGTTTGTGTTCTAGACTGGTCTCCCTGAAATGCTAACACCAGTTCTTTTATACTGCATATTTATTATAAAATGAGATATTGTATAATTTATTTTGTTTTAACCCATCTGCCAGGACCTACACAGGAAATACTAGTTATAAATTCTCTGTCCCAGATACTACTGACCAGATAGCTAACATTTTAAAAGTAATTCTTGTAAAATCTCTCAGGTAATTGATGATATTACCAAAACTGGATACACTGTGGGATCGTAGTGGTGTTTTGTTATCTGTGTTTGTATTTTAACTTGAATGGTTTGTGTGCCAGCAATTGGAACTGTTCTGTTCTTCAGTTACGTTCTGTCCATGGATGAGGGAAGAGACACCACTATTCATCAATTGCATCTTTGGGATTTTTCATAGTTGGATGCACAAAAATGGACTATTTGCATAAGTATTATACATATTGATCCAGTATCTGAAAAACTAGAAGTGAAAATTTCATTAAAGAAAAACTTGATGAGGTTAGTCCCATTCAAATAGTTTTTACTGATGCTTGTTTTATAAAAGACATATAATACTTTATGCAGGCTCTGCTAAAACTGCACAGGAATTTAAGTAATTTCCACAGCAAAGGAAATTTTTTTGTAATCTTTGTTGCCAGATTAACATACCGGATTGAACTATAGAGTCTGGGCAAAAGGATTTGGTTATGCATTGGACTAACATGCAGGAGTTATCTGAAGTTATTGCCTGTCATGCAGAGCATCTGATTTCACTGTGATAAATATTCTTAATGTTAATGTAATCCTGGCAGCTATTTACATTTCATGAGCATTAAGGTTCTTCTTATGTTGGCTGACTTTGATTTTGTTTTTGTGGATTATCTTTTTGCAATGACCTTTGATCATTTGCTATTCAAATCAACTGTACTGAACCTTCCTAAAGTATTGATAAAGCACAGTTGATTCAAATTTAGAGCCACCCCAGCTATTTTATGATCTTACTCCATATGGGGGGTACACCAGGCCAAGTGTATACTGGCATCTATTCCATATGGCATTACTACCCATTACTAACTGCAGATATTCAGAACATACACAGTGTGTCTGCTGTAGTGACCTGAAACATCTGTGCTACAATTTGGTTCTTCCTTGAGGATGTGGGAGCTATACCTGCAGCAAGTCCAAGCTGGCTTACTGCTGGAACAGAAATTAAAACAGCTTGAGAGGCCTTCATATCTACAATGAAACTTATTGGGAAGGATGAAGCTTTTTTTCACCCAGAGAAGAGCAGGCTGTCCTAGAAGAGCAACACAAAGGGGAAGCCTCTAGGGAAAAGGTTAATTTCCAAACACAGGAGACAGACACTTGGAGGAATATGACACAAAGAAGCAGAGCTATCAGAAACCATGCTGTGAGTTTGGCATTACACAATCTGTTCCAAGGTCTCTCTTTCATCAGTGATTATGAGACACAGGAACCATCTTAATTCTCAGACAGCATCAATATAGCCTTGGAAGGAGACTGTGGATGGAAGGGCTTCTGCTAGTAGAAGAAGAGACTCATGGCTATGTTTTCCTTGTTGAGAAAAATGGAAGCAGTGATATGCAGCCTTGACAGGATGTGCTGAGAGGTGTGCTATCTTCCAGGCACATCAGAGAGACTGACAAAACTCATCAAACATGCCATCCATTACTCCTTCCCTGTGATCCTTGTGGGAACAAATCTTGTTCCAAAACATAGTCTTCAACATATTGCTAGACACCATAAGAACCTTGGGCACAACTTATTTTATCACTCCTTGTTAAAAGACATGGCCCAGGAAGGAGTAGGAGAATACTAGAAGAACTGCTCTGCAAATGATATTGTCAGGAAAGAAATAATAATAATAATAATAATAATAATAATAATATGTTTTATTTCTAGACCGCCCCTCTGAACAAGCAATCGGGGCAGGGTACAAAAGAGAATAACAATTAACAAAGCAAAATACATAACAATTAACATATCAAAACAAGAAAAAAGAAAAAAGAAAAATTCTTATTGGACCATGGTCTCAGCTTTCATGAAGAAAGGCATATAGCAAGAGATAGGCAGGGCCTCACAGTGGCTGGAAAGAAAATATTTTCTAGGAGTCTAGTCAATTGCCATGGCTTTAAATTGAGTTATGTGGGGAAGCAAGAAAGTCTGACAGAGGGAATGAGGACACAAAAGTATTAGGGGCAATACCCTCAGTTATACAAATTTAACTTGGGTGATAATGCAAGAATCCAACAATGGAAGGGAAAAACCAATAAGGAAGCAGCTGGAGAGAATGACCAATAGTCTTAGATGTCTACACACTAATCCATAGATCATGGGAAATAAACAAGATAAACTTGAACTCTTAATAAAGGAAGGCAAATATAATTTAATAGATCTCATTGAAACCTGGTAGGATGAGGCTTGACATCAACACCAGGAAAGGTTTTAGAACAGATCATTAAACAGTCAGTTTGTGATTCCTCAGGAATGCTGTGATTATTAACAGTCAGTGTTTGTGTCTCAAAAACAAGGCATACCAGACTAATCTTATCTGTTTTCTTGATAGTTACAAGAGCTTCATAGATCACAGGAATGCTATGGATACAGTGTATCTTAATTTCAGTAAGGCTTTTGACAAGGTCTTCAATTATATTGTTGCAAAAGTGTTCGTAAAATATTGACTAGACAATGCTCCTGTTAGATGGATTTTAACTAGTTGATCAACTGAACCAAAAGAATTATCACTAATGGTCCCTCTTAAATTTGGAGATATGTGACTAGTGGAATGCCTCAGGTTTCTGTTCTGAACATGATGTCGTTCAACATCTTCATAAATCATTTGTATGATGAAACAGAAAACATGCTTACCAAATCTGCACTCACTTAAGATGGATAGCTAACGCTACAGAAGAAGGAATCCACATTCAAAATAATCTTAACAAATGGAAACTGGGCCAAAACTAACAAAATTATTATTAATAATATTAATAAAATGGATCTACACAGGAATATACACAAGGTACCACATTTAGACAGAAAAAATGTGCAGAAATATAGGATGGGTGATCACTGACTGGACATAGTGCAGGCCCACCAAGTAATTGTTGCATCACTTACAAAGGAGACATGTGAAAAGGTTCAATGGGCCTTAGTGTACTACAAGCTAAACATGTCAGCAATGTAAAACTTCACATTTGACAACAATGATCTCTTAACCTTACAAAATAAATGGCTGCACTGCTGATTCCTACTCCCTTCCCCATGTCTGTCATGCCAGTTTTACTAAAAATGCACTTATCATGACACAATGGAGATTATCACATAGATGGATAAGGATGAGAGCAAAGGGTGTTTGCTCCCTTCCTATTCTTGTGGACGGGGAAAAGATTACCACACACAGCATTTCTCTCCCATCAGTGAAGTGTAATGGCCCCATCATTTGGTATTAACGAGTGTTCCTATTAATACCAAACGATGGGGCCATTACACTTCACTGATTGGAGAAGGACAGGACAAGTGAGCTGTGTGTAGTAATATTTTCCCTGATTGCGCGAATAAGACGGGAACAAGCTGCTTTGCTTCTGTCCTTATCCCTCCGCGGGATAATCCCCGAAGTTTCAATGAAAATACCATCATTGCCATTTCTGGGTGACAGTACCATCAAGTAAATGCCCTATGATAGACATAAGATACAGATCAAATTAAAAGCCTCTAAGCTGAATGGGTTGGAGAAGGTTAGCTATTGACAGTATTGTGAGACATGCATTCTCACTATGAACCTGTAGAAGTCAAGGAGTTTCTCTGTTAAATAGCAGAACAAACAATAAACAATGGGCAACAATAGTTACTAAAGTCCACTGACCTCAAATCATCATTGAATGACATAACATAAGCCCACCATGTAATTGTTCGCATCACTTACAAAGGAGACTGCAGCTGTAAAAATCTTGGAAATATATGCCTTTGGGGCCATTCAGACATCGTTTTCTTTAGCAGGATGATGTGAACAAGCCAATCCATGCATTCCAGGTTTGTTATTCACACCATTTTTTCACTGGAACTGCATCTCTTCACATCTCTCACATGGCTCGACAGCCCCATGGCTCCCCCTCACAAGAGTGCTTGAGAGCCCTGAAAGGAACTGTCCCTAGCTGGGTCTCTCAAGGCAGTGGCAGCAATGTCTCACTGCTCCCTGGGGCTGCCAGCTGCCAAGAGATGGTGGGGCATGCAGGGCTAAATCCTGGGTCTGTTCAGATTTTTATTCACACTGTCAACATCTTTTTTAAAAAACTCAGAAAAATTATTTTTAAAAAAATCGGTTAAAAAAAGGTACTGATTATCCCAAGTTAAGTGGGGGCTTTGGCAGCGTCCCAAAAAACCCGAATCAAGTGCATTTGGGATGCGTGTGAACAACAAAGATTCAACCTGAATTCATTCCAGATTATTTTCACAGTGTGACTAACCCTATAAAGACAGTGCTTGCATCAAAGAAAAAGCACCACTAACACACTCTGCCACATCGCATGGTTCAATGCAAATCAAGCAAAATGAAGATTTAGTATATCAACTTCAAAGAAATGCATTTTAAACTATTGAAATGGATGAGACATAAGCACTTATTATGTGCACTTGTACCAATGGAATTTAAACATGCTTCATTTCTTTTTGAAAGCATCTTTGTGCTTTGCTTATCACTTTAGGCCACAATCCAGTTGATGCAATTCACTTGCATAACCAAAGTTTGTTGATTCCAATCTGATGCAAACTTCATTTTCATAGCCAAGGAAGTCAGGGAGAAAATTTAGAGAGCCAGCACCCCAGACCTTTAAATTTATCACACAGGCCCCTGGGACAAGCTTGGCGCAGAACGAAAGGAAGCAGGATGGGAACAGGATGGGGCAAAGGACGCATTTTACCACACACCAGAATACCACTGCTGCCGCCACTGCCGAAAATTCCCATTCCGTTCCTGATCCATCTCAGAGGAGGCGATTTTCAGGAACTGTTCAGAAACATTCCTGAAAATTGCCTCCTCTGGAACGGATCAGGAATGGAATGGGAACTTCCAGTGGTGGTGGCGGCAGTGTTCTGGCGTGTGGTAAAATGCGTCCTTTTCCCCTTCCTGTTCCCATCCCACTCCCTTTCATTTCGCACAAAGCCTCTGAGCTTTTTTCCCCACAAATCCCCACATGTGTCATGCAAAAAAACACACACATGTATTTCTGTGCAGAATAATTCCCTGAAAAACTTTGATGTTGTTGTTGTATGCCTTAAATCTATGGGGGGAAATGTGAAAATTGCACAAAATTCTTGCCGGTGTATTATTCTTTCTGACTAGTTTCTCAAATGTCAGAAAATTCATTTTTCAGCCAAGAAACAAATAATAGTGAATATTCTTTCCATTTCTATCACAGACATATGCTGAAACAAGGATGCCACTTCTCTAATTAATTTTGGCAGCAGCCAGAGACCTGTTCTTCAATATTTTAAAGACTAAATAATAAAAAGGAGGGTAAATTTTAAGAACATGTTTTGTGATGACATTTTTAAAATCTACCAGGGATATAGGTCATTTTGAAGAACACAAATTCTTCATCTGAATCACATCGTCCAATATTCAATAAAGAGATTCAACTGATAGAAATTTTTTTATTAGTGGAGCTAGAAAAAAGAGTTGATTTTCCTCCTGAAGCCCTAAAGCACCCCCAAAATCTGCATATGGGAAACCCTGTGGGGTGGGTTTTTGGGCAGCAAAAAAGGCTGCAAGGGAAAGGGAGAAGAGGAAAATGCTTGGAAACTAGCACAATGGTGGATTTCGGTCAGGGTAAAAGTCAATATCCTTCAATGGTTACCCTGCAGTGAAAATTTATGCAAGTCTATGAAGAAACCAGCCTATTCATACTTAAAAGAAATTGACTGGTGGAACTATTAACCTTCAGTTCCTCTCTATACAACTTTTCACTCAGCCTCATGATACAGTGTAACACAGCACAGTCTCATAGTTTGAATATTTACAAATGCAGCATTTTGTATGCAGTAAATCAGTCAAGCAACGAGATAATAAGATGTCTCATCGCCTTTGAACTTCTGATCAAAACCAGATGTTACTATTTTACAAAAAGGTATTTCCATCTTTTTAAAATAGTTGTATAAATTGTTAGGATCTTTGGTCTAACTCCAACTGCTAATCCCACTTAAAGAGACCCAATGAATCAATAAATTTTACATAACTGTTGACTTGCTATTCGGCAATTAATTAAATTGATCTTGTCTGGTTTGGACTAGGAGTTGCAGCTAGGCTCTCAGGTTAGGTTAAAGACCCTTTTAAAAAAAGGAAACTGGTAGACATCATATACGTGCCCTTATCATAGCCTATGTAATCTTCCCCTGAACAGTTTGTATTATGATTAGACAACTGTCAAGTCTTGGGAGATTCCTAAATTACCCAGAGATCTTTTTTTTTGCTGTTTGTTTTGCGATTTTTAAATGGAACAGTTCCAAACTGTGTCTCACTGTAAAACTAGCTGATTTCTATTAATACAGGCTTCATAACCAGCGTTTTATACCAATCACTGCATGAAGTTAAGGCTCTGTAGGTGGTCTCTCCTCTGAAGACTCTTAGAACACTGCCTTTCATTAAAACATTTTTGCAATTGGACATCAGCCTTGGTACAAAACCTTATCAACATTTATTGAATTAGTAGCTCTAGATATTTTTCATGGGTCCCCTACCATATTATTTTATATCGCATTGATTTTATTTTCCATGAAAGTACAGATCATCCTTCCCCCCCCCCCGCCAAAAAAAAAACCACTGTCATTAACTCCTCCATGTTTTATGCACACCTGGTTCTATTATTAATTTGGATCACAAGGGGGCTTTACAGACTGCCCCATTAGGGGCAGCCTAAACCCACCCCTCTTTGCTGCACATCATTGCTGCAGCAACCAAATGACATGGCACCACTGCGCAGCAATGAAGGAGAGCTTCTGAGCACACTTTCTATACTGTGCCGGATTGGGGCCAGGGCAGCCTCACCGGCAACCCCTGCAGCCCCAATACGACTTTTTTGCTGCATGCTCCACGGACACCCTGGGAGCCCTGAGAAGAAAGGGGTGGTGCCTTTCTCCTCAGGATCCGCTCCCCAGAAATGGAGCTCTGTCCCCAAAGCCTCCCTGGAAATGAGCTCCTTGGATAGATATCCCCAGGCTCTGAAATGGAGCTCCAGGGAGGCCTGGGGGAGTTCCTTTTCAGAGCTCCTTGGGGAGATCTCCCCAAGGAGCTCCGAAAGGGAACTCCCCAAGGCCTCCCTGGTTTTCCCAGACCATGGAGAAGTGGCAAAATGCCGCTTCCCCATGGTCTGGGAAAGGGGTGTCCTTTGGGCTGCATGCACCAAGGACACCCTGACAGCTACAGCCATGGGATGAAGAGGCCACCTGGCTCCTTCCTCCCATGGCTTCATTCCTGCTGTGGTCTGCCATAATAATAATAAATAGGGTTAGGGAGTGTGTGGTTGCTGCACGCTCCATAATCCTAGAAATGGACCCAGGACATTCCTTGGTGGACGTCTCTATAGGGCCAAGAACTTCAACCGTGGTTCTTTTCACACAATGAGGCTTATCCTTCTCTTTCTTCATGTCTCAACTCTATGGACTCCTAAAAGCCAGTCCTGGGAGAGCCCCAAAAACCACCCAATTGTAGCAGAGGAGTAGGGAAGAAGGCAATTGATGGGACCCAGGGTTTCCTTCCCACCTTGAATTTCTTACTCTTCAGGTTGGATTTACAGATCTCCATCTCAGAGGTGTTTGCTTTACCAGTTATGCTGTAACATAATGTAGTATAAGATACATTCAATTTCCTCTGACCTATATCTAGATAGATAGATAGATAGATAGATAATAGATAATTCTGATTCTTTTCAACTTCCTGTCTTTAGGAAAGATTCAAAGTACACTGGAATTCATACAGAAAGTATAGAATTTGTACAGAAAATAGGAAAGAAAGAAGGAAAGCCCATCCCTTTCAAAATGCTAGAGCAATCTCTTTGAATACAATGAATAAACAGCCCTAGGGTGAAAATATTCTGAGAGACCATGCTCAATTTAGTAATGTTAACTAGTTTTTCCATGTACAGACCAATAAATGAGCAAAGACTGGAGCTCTATCCCCAGTGTTGCATGAGCCAATTAGCCCCACTCCTAGCCACTAAGAGTACAATGCAAACATTTGCAGGGATGGAGGGTCAGCATAAATATCTTTTATTTATTTATTTATTCATTTATTCATTCATTCATTCCCCGCTCTTCAGCCCTAAAGGCTATCAGAGTGGCTTACAATTATTATTTTTTAAGACAGTTCCCTGCCCTCAGGCTTACAATCTAAAAGACATGATACAAAAGGAGAAGGGAATGGTGATGGGGAAGGGGATCAGGTCCAGCAGTTGTTCTCTCCCTCTGACGCCTGGATCAAGGCAGATGGACTGGAGGGAGGGCTTGGCTTCTTAATCTAGGCCCAATGGAGTTTGGCCTCTCCTGTCACTCCCTCCTAGGCAACCAGATAGTGTTGTCATGAAGGGAGGACTCTTCAAGTTGAGGCCAGGCCAGATGGTGCTGCTAGGCCTCTTTCACTCCCTTCTAGGTGGCCAGATGATGTCTTCAGGAGGGAGGGCTCTTCAAGTTGAGGCCAGGCCGTATGGTGCTGCTAGGCCTCTTTCACTTCCTTCTAGGTGGCCAGATGATGTCCTAAGAAGGGAGGGCTCTTCAACTTGAGGCCAGGTTGGATGGTGCTGCTAGGCCTCTTTCATTCCCTTCTAGGTGGCCAGATGATGTCTTCAGGAGGGAGGGCTCTTCAACTTGAGGCCAGGCTGGATGGTGCTGCTAAGCCTCTTTCACTCCCTTCTAAGTGGCCAGATGATGGACTTACAGAAATGAAAAGCTTCCACATGAAATGGAACCATAGTCACAAAGAGTATCAATCATACGAAAACCTTTGTGCATACAGCTGTTGTATTCTGCCTACTCTGAGGCATAAATACTGCATAAATACTGGACAAAACTACTTACAGCCCATATCGGAGTGAGTCTTGTCTAGATATTCCTACGCCTTACTCATGGATTGCACAATTGTAATAACGTCTGCCTAGATTGAGTAAGAATGAAGAATCTGTTGGCAGCTGCAGAATCATGGAAACCCAAGATGTTAATTTAACAAAGGAATACAATTAGCATGTGCAATCATGCAGGAAAATCAGTGCAGTGTTCACTGGTTAACCATTATTGCTTAGGAGGAAGATGGCTAGGGAAGTTCCACTTACAGAAGAGGTGGTCCTTGCCCATGAGTTTCACGCCCCATTTTTTAATAGTTTTTGACTTTCGACTCTCCCCTCTGCAATATCATATATGTCTGAACACCAAAAAAAGGGAGGGAGGGAGGGAGGAAACTCAGAAATTAGGCAAGTCAATTCCCAAACATGTAACATATCAGACGTTCTGCTCACCTGAGTATTTTCCAGTTCAACAATCCTATTTCTTTTAAAAGGCACTCAAACAATCTATACATGCCCCTAGGAGCCAAAGGTCAACAAAAGTGAGATAAAGGAATCTCTACCTAGCAGACAGATCTTAACAAGAAACTTTTTTTAACCTTCGCGGTTCCTATAATTTGTAGAAAACAACACTGCAATGTAATGCCCAAGTCTTTGTTCTCTAAAGTTATATTTATGTGCTTCAGTAAGACACAGGTTAATTTTACTCAAAATGTGCTGGATCCATTATCAATGTGGCATCATTCCAAAATGGTTTACAGATTATTTTGCTATCAGAAAGTGCAACACCGAGAGACAACCTTAGTTTCATGGAATTATTATCACTTTTAATAGCATTTAATAGCATGATCACCAAATAGCATTTCTGTCTGATTAGGGATAGAAGAAAAGTAGTCTACAGGGAAGCCATACAAGCAGAAAGTTAATCAGGGGATGAAGAAAACAAATGGGAAGATTATTATTTCATCGCATAATAGCAAGAATATAATATGAAAATCTAAAGTTTTAGCAAGCGCTCTCTCTCTGTTTCTGCAGTAGAATCAATCAGTTCCAATTATTGTGGGGGAATATTCTCAAAGACTTTTAGAAATGAAAATTGCACCAATATACAAAACTATACACTTCAGAACTTTTTAAAGATCCTTCTCTAGGTCAAATATTTGACAGAATAGAAACGACAAGAGAGATGACGGGATGCTCTCTCAGTACAAAACAACAAACCTAGATTAAGCTGAGTGAAAACTGCAGATGCAAACTGGACAGGTGGGTAACATGGGTGCAAGGAAGGACTTCCCTTGACATTTTCCTTGGGAATCTGATCCATCTATGGGATTAGCTACTTGAAAGGCAATTGACTACAGTAATAATACGCAATGTGCCTGAGAGGTATATGGTGCCACAAATGCTGGAAAGATTCCTGTACATTTTGCTTTAAGGGGGAAAAACAGGAAGGAAGGAAGGAAGGAAGGAAGGAAGGAAGGAAGGAAGGAAAAAGTACGTGAATTGATTGGGAATTTGTTGCACCCACTCAATGTCTACCTACCCATGTTTTTTATATAATTTTTGAAACATTGTTTCTTGGACTTTGGCCAAGTGAAGTGTGTTAAAAAGATATGGACAAAAGGATCTACGTCTGCTTAGGTTATAACTCTTATTTGCATCTGATCCTAATTCAGACATACAATGAAAGCTTTATTTTGGAACCTATGGGATTGATTTCACATTTCCACCAGTCTAGTGTTCAAATCTTGACCACCATCACCCTGCTACTCCATTTGTTGTCTCAACCCAAGTTTCAGCAAAATCTGAAATGAAATGGTAAAGCTCATATTGAAAACCCAAGTTAGAACCAGTGATTTTAGAAACATACCTGGTTTTGTTGTAATGCCAGTTCTGTTATGTTAGCCATACGTAACAAGGAAACTATGTAAAAAGTATAGATGCAGAAAATCAATCCTGCACCCTGGCCCACCAATCAACTCTTCTTCCAGTGCTTTCAAACTAAGTGATAGTTCTTTATTTACATCCTTGTATTTTGAGGACAGAAAATGATTTTTATAATAACATCTTAATGAATCCTAGAACTAATCTATAGGCACTGGAATATACTGTAAGCCTGGCCTGAGTGATCCTGGGTTCTATTTAGCCACAGCAAGGCATAAAACATCCACATTTCTGCTTGTCATATAAAAGAGATTACCAGGGCCAGCTGGTTGTTCTTACTGTTTTAAGAGCAAGATCAGATAAGAAGCATATTGCTTTTCCAGTCAAAATCTTCAATTCCATGGGAGGGCAGTGAGAAGAATCTCTAGAATTATAGTCCTGACACAATGGTGTCCAATGAGACAGCCACTATTATAACAACTAAACCTCTGTAAGCCAAATGCCCCGACCCCCAAAAAGACTCTCAGCACAGTGTAGCCCTATGATCTGGCACTGTATTAAAAATACAAAATAGGGGATATTAATCAGAAAAAAGCAGTAAGAGATGAGTGTACTATGCTTTTTAAAATAATTTCCAATATCAGTTTCGTCATATAGAAATCTTGTTAACACTGTCCTATTCAATAGTCTAAAACACTTGCATACACAAAATAACTACTAGTTCTATAGCAGTTTTTAAAAAACAAAACAAAACCAACCCACATTTGTGTCAGTGGCAAGCAAAGGAGAAAATAAATATTAGTAACACAAATGTGTTGCTTGAACTCCTCATTTCTGTAAAACTGAAGCTTTTCAGTTATAAAGAGATATTTATCACTTGGCGGATTTAATAGGACATATCCACATATTAAGACCCCAGGAGAGTTGGATACCCAGAGCAATGTTTATTCCAAGACCTGACAGCCACTTAGACACTAGGAGCCCAAGTTGAGATAATATATAATAAAAGCAAATGTTTACCGGGGGGGGATCCATTTCTAGCCATCTTGTTAATCCCCCCCCCTTTTTTTTTTCCTTTTTAAGAGTACAATGAAAGATTCTTGAAACAGATTCGGAAGAGTCTCAATATCCCTCTTCATTCTTTTCTCTAAAAATTGAAACTCAACAAGTCTAGGACAAATATATTTTAAGGGCAAAGAATGAATACCTAGGACAAAAGTATATATGCAACAGACAGTCCACTGGCCCTCTACAGTGGCATTCTTTAGTGGTAACTGGAGCAAAATGAGATCATGTTAGACTCTCTGTTAGCTGTTTTTGCCTCCCATTCCACCACCCATCTAACAAACAAACAAACAAACATCAGATTGCAGGCCCATGTTTCCAAGGAAAGGGAAATGTTAAATGACTAAGTAAATATTGGCTACATCTGCAATTCGAAAATAATGCAATTTAACACCACCTTAACTGCCATAGCTCAATTCTATGGAATCCTAGGATTTGTCATTTGCTGTGGCATGTGCGCTCTCAGATAGAGAAGGCTAAATATCTCAAAAACTACAAATCCCAGAATCTCATAACATTGAGGCACACCAGTTAAAGTGATATCAAACTGCATTATTTCTGCAGTGCAAATACAGTCATTATTAAAGAGAATAGTACTGGAAAAGTTAAAAACTGAACTGTTCACATTACAGATTTCAAAGAGCTGTTTGTTATGTTCCTTTAAGTCATTTCCAAAATACAGCAAACCTAAGAGAATGGGACTTGGCCAAGATCATCCAGTGGGTTTCCATGGCTGAAAGAGTATTCTGAACCTGGTCTTCCATGTTTGCTGCTCTGTAAATGCCATTAATGTCTCATTATTATAATAACATTTGATAATTTCTGCCACTATTCACTACACAAAAAAGTGCTTTCATTTTGTGTATTGACACAATGAGCAACACATTGCGTGCAGCACCTGCAGTGGAATGTTAGAAGAAAGCAATGTTGCCCTTGTTTTTCTGTACAGTAAACACGGCTAAACCATTTATAAGCATCACATAAAAAGAGGACATTTATGAGACATAAAGGTATCTCATAAAACTCTTATGAATTAGGAGATTCCTGGCCAAATCCCAGAAGAGATAGTCCTTATAAACATGCAGGAATGTTGTAACCTGTATGTGAATGTCAGTGATATAGTATGTTAAATGATTCATGTTTCAAGGCACTGAAAGTCCTCGCTGTTGGATTTTTCATAACCTCAGAAACTAAAATGAACATCCACCATTTCTTTTCCTGCTTCCACAAAAGCATTTTATATACACAGCTCTATTTGGCTGAACAAAGATTCAAATCCCATTTTTCCTCTTCCAAGCTGTCAAGGTACAAAAGGAAATGCAAAAAGTCTTGTACAGATGTAGCAAAGTACTGGATTGCATCTTCTGGCAGGTGCTCAATATGCAGCCCACATAATCACATGTTAATGACTGGAGTGTGTTAATCAGCATGCATACCTGATTCCTTCTCATCCAAAAGCAAAAGAAACCAGACAATTTAGAACATGTAAATGCTGCCACTTTCAAAACATGCATTGTAAATGTGCAGAAATGGAAAGGAAACAACATTTCCAAATGCTGTTATCCAAAGAGCCTCAAACATTTTGCAAAAAACACAATGTCAATCAGCTCAGTCATGTCTAGTTAAAAATTGAGCTTCCACTGTCCATGATAAATAATTTCTAAAGGGGAAAATGTCATAATTAAATCATTTATTTATTTATTTATTTATGAATATATAAATATTTAAATATATAAATATTTATTTAAATATATAAATATTTATTATATAAATATAATAAAGGCTCCTCTCCTCTCTTATTTTGACTTAATACCCACTTCTTTGGTCATCTTTCTCATCTTTACTTTCTGTTCTGAAGTTTGCATTTCTCATTGTGGCCTTTTCTTTTTCTGTGTATTTACCCCAAGATATTTTAAGAACATTAATGCTTTAAGACAGATAACAATCTTCCCAATTAAAAAAAAAGAATAGAAAGAGTATCATATTTCTACCAGTCACTCTATTGCCTGCAATTTCACACCAATATCCATTTTGAGACCTTGATTTACTCTACCCAGTCTATTTGTAATCTACTTACTCTGATCACTGGAGGAAATGTGGTATATACATGTTTTTCTTGTTGTGTGCCTTCAAGTCATTTGTGACTTTAGGCTACGTGAAAATGAACCTATCACAAAGTCTCTTTGCTAAGATTTCTTCAGAATGGTTTGTCATTGCCCACTGCCTCTCTGAGGCTGAGAAAGAGTGGCTCAAGGCCACACAGTGGGTTCCCTTGACCAAGTAGATATTCCAAAGCCAAGTGGGTATTCAAACCCTGGTCTCCTGGAGTTCTTGTCCAGCACTCAAATTACTACACCATACTGGCTGTCAAATCCACGAGGGCTTCCCAAACACTTCTTGATTGGAAAGGATTACTAAGCCCCGTTTAGTTTTCTAGTGGGCTCATTTCTCCCTAGCAGCTCACAAAATGTGAATGGCTGCCATCACCATCACCCTGCAATAGATAAACGTGTGAGCACGCCACCCATACCAGTACATCTGCTTGGTCAAGTAACATTATTACAGCTGTTTCAAGCCCAACAAATAAACCAGCAAAAATAAGAACAATGATGACTGTAGCATACAGCTGGAGATACTGACAGTGTGTTAAAGGTACTGCCAGTGCACATGTAGGCAAATAGTCTGATGTACATGCAGGCAAATAATGGCAGAGTGGGAAACACAACACTTGAGAAATGAGTTTCTGATTTCCCTGAAATCACTTGGGATTAATCCCAAGTGAATGTTTTTGGATCATAAAGTCATAATTTACATATTCTGCAAGGCAGGCCTAATACATTGTATTGCCTGAGGCAGCAGCAAGCACTGGTTCCTCCCTACTTGCTCTAGTTAGTATGCATTATAACCCAAACCCAGCAATGTTATGTTACTTTGGGCTTTATCACACAAGTCTAGAAAAGTGAAATGCAAGCAGAATAGTAGTGTTTGTGGCTGTACCTTATCACACAATGCTGTGTCTGCCCAGTAGCTGGTCTGTAGTCCATTAGTTTCTGGAGCACTCCTTCTCATTGACAGGCAAAACCTTGAATACCTCTCAGTCATGCTGCTTTTTCACTATTGCGTTTATGTGATAGGTTCCTCCCAAACCAGTTCTAAAATGCAGGTAGTCATGTGAGCAGGTGTGATTATGTTTCTCTAACCAAGTGGTTCTCAACCTGTGGGCTGCAACCCCTTTGGGGGTCCAAGGACCCTTTCACAGGGGTCGCCTAAGAAACATATATTTCTGATGGTCTGAGGAAATGAGATGAAAATAATTTTATGGTTGGGAGTCACCACAACATGAGGAACTGTATTAAAGGGTTGCGGCATTAGGAAGGTTGAGAACCACTACTCTGACCCCACCTCCTTGGTATTCCCAAGCAGGATGTTCTTCTTTCTTTTTTCCATTTTTTTTCTTTTCTTTTTTAAATTTAATTGATTGTCATGATCATGCAATTGTGCTAAAAATAAGAATTACTATAGACCAAAGACATGCTGGGAAGGGCACAGGGCAGGGAAGTGGAGCTATGGAGACCAGATGAAGAAGTTAATGGCTGGGGCAGAAACAGCACCATAGCAATTTGGATGAGCTGTACCATAATGACTGTTCCCAGCCTGATATGTTTGTCTTTCCTAGACTAACATGACTGTGATGCTTCACAAGCCTGGTGTCATGAAATCCTTTGTCATATGAGGGAGAAAGTCCCGCAAGCACCTCCCCCTTCTCTGAAGTAGCAATAGCAAGTTCATTTCTATACCACTTTTCAGTGCACTTAAGCACTCCCTAAGCAGTTTGTGTAAGCTAATTGCCCACAACAAGCTGGGTACTTATTTTAGCCACCTACAGAATGATGAAAGGCCAAGTTGACCCTGAGCCCATGGCTGGTATTGAACTCACAACCTTATTGTTTATGAGTGAGTGGCTGCAGTACATGCATTTAACGATTGTACCAACTGGTAAATAATTAACGCATGGGCACCCTTTCGGGACACCGGAAACCTGCTGCCAAAGGCAGGCTCTTCATTCTGCATAACAGCAGGGCTGTCTTGCCATGCTTTTTCATGGGCAATTATGGATATATAAGAGGATCCACTATATACCCCAAAGCTATTCATTGGAAAGTCTTAAACTACCTCATTTTTTTAATAAGTGTATTTCCTTCAGTAAATGTAGTTCTTAAATTCCAGTACCAGATTCTCAAAATTTGCCAGGATTAAATCTCAACATCATTTTACCTGCATGAAGAAAGGGGATACAAAGTGCCTTAAATACAGAAATTAAATATGATAACTTCTTTAAAATGGGAATTAATGGTGTGTGTGGTTTTGTTTGTTTGTTTGTTTTGCTTTAAAAAAAAAATCTTTGAACGCATTTCTTTTCCAGTGAAAAGAGTATTAACCCCAGCACAAAATGTGCAGTCAGTATCCTCCAACTGTACACTGGAAACTATCTCCTCGCTCTTAATTGTTTTGGGGTGGGTTTTATTTTTTTATCCTACTGTAAAATCCAAGATAATGGTGACGAGATACTTGAAATGGAAGCCACTCCAGGTCTGACATTGCAGTTGTTGCACACTGATGAATCTGTCAAATGAACAGCAAACACAAAAGGAATTTCCAAATGCAGCTGCTATTTCCCATTTGTTAAATGCTTTTATTGCACTATATAAGTACACAGCTGGGAAATACTATAGAGTGGGAGTTAAAACAAAATATTTTGACTTCCAGATATTCAGAACACACAAAGGACTCAGAGAAAAGCAATTCCTGGTATCAAAAGGGAGTGAAAGTTTGAAAACATTTCTAGTCAATGTGTAGGATTTGGAAGTGATGGTGTGATTCAGTTTGTTGGGTGTTGGGTTTTTTTTTTTTCATAACATGACATTCAATGTAATATATGTTGCTATCTTTTTACAAATCAGTATGCATATAAAATGCTGGAAATTAGGGTTTTTTAAATAAAAAATATATGTCTATGTTCTACTTATTTCATCTCAGACAGCTGCATATGGTGGACACTCTATTCAAATCTTTATTCAAATGTTATGAATTGGGCCCAAAATATAACTATTGTAGTGAGTTACTCTCATCTTTGGCACAACATCTCTGAGCAAGCCTCCTGAATGTTTAGCAGCAACGTCAACAAGGAAAAGTTTATGCGCTTTCCCAGTAGCCCTAACCAGAAAGCTACAGATTATTTTATGTACTGCCAAGGTACTGAGGAAAATAAGAAAAGAGCCTCCATCTTGTGTGGATTATGTTCTCATTTCTTAATCTCTGGTTGTCAGCAGATAACTTAATAAATTAACTATTAAGGATCCATTATTTTCAGATATACCTTTTACATGATTGTTATTTTATGTGGTGTACATAGTTTATTGTTTACATGTGAGCCTCCTGAAAGAAAAAGATGGGTAAAAATATTTTGGGGTATTAGTCCATGACTATAAGTTTTTTAAGTATAACACTTCATATGATGAGACTACTCAACAGAGCAGAGGTGATCAATGGTTCTCATGTCAATATAGAAGTGAATTTGTTCTGGGTTGTAGCCCAAAGTAAATCTCAAGAGTGAATTTAGAGCCCCACTGATGTGGGAGTGAACATCACCTGAGTATGAAGAAACTGGGGCTGAGTCATAGCAATTCACAACCAGCTCACTAAGAGGGCTGTATAGACTGATCCTTCAGTTTTCTAACATATGCCTGGCTTTAATCCAAATAGAACTGATCTTTTGCCCTCTGTATGCCTGGCTTAATCCATATGACTGGTTTTAATCCCTACAGAAAGACTTTTTTTCTCTCTGTAAAAGCTTCCCTCTTCAGACTGAACTCATATGAAACTATTTTCTTCAGTGTGATCTCCTTTTTGTTTTGTGACTCACACTTTATTTCCCATTGCCCTAAAAAGCTAGGCCTATTCTACTTTGGCAGCACAGCTAAATTCAAGTAACATAGCTCCCATTTAAATGTTACAGCTCCCATGTAAAGACTTACAGAAAGCACTTACTCACATCAGTCCACCACATATCACACCTGCCAATGACAATGAAAAGGCTCTTAGCCCAGGTAGTAGCCAATATTCCTGCACTCAACTTTTATAGCAAAGGCAACATAAATTAAGCATTACATCCAGTGTAGAAATCAGTAGGCTGGTCATATTCAAGTCAGAACTCAATACCCCTGCAAGGGCTACAATGACCTCATGGCTAGGAAATCACATTGCACAGTATGTATGAATAAGAAGATTTCAGAAATATTGCTTCATTTACCACACATTCTCTATCACTTTTAGAATAACTTCTTATGCAATAACTTCTCTTTTCCCTTGTGAATGCTTCCCAACTCAGGCTGAGAAACTCAGTATGGGCTGCACAACTTACACTGATTCCAAACCACCAATGTCCTTTTCAACAGTAGAGACTCTATATATTTATACACACTCCATATATTTAGGGACACTCCATATATTTATAAAAAAAACAAGAACAAGTGCTACTTTTTTCAAACCAGGCACAGAATAGTCTATGAAAGTGATTACACAGAAAAACTTAAAAGTGTGTTTTTTGTGCTCATCCAAAGCACAATCCATCAAATATGAGAGGGTGCAAAATGACTATCTGTTCTACCTTGACTGAATATGTATGGTTTGGGTGAGCACTTTATTGCTGAACCCATTTAAGTCCATATACAAAAATTACTCCTGCAGGGATCTGCCACCTTCTTTTTGTAAATCGTCATACTTTCTTTGAAGGTTTGGCCTTACACATAATAATTGTTAGATTCAGCCATCCACTTTCTTGTACTGGAACAGTTACCATTTGTACTACAATTCCCACAATCATTCAGACACCATGCTCCATACAGACTAGGAGATTCTGAGAGTTGTAATCCAAACAGGTAGCTGTTCTAGATTCTGTCTGGGGCCTTTTTAAATGTTCCAGTCACTAAAACTGTGATACCTACTGTGACATATTTCAGCATTAGTTCAGGAAGTGTCTGCTTTCTCTGCCGATTAGACTCTATAAGTTCATATAACACATGTTGAGACAGAGAGAGAGAAGGCACAAGAACTTCACTTTCTACTTAGGACCAAATACTGACCGTCATAGCTAGTCCCCTGCTTAAGTGAAATCATGTGAAGAATTATGTGCAGCCTATTGGATCTCTCTTCAGGGACATGTGGTTTAACTGCTAATGATTTTGAGAAACTTTATCCCAGAAGTCTATGGTTATTCTTTTCCTGAAAGGGATTTTTTCTTAAACTATAAGAGGGAAACCTCAAGCTAAGTCACTTGAGCAAAGTACATACACCTGTTTCAGAAATCTGAGAACAGAAGAGTAAGTGTGGTTTTTTTAGCTTCTCAGAGGTACAGCAAGTGCTGACATGAAGTTACATGGCATTTTGTTTTTTCAAAAAAGCAGAGAAGTACATTTGGAGAAAAATATGAGGATATACAAAATGCAGATATTTCTAATCTCATTTTGAGTTTTCCTTTTTAAAAAACTAGTTTTTTTTTAAATAAACATAAAAGTGTATCTGTTGGATAAGTAGTATGTTTGATCACATTTAATTTTATAAAACCCAACACCTGGATTCAGGGACACGTTCTTTTCTCATCACATAGCCTGAGTTTGTACCTTGAGGGAATTTAACACAATCAGGAATTAATTTTTAGAATACCCCCATCCCACACACAACTACAGGCAAGAAATATATTTTATCTAGCATTGCATCTACAGCTACTTATGTGAAGCCTTCAAGTTAACAAAAGCCAGGAATCATTTAACAAACCCTGATGTGTCATATGCTGCCTTGGAGAAAGTTCCTATTATATCTTTTATATTATTTTGGCAGGCATCAGGCAGGATGTCTTCCTTGGTGCTACCTGGAGATTCTCAGGTAGCATTTCTCAATCAAGTATTAACCAGTCCCAGCCTTGCCTGGTTTCCAAAATCAGCCAAGATCCTGAGTATTCAGGCTGGTATGGTGGTATTAGGAAGAAAGTAATAGAGAAACATAGTGGACACAGGAAAAAATGGGGCTTTCTAGATTGGCAGGAAAGTGTGACATGAAGTTGCCTTTTCCTTAATGCTTAGCAGCTGCACCACAGCCTTTAGATGGAGCTGCGCTGTTCAGCAGTTTTTTAAAAAGAAGCTGGGAAAACCAGCACCTTTTTAAAGGCGCTTCTTCTCCCCTAAAACGCAAAAAAAGCGTTTTCATGGCACACTTTCCCTTTTTCTCATCTAAAGGCTAGAGTTTCATGCAGCCATGAACACACTTCATTTGGCCAATCTAGAAAGCCCCATTGAGTATGCTGAATTTGGTTGGCTCAGACATCTGCCTCAATTCAGGCAGACATCACACACTGCCTCATATTCACAGAAGAAAGGTTGTATCACCATCTATCAAATACTCCTACATCTTTCCCATTTACTTGAATACAAAAAAGGCCATTTCTTGTTACCTTCAGCAGTTTGAACATCCTTGCACTTTCAGGAGCTGCTATGCTTTGAACCAGGGAGCAAGAAATAATTTTGAGACAGAAGATTATGATTATCTTTCTGCAGAGGACAGTCCATGTTGCAGATGTTCCTCATGGGAGGTAGGGAACAACCTTGATGAACACTTCTGTGGTTTATCGACATAATTCATACTCACTGTGCCTCAGTGTCACTGCCAGATACTCCAAAATTAGGGTCAGCTTTCATAACCACTTTGACTGTGACAGCAGGGCAATTATTTAAATGGTACAGCTTACAGTTTATGCGTGTTAATATAACAAAGGGAAGGCTCCACAGCTGGATATATAACAGTGTTCAAACATACAGCAGCTGTGTTATACATATTACTTGCATGTACACAGAGGTAGCACTCACAAATTATCACTGCTGAAATAGCCATAACAATATCTTCTACTGGAAAAAGCAGAGCTGTTTTGAACTACCATTCCCAGAATCTCTGAGCTTGCATACTGGCTGGATATTTCTGGGAGTAGTAGTAAAAGAGTGTAACTTTTCATGTTCTAGGCAAAATACATTTAATTTCACTGAAATGAAGAAGGAAGGGGGAAACATATGGGCTCTGTGAGAAAGCTAGGCTTATTCTACTATGAATCAACTATGATCAAGATTTAAATCTAAATCAACTTCTTTGAGCATCTCACCATTAAAAAGCACAGTTATGAAGAAGAGTAGCACTAAACTGTCCTCCAAAAATTGCCACTGCTCTAGGACATACCATTCTATGCTGAGTTGAGATAACACTGTTCCAGTCAGCGTCTTGTTGAATTGTAGTGACTAGAGTAGGTAGCTCCTCGGAGTGAGGTTTGTTGTGCAATATGGTGTGCAGAGGCAGATGGGAAGCCACAAGCTCTTCATTGTTGCCTTCTTCCTGCTCCTGTGATGCTAAGTCCTGGGTCGTTCCTTCCTCTCCATCAGCTGCAAATGGAGAGGTGGCCTGCTTGGAAGACATTCTTCTACAAAACAAGAAAAAAAAATGGAAGACAGATATGCATTTTATTCCAACATCCCAGACTGTAAATGCAGAAATAAAGAAAAAGAAAAAGATTCAGGTAACAGAGAATTATTTGGATGCAATAAATCTGATGGCTTCAGGGCCCACACAGCAATGCTATGTATAATCAACCATCCATATCTATGAATTCTGCATCAATGGGTTTCACCATTGAAAATATTCCCAAACAAAAAATTCCAAAATGCAAACCTTGATTTTGCCATTTTATATAAAGGATACAATTTTGCAACACCATTGTATATAATGGGAATTGGGCATCCATGATTTTGGTATCCACAGGGGGTCCTGGAACCAAATGCCAGCAGATACCAAGGGCCCGCTATGTTCCTTTGTAACTTCAGCGTGTTCAATGGGACTTATGCACATAACTTGAGAGATTTCTCTAATAGCTAGCCTTTTTGTTTCTTTTTCATCCCAAAATAAGTACAGGAAACCCAATAGGTTCAATGGATTGGGGTGAGTGCTAAATGTTGGAAACATGGAGGAGGCATAGTTTGGTTTTGGCACACAGCAGGGAGCACTCTGCATGTCAGGTCTTCTCCATTATTTTTATGTAACATAGCTGGTAACATCTTTAAAGGGTTGTGTTTTTCAGTCCCTTAAATGGGTTACATGAATTTGTGTAGAAAAGGTATGCACACTTTGCAGCAAACACAATATTGTGATCTGAAGACCAAAAGTGGAAGAGTGATAGGAAGACAGGTCATAGCTGTGGTTATAGTTGACTGTATATGATAAGCACTCTTTCTAATGCACCAGATTTGGTGAGTATTAGATTATTGCACCACAAATAGACTTAAGATTTAAAAGTCAAAGAAGGATTTTATCGCACTGCCCTGTAGCCAGGCAGTATTCAGCCTGTATGCAATCTGCACTTCTCCTGGCTTCTTGTACAATTTTTCAAACAGGGGGTTTTCCCAATATTCAAAAACTGCATGAGAAGCCCAGAGAAGAACTGATTGCATATGGGTTGCATACTGCTTGGCTACAGGGCAGTGTAATACAATCCTTCTTTGACTTTTAAATCCTACATCTATCCCATGGGCGAATGGTGGTGCAACAATCTCCTAAGAGAGAACACATTTTGTTTTATTCCCAGATAAAGACTTCTTTATGAATAAAACTAATTTTTTTTTAGAGTCTGAGACTTTTTGCTTCCTTTCAATGAATGATTAGTAGGTGGTCTACAGCTTGGCTTTTTATTTCCTATTCTCAATTATAAGGAAATATAAGTATACATCAATTATAAGTATACATTAACATTAATTGTCCAAACTGCTTCTCCATTTTGGATTTGGATTTGGAAGAATATAGAGTACTGTTAAACATGTAGATTTGATTGTATATCAGTGAGAAAGAAAGGTATATACTCTGCTTACTTCTATTAGTGCAAACTGAGTTCCAAGTGCAATAGTAGTTTCCACTCAATTAATTCAGCACAGACAAGAGGAGGGAATGAAATCTTTACTTTCCCAGTAGGCTTAGGCAAAAACAAACTGCTGCAGCTTATTCTAGCTTGTCTGCTCTTCTTCAGCATCTTCTTGTCAAACATATATTCTTGCATTTTTCTCTTAGTTTTCATAAGCAAGCAAAAATGGCAGTTTGATTATTTTCACAATTAGACCAAATATTGTGTGCTCACTAGTCAACTAACTGTTGTACTCATTTTTCGCTTGGAAAACAGAACTCAGAAGGCAGTAGCTAAACAGTTCCAGAGAAGCTACGACTACCTACAAGTAAGCAGCACTAAACACAATGGGATTTATTTTTGAATCAGCATGTTTAAGAGTGCTCTGTTAAACTATTTTTCTTTTGAGCTAGGTACACTCATTGAAAAATGTATCAAAAACTGTAATGCAAAGAGAGCTGTAACACTAAGTGGTTCAGTGAATGAATTATGTGCAGCTGCAGTAGTGCTCTGCAGTTTCATTTAAGTGTCTAAAACAATTTTGCATTTTCTACAGCATGTTCAGATAAAGGGTAAACAATGCCTCATGCAAGCATATGGGTAGAATCCACCATAAAGAAATATAACCATTCAAAATTTCTACTTGTGTCTCTGTTGTACAGAAAATAATTGTTACCTTTCTAAGCCTTTCCCACAATAGCTGGGAAATAACAATACTTCAACCAAAGAGTAAATTGTATCAGTAAAAACAGAAAAGAATAATATTTTATTTCACACTACACCATTGTTAAACAAAAATGACAGCTGGGATATGTTGCTGTTGATCTATATTGATTTTTTAAAGTTTTAGAATATCATTATTGCCAAAACTGCATCAGTGACTCGGAATGAAGTCTCCACCTTAATTACTCTTTAATAATAATTGATTTCATACAATTTCCTTAAAAATGCGCAAATCAGTTAACAGAGGAAACCACATGAGCATTTTCCAAATTAGCAAATCATTAACTCAGTAGTACTGTTTCTATAGACAAATAATTACTGATTAAAGAGCCTAGAAATCTGAGACTAACAGTTAAATTTACAGATCTGACACATGCTTTCATGAATATTACAGTGACAGAAATATCAAGTGTAAAGAAAAATAATTAATTAATTCTTATTTAAACAGTAAGGTTTTAATATAGCAGACCAAGTTTCACATAGGATTTAACAGCTAACACTACATTTCTTACAATTGTTGAGAAGACTCTAATTTGGTGTCCTACAGTGTGGGGCAGGGCATTAGTGTAGGTAGTATAGGTACAGATGATCTAATTAAGAAGATTCTAAATAATCATACTTTTTAGAGGAACTTGAAACTTACAAAAAGGTTGATACCTACTTAGTAATCAATACATTTATTATAGAATTATAATGCAGAAGTTTTGACCGTACTGAGTGCAAAGCATTGAACTGGCAATGATTACAATTACAGTAGCTTGAGGTAAACACTATCTGCACGAGTGACTTATTGTATAAATAATTAAAGGATTTGATTCCTGGATGTTTTCCACATTTCAAAGGGAGCTAAATAATTACTGTCTCATAATACAGTAGTCCAAACTGTAAATCCCAAATTATGCAACACTGCAACATAATCAACCACATTTTGGTCTCAGTGACATGATTTCTGGTATTGCAGAGGGACAACTCAGCAGAAATGTTTGGATCCTGGGTACAAGATTTATTTTAAACAGGAAAATTATTTACACACACTATTCCAATTACGGCACAGCAAAAATGAGAATACATATCCAGTGGTTTTAAGGCAACATTGCATTTAAAACCGTTCTTCAGAAGAGGAGTCTATTCACTTGAGCATTGGTAGGCATCTTCCAATTACAAACAGGACTGACTTCTTCCAGAAGGAATAAGCTTTGGCTGCTTTTTCAGTTTAAATTAATCATGACACAAACCCAGAAATGAAAATGTCTCTTAAGAATAATTCTAACTACAAACTGCACCAATGAATAACAGTGCACAATCCTAATTAAATGCAACTGTGCAGCTGCAAAAATAGGTTAAATCTGTCCAAAGCTATGAGATGGCTTTTAAGGGCTGGTTTGTTAGGGAGTGTTTTCTTAAGGAAGGCTGGGCCCTCGGTCTTAATCAGCCAATAAATTATTTCCTGCAATTACATTAAATAGAAAATTATCTTCAAATTGGGAATGTTAATTGAAAATCAAAATTCAGAGTGAAGTTTAGAAATTACATGCTGAATATAATTAGTCTGGAAAGACTTCACCTCAATTTCATAAACAGGCTTTGGGTAATTCCTCAAGTGACCGTTATGGAAGGGAAGGCTATGCAGTTATGATCACTGTACTGTATAAACACCTTTTTTTCTTTTTAAATATGTGCCATTGCATATTTGTTGACACACAAACCCTAGCATTGACAAAGATATATCAATAAACGAGCATTAAATGCTCACAGGCAGCTAGATCTTGGGAAATAGAGGATCGATTAAGATATACTTAATAACAATTGAAATGGTAGAAAATTCAACTTTTGTTATGATTGAAGAATCAAGCTACAAACTAAGTATAGTTGTACAAATATATTTGCATGCCCATCCTCTTTGCACAGACACAAACATGAAGATGAAAATGCACAGAGATCCTTAAAACTCTATATTGGTGAGAAATTCCTAGCACATAATAAAATACGGAAATAGAATCTGAATACCATGGAGCAAGAATGGTTGCTGAAACCAGTCTAAAGAGGGGAGGTTTTTTGTATCTCCGCACCTCTCCCCATGTAATTCTCCACACTGAATGACTATTGCCAGTAAATGGATATAGAAGAAAATATTCTTTTTGTTTTTTTAGAGAAAGATATCACAACTCAGCTGCAATTATCATGATGAGTAAACAGGATAAAAATATGTCAAAAACTTACTTTCTACTTACTTCTTTTGCAATGGGCAAATCAATCCAAGAGCAGCAAGAACAGGCTTTTGGGATTGCTGAAACTAACCCATGCCCAATTTTTGTTTGCCCTCCCACCAATGAATGGAATCTAAAGAGGACACTCATGCCTGCCTTGAAGAATGAATTTGTGTTTCACTATTCCCCTTAGACATTTGCACACCTGAGGCAAAAAGTCAAAATGACACTACCACACTGCCCTTGGCTGAACAGGAGCTGCTCATCTCAACTATCCTTTTTAACAGCTAAAAATAAGAAACTAGAAAATGACATTCCATCCAGCAAATGTTTCACCCTATTCAGCAAATGCTTCATACAAAATGTTTTTGTAGTTTACAAAATGAAGTCAATGCTACATTCAAGATGCCTATTGGCTTCATTGAACATGGTCAAACTGTCTTCAGTGGGGCTTACTCTCAAGAATGTGTGTGTATAAACAGAAATGTGAGGGGGGGGTTGTGGGGTGAGAGATTCCATGACCTCCATTTGTGCAATATTTCTGCCAAAAATCACTCTCTAGCTGTTTGTACCCTCACAAGTGAAGACATATAGATGTTCATTTCTTTTCCCAATAGAGGTAAAAGTACTGTGGGAAGAGGTGCTTTCAGTAGGAATATGGAATAAAGGAAAGGGAGGAAGAATTTACCTTCCTCCCATCTAGTTATCCTCTTTCAAATTGAAAACTTGGTGGTTACAGAGGAGGAGAAATGACAGAACAGCATAGATTATCCACATTCTGAACATCAGCATTCAAAAAGTGAATATCAACATTCACAAACAGTTGTGAATCTAAATGGCTTGTTAAATCTTGTTTAAAAAAATATTTAGTAGCATTTTTACCAGGGGCGGGGAACCTATGGCTCCTCCAGAACTTTGGGACTAAAACCTCCATAATCTCTTACTATTGAAAATGCCAGCTGTAGTTCAGGGACCTGAAGTTTGAAATATCTGAAGGGCACTGATTCTGCATATATAGTCCACAAAATTTCACGGTATTTCCTGGCATTTTCTGAAGTATTCATATTTTCATCTAACGCCTCCCCTGTCGCTCTTTTGTTTTGACTTTATGTCACCCCTTAGTTTACCTAATGTTATTTTTGCATGTAGCAAATTTATAATGATAGACAAGTTCCCTGAGAGAAGGTTTTGGGTTTTTTTTCCAAAAACACTTCTTCTTTTTTTCTTTTTTAGAAAAGAATCTCTTACCACTTATAACCCCTGAAAACAGGGATTTATAATGGAAGTGCTGACACAACCCTAACTAAAGAGACGCAAATGGCACTGCTATAATACACAAAATCAAGTTCTATTATTCTAAACTCTTCTCACTTGTGGGGTTTTTCTTTACTGTGCTCCCAGCCAAACTGCTGAAGCATGAAAAATTTAAATGCAATCAAATGGATCCAATTCCACTTTCCTAGAACAAGTGTCTGCAGTGGTACAGTCGTAAAAGGAGAGGCATCCAATTTGTTTCACGCCCTTTAAAAAAAATCTGCTTATAATACACCATAGCAGAGGAATAAGAGGAAATTACAGTCACTGCATTAAGGAAGTATTTCAGGGCATGTGAGGAAACACATTCCCTGAATGACAATCCATTCAGTTAAATTAGAAGAGAACATTTCTATATTAAAAATTATATCAGACCATGTTATCTTAAAGTAAAAAAGCACACCCACTCCTGAAATAATCTGCTCAGTTCATCAATCTGGGTCAATGTAAACGGGACACAGGGGGAGGGAAATTGCAGCAGTCCTGGCCACCATTGTAAATGGTGAGGAATGCTGAGAGAATGCTGGAGCTGATGGGAAATACAGTCCAACAACATCCAGAGGATTCCAACATTGGTTCTACGCCAGGGTTTTGTTAGAGATGGGAATCCTGTGGCCCATAAACCCAATACAGTCTGTGTAGTCCTTCAACCTCTACCCTGAAAAACTGGATTTTTGGTGGGGGAAAAAGTGTTTTGGCAAAAACCACAAAACCCTCCAGTGGATAATTTGGGAACTAAAGGCTTTTTTAGTGCTTCCTGACCCTAAAAAAATCAGCCACAGAAGCATCCAATAAGAGACTGAAAGTAACTTCCATTTATCAGGAATATCACTCAAGGCTTCTATCAAGAGCAACAGTGTGATCTACCAGAGATCTGGCAGAGTGAAAATGGCCTGGCAATGCCCAACACTTGTCTCAGTTAAAATAAGCATTTAGTATATGTACCAATAACTACAGAACAGACAGCCCAAATAAAGTGGCTTCTGGCTGTTTTGGGGGCATGGCATCTAGACAACAACCCCCCCCCCCAAGCTGCTCTGGCACCATGCTCTGCTCCTTTGGACTGGAGCAAAAAGGAGCCAGGATAATCCAGCTCCTGGTGGGGTGATTGGGGCCAGCAGCAGCAGTCTGCTTTCTGAGTGAGCCAAGCAGTCACCGTGGTTCCAGCCTACTTGCGGCTGAAGTGACCTCAGGCCGCTCCTTCCCACCCATCTGTTCCAGGCCTTCCTCATTTAGTGAATGTTGTCAATATAAAAATTAATAAGGAGAGATTTGTTATTATCAGTGGAATGATTTGTTCACCCTCTGGGGATACTTTCACCCTAGTGAAGAGTGCCTACTTCCCTAGATTGACGTTGCTTGCTTACTGTCTATTTGGCTAAATCTGCGTGACAGAAACTTTCACCTGAAATAAGACCTTTCAAAATAATTCAAAGTCCACTCTCAGAACTCTCAGTTGACATCTTGAATTTCCAAAGTCTAGGAGAAAATATCTTCATTGTGTTTGTGGGAGTTGTCTTTATTTTCATATGAACATGTGAAAACAATGGACCAAAGCCAAAACAAAACAAAATCAACAGATACCAGTCATGGGTGACTGATCTTCTGGTAATAATAGGACTCTCTTTCTTCTTGCAAGCTATCTCTTGCTTCCTTTGGGTAAGCTGGATCAAAAAGCCATATACAGATGCCTTAGGCCTCAGGTCTTAGAATCTCCACAGGCACAGTCTATCATCTTCTGCCAGGAAAAGATTGGTGGCTTCCATATCAGCGGTGCAGTAGTCCATTCTGGGTTTTATTCCAAACTTTAAAGAAACTAACCAAGGTGCTTTAATCCAATCTCCCAAATAACTCAGCACCTTGGACAGCTTCTTTAGATTCTGTTAGGATTAATTACACCACTAAAATGTAAGTCCAGTCATCCCAGTTCATCCCTTGATTTGATAAATGCTTCTTCAGATCCAAGGAAACATTTTAAAATACAACAGAGTATTGTCCTCTTTTATGCCCCCTCATGGATAAATAACTGCAAAGCTTAATAAAGAACACAATCCAGCCTACTTCCTGTTTTAATAATCCTCTTCCAGCCCATATCTTTATTCCTAAATTTCTGCCCCACTGCTCCTGGTTCTTGTTCCAAGAGTTGTTCTCCCTGTCCCTAAAACCGATACACCTGTGTCTAATAAAGTGCGTGGACCTCTACTGTGGAACCCTGTCTCTCTTCCAAGACACTTTACATTCTACACAGACTATGGTACCTACATATTGTGGCATCTCATTGAGTTTACTAAACCTTTGGTCCTCCTTTCTTGTTGAACTTTTGCAATGGTTTCAATTTGGCACATAGCATATATAGCCCATTCCTCTAAAGCAGTGAGTCTCAAACTTTCATTTTCTAAGTTTAGTTTTGGATTTCAACTTGGCCAATGGTCAAAGAGAACTACTGCCGTAAGTGGCTCAGATAGCAGCGCCAAAGAACATTAGAATAAGTCAATAAAAATCCACAGATTCTAAATTGTTACCATTTCAAAGTATAACTGGATCACCATTATTCACCCCACCACAAAAAAAAAGTCACAGCAAAATGAAAAACAGCTTATTAGAGGAAAATCTTCTAACACAAGCTCTTCATGTCATTTTAGTTTTCTACTTGAAAATGATAGATATGTAAGCAATTATTCAAAAATGGGCTTGCTGCACCTTCACACTGAATGGTACAACCTGTTTCACCACATGATTCTTCCATCTCTGCTTAGGGTATAGCAGTGGTGACAGTGGCTTCCAAGTCAGTGGGGTGTAGATCCACGCCTGGTTTTAGCCTAAATATTCAAGGAATGATCTAAGGTGCTGACTCCATCTCTAAAACAAGGTTCAGCATTTTGGCTATCTCCTTCAAAGCGTCAGACTAAAACATGCCGGTATGTAGATACAAGCCAATAATTGTTAACAGGGTGAGCAGCTTCATTTATTGTAATGAATCGACACTTGTTTATTTTGTTCAAAGAAAGATCCACAAGCTAGTCACAGAAATTTATTATATCCAAGGTATATAAAAATACCTATGGCCAAAGAACATGACTTAATTGGAATGGTGAAAATTGAAATCTTAATTGTGGTGCCAGATTATTTAGAACTCTGCTTATGTCAAACATGTTATGTAGCCATAATTTTTTTAAAAAAAAAAAGTTAATTGTTGCAGTAATACTCTAATGCAGCTGACATTTAAGAACAAACAGTTACTTCCTAAAATTATAATGTATGATATCCAATTACAAGGGACATACACAACCGGAACGAGCCTGTACAGGAGTTATGACATTTGCCTCCTAACACATAATTTATGAACAGAAAACTAGTGTAACAACTCGTTGTTCTGCAGTATGTAAAGTAAGGTCCTATATTACTCAATTGTTCATCATTGGCACCTCTGTCATTTACTTTGTTTCAGTAAAAAATCTCACAGTAAAATACACTGGTACAATCACAAAATTCTGTAAAATTGTGGCACTATGAAAATAACTGTTAACTACTGTTAATGAAAGGTGTCATTTGATCTCTATGGACAAAAGATGCATAAGAAAATGAAATAATAAGAGCAATCAGTACTGTATTCACTCCAGCAACTCAGTCCCTAAAGCAATGGATTATTAATTTTATACCATATATGGACTGCTGTATTTATATGTGGACAACCATAATGTTTTACATGTGGGGCTATCCTTGAAGACAAACAAGCTTGTGTAGAACCTTTTGCTTGTGTAGAATGTGATAGTGTTTATTATTAAGTTTCAGCCACATTACATCAACTCAACCTTGGGGAGAAGTTTCCCATACACAGGGTACAAGAATGTAGGCTAAGGTCATCTGTTTCAGTCTCCTAAGTATTTGTTGCTTGTGTAAGAAATCTTTTTTCTACCAATTCCTAAATTGGTGTAATGTTCGGGAAATGTCAAAGTAATTCTAATTTAGAATAAGGCTGAGTGGAGTGGTCAGGGGGGTAGGTGGCACAAAATATCCTTTATTTTGTGGGAGACATCCTACAGGACCTAGAGAAGAGTGTATCTATTGGGCAAGAAAAGAAGGATTTGGGGGGCTGATAACTAAAGAACTGAGAGACTGAATGGAAGAGGATCCACAGGATGAGAAACCTAAAAAGACTGGAGGTCCAGAAGATTTTACTAAGTGTAGAATGCTGCAGAAAAGTGAGTAAGAGGGGAAGGAAGTGTGATTAGCATAATAAAAATTGGTGCTGATTTTGCTGATTTCCTCAGTGAACATTCCAGCCATCTCCACTACACTCTGCTGACCAAAGCTCCAAAGAAACAGATGGGTAATAACCAAGGATTCCTTTGAGAACAATGCTGATTGGCTATTTTAAGTAACTTGGGCCCTGTTCAGACTGGCCATTAACGCTGGCCTGGGGGCAGAATCGGGGCATCGCATTCACATGACACATGCCCTCCCAACCCCAGGGTGCTATGATGCCATGCACCACTCCACATCTCATGCGACATCATGGCACTCCTCCGGCGCTGCATCTATACGATGCAGCAACAAAGAAGCACTGCCAAGCCTCAGCAATGCAGCTATGGCACCCTTTCCAGGGCACAAAAAAGAGCTGCTTTTTGCAGCTCCTTTTTGACCCTGGAAAGGCCAGATTGGGCCTGTTGCATGCAGTTGCCCTGGCCCCGATCTGGCTGAAAAAGAGGTGGCTCCATGCCACCACTTCAGTGCTGTCTGAACAGCCTATAGTTCTCTATTATTGCTATTGGTAGCATAAACGAATAGTGTTAATGTTGCTCCCAATATTTGACTACTTGAATTGGAGGCTGAATCTCTTCCCATCTCTCTCATTTGAAAACAACAAAACACTTTCCAAAAACAATCTGCACTTTTGGTTATCCCCTCCTCCCCCCCCCCACCTCCCAGTACCACCTACTACAGTTCACTTCACCATATGGCATGGCAGTAACAGTCTTGGACAATGCATAAGACATGGAGATGATTATCTAGGTAGTAGGCAGCAGGAGAAACTAATCTCAAAAAGGGAGAGGTGGGATACAAATAATAATAATAATTACTATTATTATTATTATTCTCATGCCCAAGGGGAGAGGGTAAAATTTGCAGACCAGAATTCAACACATGATGAGTGAACACCAGTGAAACAGTGAGCATACAGCTCAGAACTCTAGAAAGTTAATATTTTCTGTGGTTTATATTTAGCCAATAATATTGCTGTCACTTTATTTATATAGCTTAAGCCTGTTCTTTGGACTGGAGCTCATATGCCTTGGAATGCTTTGACTCATGAATTGTTTCTCCTGATAATGTTACATCACGTAACTACCTCTGTTTAAATAGTTAGTATTAGTGTCTCTGTGATGCCTGTCTTTAAAGTCGTATGACTCTGCCATGTGTCTCTGCATATCTGATTTCTTATGGTCACAAAAAAATAAAAATAAATAAAAAGCAATCTTCACTGAGGGTTTTCTTAGATGGGAAGAACCACAAGGACACTGGCAACAGGCCCATCAACAGGTTTTTGCTCTGCTTCTACTTGCTGATTTGGCAACAATTAAAAGAACATGAAGTATAACTAAATATATACCATTAACAATACAAGAAGTTCCAGCTAAACATTGTTGGTGATCCTGTATGATATAAAACACTAGTTGTCTTGATCAAAGATCTACAGAAGTGGTTTGTATGTTTTAGGTCCTTCAATGTTCTTGGATAATTTTATTTTTAAAGTCTGCACTCATAAAGAAATTTTTCAGATTTATTTTCAAAGAAGGGTAAACAGATTCTTTAAATATTCAAAAAATATTTGAAATCATTTCCCCTCCCCCAGGCTGGTAAACATAAGGTGTATTGGCATGTGTTTTTCCTCTATGTGATTCAGGGCATGGACTGACAATCAATTGCACCTGTGGGAAAATAAAAATATCACACAATACCATTGTTGTTATTTAGAAAACACTTTTTCTCATCTATATTGTTTTCTGGGCCTACAAGGGGGTATCCAAAAGTTTTAATGATCACCTTTTTAAAAAATTGACAGAAAGTTTGTTTTGATTTGTAGTTGTTAACTTATCTTTATGTAGTCACTATCTAGATTTATACATTTTCCCCAGCGTATCTTGACCCTCCAAATAACTGAGTTTTAAAAAGGTGATCATTAAAACCCCCTTGTAAATTCCATTTCTTCAGTTTCCTTTTGTTCCATATAAGCAACAAAATGTTGATTTCAAGTTTAAACACTTTATGGTAAAGCATCAGATCAGATTGGCTGTTTTAAGTAACTTGGGCCCTATCCAGAGCAGCCATTCAGGCTGGCCTAGGGGCAGAGTTGGGTCTTTCTCTGCTACCGCTCCCAAGCTTTGGAATGGCCTGCTGGATGAGATGCGTCTTATAACATCTCTTGATTGCTTTAAAATAGCACTAAAGATGCATCTCTTCTGGCAGGCCTTTCCTGAAGCCTCCTAGTTCCCAGCTCCAAAATTGGATCAGAAAATTGGGCTTGATCCTTGCTCTGGTACCATCTCCCAACTCGTTCAAGAACAATGTTATAAGGATGCATTATGTTTTTAATTTGTTGATGGTTTTAAATTATTGTTAATTTAATTCATTTTTAAGGGGTGGGTGGTTGGGAATAGGCTGTTGAAGTGTTTTAAATTGTATGTTTTAATCCTGTTGTACCCCGCTCCAATTGTTTTTTACATAGGAGTGGGCTAGAAATAAAAAATTATTATTATTATTATTATTATTATTATTATATTGGGAATGAGGGAAGGGTATAGGGATTGATTTCATCTTGGATTTTATTGTAACTTTGATGTATTTTACTGTTGTAATCTGCCCAGATTCTCTGTGATAGGGCAAGCTAGAAATAAATCTTTTACTATTTATTATTATCAGTACCTTGATCTAAAATGAAACAATGGCCAGAAACCTATTGTTAATTCCAACTAGAGTAGACCCACTGAATCAATGGGATTGATGACTTACCATGAAACAGTGGTTACTTTGCTTGGGACTAACCAATAGAATTCAGACCAATGATCACTGAAACCCAGTTGTAGATTTTAATTTAATTTAATTTAAGCCCTACCATGCAAAACTTTAAAAAAACATTTCTAGCAGGCACAGTATTTCTGTTTCAGCAGAAGTTACACAATCATCAAAGCAGTTAAATATAGGTGCCAAGCTATATTGCCAGGAGCATTCAGTACTACGATGTGCTGTTATTTAACACCTTGCTGAATATAAAGTTACTTGTTTTTGCAACTGAAGACAATAAAATTGTCACCTTCCGTCGTAATACTACACATCTGATAATAAGCAAAGTGCAAGTGGATTTACCACAAAACAATGAAGAGAAAATGTAAATTTCTCTCAAGAATAAACACTTCCTGAAAAGCTGCCTAGGAATGTTAGAAGACCCTCTAGAGAACCATGAGAGGTCATACGACAGGCTTCAGAGGGAAGTGGAAAACAACAAAGACACTAGATCTTGATTCCTTCCATGAAACAAAGTGCATTTATGGCCAAAAACAGCCTATCTGCATCCAACCCTTTCTATGCACATAGACCTGTTATGATCTTTATCTGCAGTCAAGGGCAAGCAGACTAGAGGCAAAAAAAGACCTGCCATTCTGGCATATACGGTTACCATAATTAAAAACTGGAGGTGCCTCCTGTCTCTATAATGGCTGTGTACAAGGTGGTGCTCATAACACAACCAAGTAACAAGCAACACCTGCTGTAATGCCCTCTGCTACACAGTCATTAAAGGGAGAGGAGGCGCCTCCAGTTTTCACTCAGGGAACCCTACTGGCACAATCAAGATTAAAGTGAATCTGTCTCATGTTTTAGACTTTACTTTCTACTGTCAACTGCAGTTTGGATCCATAGCAACTCATACTGTAGTTCCACTTAGTTGCCCTTCTGTTTTCAAAATTGGTGAAAATTGGTGAACTAAGCATCTATGAGCCATCTTCTAAACACAGAAGGCAAGGCAGGCTATGTTAACAATGCCCACCTTTACAAGGGAATTTGTGGCTAGGGCTCAAATATCCTTCAGTGAGTAATAAAAAATAGCTCTGTGTCTCACATTTGCTGAACCACACAACATGAGAGGCTGAAAACTTTTACAAACTCTGCACCATTATTGAATCACCATTATTATTAAAAGTAGCATACATAACTTTCCCAAGTAGTGAGTAATGTGTTTTACAAGATGCACGTTAAAGACTACTCCTTCAGATGAATAAGATAGCAGAATGTCCATAGTAAAATGTTAAATGGTTAAATGGAAAAAAAAGTTGAGCATTTCTAGAAATCTCACTTTCCTTAATAAATTGTATACTTCTCAGACCAAGAAAGAGATGGTATCTCTGTAGCTGCCATCAAGACATACAAATAAAGATTAAAAGGTAAATAGCAAAAGCAGCATTAAAGCTGTTTAAAAAAATCCCTCCATTGTATTAAAAACAACTCACAGATCCTTAACAATAGGCTCCCATTAAAGCCATTCAAAAGATTAACCCATGAAAATTCCAAATGTAGTCTAGCGATATTGGACTTATAAGAGAACCAAAACTTCATGATCCACTACCGCTTGTTCTTCCCAAACATTCATATGCAGCTTTTGTCTGCATCATATATGAGAAAATATGGGGCAAAACAGATGGGCAGGAAGATGGCTTTTCTAAAGCAACATTTAAACCCCACCAACCACACCACCAGCTCCCAAGGCAGCTGGAGTGCTCATGTCATGCCTTCAAGCCAGGAAGAAGCAGAAAAAAAGCTGCTTCTTTTTGAAACAGCTTTTTTCTGCATAAGATGCCTAGAGGGCACTTTCCTGCTGGCTTCAAGGCATGTGTCATCTAAATGCCACACCTTCAAGCCAGCCTGAAAGCACCTCTTTTTGCCTGTCTGTTTAGCCCCTAACTGTGAGAAAATTTTTCACATATATATATATATATATATGAGAAAATGTTTGGCTAGAAAATATGTTTGGAAAGGCAAATTTTAAGAGAAAATTTGTTTTGAAAGTATTAGCCATTTTACTGTGAATGTTCTTGCTGGGTTTCTTTTTTAAAAAAAAAAACCTACACATTCATATCAAAATGATATAAACAGACATATGAGAAAGGGGCACAGGCTAGAAACACAGCTTGAAAAAGCTCCTCTTTTGACTACAGCTCCCAGAATTCCACAGTCAGTATGGCCAAGCCCTGAAGTAGAATGAACTAAGGAGAGATGTAGTAGTGATGGGTGATTTCAACTATCCGGATACTTGCTGGAAGTCAAACTCAGCCAAAATCTCAAAGTCTAGCAAATTCCTCACTTGCCTGGAAGACAATTTCATTGTCCAAAAGGTGGAAGAGATAACAAAGGGATCAGTTATTTTAAATCTGATCCTAACCAACATGGATGACCTAGTTAATGGGGTGCAAGTGGTGGGATCCTTAGGTGGGAGTAATCATGTTCTCTTGGAATTTGTTATATAGTGGAAAGGAGAAGACAGGCATAGTCAGAAACACATTCTAGACTTTAGGAAAACTGATTTCGGTAAACATAGGGAAACGCTGGGGTGTTCCCGTGGTCAGAAATACTAAAAGAGAAGGGCGTTCAGGATGGATGGGAGTTTCTCAAAAGGGACAATTTACTGAAAGCACAATTCAAAACTGTTCCAAAGAGGAGGAAAAATGGTAGGTGTCTCAAGAAACCAGGATGGATGACTAAAGAACTTTCAATGGAGCTAAGTTTTAAATGGAACATGTATAAGAAATGGAAAAGGGGGAAAACACCAAAGAGGAATTCAACCAAACAGCTAGCACAGGGGAAAGTCAGAAAAGCTAAAGCACAGAATGAGCTCAGGCTCGCTAGAGAGGTTAAGGACAATAAAAAGGCTTTTTTTATTAAATAGAATATACATTAAAATATGTTCACATCACAAAATACATAAGCATAAACATACCTTCATACAGCCATATAACATAACATCCTTCACATAATTCTCTTACAAAGAAACTTCACTTACATTCTTCTCTCTTCTGTACCTCATTCTCTCAAAATAAACACATTGGGGCTTTCTAGATTGGCAAAAAGAAGTGTGTTCATGGCTGCATGAAACTCTAGCCTTTAGATGAGAAAAAGGGAAAGTGTGCCATGAAAACGGTTTTTTTGCGTTTCAGGGGAGAAGTGCCTTTAAAAAGGTGCTGGTTTTCCCAGCTTCTTTTTTAAAAACTGTGGAACAGCGCAGCTCCATCTAAAGGCTGTGGTGCAGCTGCTAAGCATTAAGGAAAAGGCAACTTCATGTCACACTTTCCTGCCCATCTAGAAAGCCCAATTGATTTCCTTCGGGTTAACCTCGCTGTTTCATTAATTACATTATTATTGCTTATCAGATGATTACAATTTTATTTTATTTGTTGTCTCCACTTCTATCCCTAAGTTCTATAGGCTTTGACTGAATTATACCTCCAAATTTTCCCACTATTACCTTTTTCTCTTTACCATTATACCATTATACTTGTTTAAATTTTGTTTTGTAAGTTTGGCCATTTTTCTTTAATGTATACATAAAGGTAATCCCAATGCTTGTTATCTTCACACATATCTTCCTTTGTGTTCGGACTACTATTCCTATTATCCATTAATCTTTTTGAAATATATCAGATTCCATCATATCCATTAATTTGACTATCCATTCCTCAACTTGAATTGTTCTATTAACCTTCCAGTATCTTTCGCACACCAGTCTGGTGGCAGATAACATATAGAAAATAATTTTCCCATTTTCCTTTTCTTCTTTCCCATCAATCATATTTAATAACAAAATTTCTGGATGGAATTTCAGATTGACTCCTAATATTTCTCTAATTCCATCTTTTATCATTGACCAAAATTTGTTAACTTCAACACATTCCCACCATAGGTGAAACAAGGTCCCTTTTTCCTTCCCACATTTCCAACAGTTATTCTGTCTGTTGCCATACATTTTTGATATTCTATCAGGAGAGAGATGCCATCTGTAAATTATTTCATAACAGCTTTCTTTTATGACTTGACATGCTGTATGTTTCAATCTTTTTTCCCAAGATGTTTCCCATTGAGCAAGTTCTCATGGTTTTTACAATCTGTAGCCCAAAGCCACCCCCTTCAGTTGTATCCTGCCTATACCTCTGTTTTATTCTTGGTCTTTTCCTAGCCCAAATAAATTCTGAGAATTGTTTTTGCCAGTCCTTGAATATTTTATAATTTTTAAATATTGGTATTGCTTGCAGTAGGAATAGTAATTTTGGAATTTTATTCATCTTTATGGCTGAGATTCTGCCCATTAATGACAAGTTCAAATTCTTCCATTTTTGAATATCCTTTTTAATTTCATTACATTTTTATTATAGTTGTTTCTAATTAAATCTGAATTTTTATTTGTTATTTCTATGCCCAGATATTTGGCTTTTTTGTTACATTAAATCCTGAAATTTCTTTGACCTCTTTATCTTCAGTTTGTGTCATATTTTTTGTCATTACATTTGTTTTTTTCTCTATTCACTTTCAGTCCGATATTTTTTCAATTTTTTTTTATTGTTTCATTAACTCGGGAATACTATTTATTGGATCTTCTAATGTCACAACTGTATCATCTGCGAATACTCTGAATTTGTAATGGTCTCCTCTGATCTTAATTCCATAGCAAAACATCCATAGTTATTCCAAATAGGATTGGAGATAGGGAACACCCTTGTCTCGTTCCTATTTTTATTTCTATAAGGTTAGTTTTACTTCCATTTATTATTAATATAGCTGATTTTTTTCTAGATCTTATCTATCCACCTCCAGTAGTTTTGCCCAATTCCTATCTGTTGTAATAGCATTTTCATTAACTTCCAATGTAAGTTGTCGAAAGCTTTCTCCAGATCTAATAGTACAAGAGCTAGGTTTTTTTCATTATGCACTTCAAAGTATTCAATCACATCAATGGAGTTGCTGGACACCTCATCTATGGATTCCGATGAAACATTGGCATCCAAGTCAGCCCTTATCCCAAGAGATTTTATCTGCAAAGTAGATGTTAAACGCATCACAGCAGGCTATTGTTGGGTCAAGGAGGGGGTTTGGCACAGGAGTAACCTGCGTCAATTCCCCCACCACCCTAAACAGCTCTGCTGGACAAGACTCTGCAGACGCAATGCATGCAGAACAGAAGGCTCTCCACGCTGCATGCAAAGCCTCCTGACAGGCGCAAAGATGCTGCCTATGGCGAGTTCTGTCGGACAGGAGCCAAGTCTTCCCCCACTTGAGCTCTAGTTGTTGTCCAGTCCGCTTCATCTCCCTGAGTTCCTCTGCAAACCAGGGTTTCCGATTAGAAGCGGTCTGGAAAGTACACTCGGGGGCGATTGCGTAGATAGCCTTGGGAAGGTCAGTGTTCCAAGTAGTCACCAAGGCTTCGACGGAGTCACCAGCATTGCCAACCATTAAACCCTCTAAGGGCTTCTGGAAACCGATTGGATCCATTAGCCTTTGAGGGTGGACCATTCTAATGGGTCAGCCACCCCCGGGAGGGCAAGGTGCGGCTTTTAGTTCCATCTTGATCAGAAAATGATCCGTCCATGACAATGCGGAGGCTTTCGTTATCTCTGCCCATGGATACTCCTGTTCCGTACTAAAAATCCCATCGAGTGTATAATACACAAAATGGGTAGGCCTGTTGACCAATTGGGATAGATTCATGCTTGTCATGGATTCCATGAACTCCTGAGCTGCTCCAGATAAATTAGACAAGCCAGTCTCAAGAGGGATGTTAAAGTCGCCCAAGACCAGAAGTCTTAGCAACTCCAACAACAACTAAAAGACCAGCTGTCAGCTCAGTTAGGGAGCCTGTTAGGCACCAGGGTGGCCGATAAACATACATATTACCATAGCCCAAGTATATGTGTCAATCACAGTGGCAGAGGAAGAAGAAATTGAGAGATTCTATGGAGATGTCCTGGAAGAATTTGAAAGCACATCAACACAGGATTTCCAACTAATTATAGGCAACTGGGTTGCCAAAATAGACAGTAAAGAAGAATTTAAAAAGTTGGAAGA